>OX123185.2:88195719-88795719 GCA_944739405.2 Euclidia mi | reverse complement strand
TGTGCCCAAACCATCTTAACATGCCTTTCTCAATGCTTGTCACTACATCTTCTTTTACCCCACACCACTCTCGTATCACACAATTCTTTACTCTGTCGGTCAAAGACACACCACACATACTTCTCAGTTTTCTTAAATGTAATTTCAATTTCTGAACGCACGCATAAAATGTTTGATAGGTAGGAACAGTTTGTATGGGAAAATATAATTGTTACTGTTTTGATTGTATTTCGAATTTCCATGCAAATTCACAATATTTTTTCACTACTGGCTTAAATAACACTCCTTTTGGGCTTCGCCGCAGTCGGGTAGAAAAACCGGGCAAGTGCGAATTCTTCTTGTAGGTGTAACTTTTTTACGGCTTATCGAAAAAATATAAGAAAAACATATGTTCAGGTACCAATTAGGTACTATATTTTAATGAAAAGATGAACTAGTTATAACGCCTACAACTAGGTGACACCGGTTTGGTCCAGCCATTCTGAAGTCAGAATGGCTGGCCACTTTCCTCGTAATAGTTTTCCCTCTTTAGCGAGGTACAAAATGTTTGATGTCTGGTACCAAATAGTATAAAATAGGTACAAAAGTTTGGTATTGTTCAAACCTCCAAAATCTCTCATGGTCCAGCCATCCTGACGCACACGGCATCACCCATCACGGGATCTAGCCAACACACGGCATCACCCATCACGGGATCTAGCCAACAAGACCAGGATCAAGGATACGCATGGTGGCCAGCCAGCGTTTTGGGAAGGATGTTGGATAGGAAAAATAAAATTTTACTCAAACACATAAATGCAAAATTTGCCTCATAAACACATCAATGCATATACATAAAATAATAATCATCGTTCGTCATGATCAGTTATATCAATACAATGCAATTACATAGGTCCAACAACGACAGTGGAGGAGGTAGAGGACCCCCCACGTAAATCGGTACCTGACGAATCCTCCGCCGAAAGCTATATTTATATCTATATATCAGGCATGTTCAACCTGTGCATTGGTCTATAGTTACCTTAGCTACAACAGTGTTGGAGCCCATATCTTACGCATAAGTTAAAATACAAAAGACATTGATTTTTCTCAGGTTCTGTCTGACAGTGCCATTTAAGATAATCAAATATAAAATTATCGGGATACCCATATTTTGCAGTTTTGATAAAACAGTTAAAATTTATTATATTCAAAATAAGTTTTATCCACATCAAACAGGAAAACAAAATGGCAAGAACAAAGAGGCCTATGTTCAGCCGTGAACAGTCGGACTGTTGATGATAAATATGAAATTATTTCAAACCATGCAGATACAAGGATTTCGAAAATACTAGTGCTATAATTATTACTCATGTAAGAACATGTTTAATCCAATATTGAATATTTTTAGGCATAGTGCAAGCTGTGAAATGGTTGAACTGTTTGCCAACTGAGCCATAAAATAGAAATTCACAAGCTACCAATATTACAAAGCAAGAGTAGTGCCGTCTTATTTCGAAAAATGATTCCACTCAGCTTATAAATTTACTACAATAAACCATAAAAGTTAATAAAGACACTCAGATGTTGGTATTTTATAATTAATTCAACATTTTATTTTTAAAAATAGACCTTTCTTTCTGAAATTAATGTTTTTAGTTATCATTTGTCTACTCTTTCATTATGTAATTCAACTTTAATTTTATGTATTGTAAACTGACTAATCACAACTGACTTCGAAATAAAGCATGAGTAGTGGACACAATTACTTTTATTTGCCAAGAATAAATACTGCTAAATGGGAAAAGAGATAATATGGATGTTCACATCACGTTCTTTAAACCCACTTACCATTATCCTAATAATCATTATTCCTACCTGTCTTGTATCCCACAAGAGCTAAGCAATAAGTTTGGCACTAAATTTTATTGGTTTATCACTGGTTGTCATCTTGAATATAGATGCAACCAACTTTGCAAATGAACCCACAAACAAAACAAATTGCATTTACGAAGTATAACACTAAGGCTTGTTATTTATAAAAGATTAGCAGTCACCTGTCTTAAGACTTTCAACCTAAAATGCTTAGAGATGAACTTTTATAAAACCTAACTGAGTGCATATGTCCATAAAGAAATCTACTGTCCAGATCTCATGTTCCTAGCTTCAGTAGTTTGGGTTAAGCAAGGACTTATCATGGTCGGAACAAATCATTCTATACAGGTATTAAATTAAACGACAAATATTAAGATATGTCGGGTTCCCTTGTCTTATTATATAACCTTAACTTGAGCTGCAAGTTGACAGTAACAATTTCAACATAATGTTAAAATGAAATCATGTAGGCACCTACAGAGTCCACAGATATATAATAAAACCTATTTTGTAACTTTACAAATATTAGCTTTAAATAGGTATCACAAATTTATTTTTATATCTACCTTCTGAATATTTAACTGTACTAATATAATAAAACTGAAGTTTGTTTTGTTGAATGCACTTACCTATCTGTGAAACTACTGGTTTTATGCAAATAATAATTTTTGTGGTGGATAGTCATTTATCAAGAGAGGCCTCATATAATCGCGCCGTGAGCACTAGCCATAAGTAATGCAGTTAGTTAGCCTTATGTAATGTATAACCAAGGCCTATAAATAATGTTTTGATTCCTTTAATGTTTTACTATTGGGAAAACCTATTGACTACCAATCGAATTCATATTCAGCCCATCGATTAGCTTATTTAAAATGAAAGCAAATCAGGCAATTAATACAATAAGTAGATCTATATCAGAGCTTCAACTTGAAAAGGGTATAACTGCCCGTTCTTTACTAATAACTACATTAGTAGAACCACATAACAATAAAGCTATTTTCTCTTTCTTGTGTAGATAAGTAAGTTTTACAGAAAGTTTCCGACATGGCCTAACGATTAATAAACAGACAAGAGCCCCAGCCGACGGCATAATATGACTATATGGCATAATATGACTATAAGCACAGTAGCACTGCTATGTACCAAACGTGGATAAACAAAGTTACCTATAAGTTCTATTTGAGGTGTAACGTTCGTAATTTTGACTGTATAATGTTTATCTGGTAATCCTTACGGGGATAGTAGGTAATCGTGTAAGCACCATATTTTATAAAATTATGGATGTTTCTCAAAAACTCTAATCAAATCAGCTCTGGATAAATACCTCTGGTCAGTGCATCAACAACCCGCATCTGCAACCTCTGGTAGCACTCTGAGCAGAACAGCGTTCACGCCACAGCACACCCCGGTGCGTGCACCCCGTCGTAGTCGCTCTGTCGCTCTCGCTCGCACGTGGCTTCACGTGAAGTGTAGACGTGCTCGCCATAACTCCGACACACCGTGTGGTCTCCGATCAGGGTTGACTAGGGCCAAACACGGCTTCCAAGCGCTGGTCGCATCAGTCTTCAGGTCATCATTGGTAATGATGGCGGCCAAGCCAAGAGACCCATCACTCTCGCGCCAACCGTGGATCCCGAAGTCTCTTAGGGGGCGTTTATCCAACCGCTGCTGTCGGCGAGACGCCAGGGTTATGGTGTCCAGACTCCATTATAATAAAAACACTCACGTAATATTACTTGGTTTATTTTCAGACGATTTCTAGCACAGAATTGAATTAAAATGCGAACTACAGTCCTTTTTATAAACTAACCGTCATTACACTTAATGTAACGTTTAACAACTCCTTTTCAACATATAATTGAAATTACTGTACGATTAATTTTAAACTAATCAAAAATCGACATTAATATTGTAATGAATTTTGCACAACACCAAATTATTTATTTTACACGAATAACAAATTTATTTTATTAACCAACGATGCTTTACAACATTGTCAACAGATGGCGCTATCAACAGGATGCATATATAAACGCATGTTATTTATTACCATAAAAATAAGTGTCAGAATAATGTTATTTAATACTAATTGATTTTACTTTGAAAGTTTCTGGAGTTATCTTAATAACTAAGCGATAAATTAACTACCCAATCTTTATAAAACAGTTAAGCAGCCAATACAGTGTCTTATATTGTAAAGTAGTGAAGTTCTCAGTTCTGTGTTCACAAATAGTTATTTAAATATCAATCTTAAATATTATTAACATTTTCGTAACAATATAATCATTATATATTAATTTGCGCCCATACGCTCGTACCTACAGCGGACTTTCAAAGTGTCTGGCGAGATGTTAAAACAATTGAAACTGTCCGGCTGTAAGGCTAACATCTTTTTATAGGTCTACAAGTAACATATATAAAATTTGGCTTTTATACTATAACGTTTTAGGTACCATTTTATCCACCTTTACCACCTGATAACTGCCAAAGTAACCACAACCCAAACTCTATAATTGGTGGTCGTTCTTACCTTTGTAGGGGGCATGCTCAGGCAAATTTTTTGCTTTTATAAAATAACAAAGGTCTGGCAGTCGTGGGCTCTTGCTCTATAGCAGCTTTAAGTCACGGCTGTATAACAGACGTAAGAATAAGAGTACTTACTATCTTGACGAAGTTGACGAGATAGTGTCAAGTCCATTATTACAGAATATGTAGGTATGGCTTAGCAGTAGGCAGTGATAGGCTAGAGGAGATACCAACAGACTGACATGCAGACGGTATCAGGTTCAAAAACCGCGGTGCGAACCATTGACTATTTGAAGTCATGAGCGTATTACATTCTACTTTTACTGGAGAGCATGCTAAACCGTCAGTCGCGACGATATAAAATAGGAGTATATATAGAGAGAGATATTCTAAATTAACATTATGATAGGTTCGATACTTTAGCTTTCTCGTTAGCAGAACTTATTCGTGTCTATTTCTCGATAAAAGACATTTTGTCAGTCAGTCACATGATAGCGATATATACACAAATGTTACGCAAATTTATCAATTAGGTATATATTATCAAATTACATAACTCAAATGAAGAACCGAAAATAAATCTACATCAATATAACACCTATGCATAGACCTATAGACTAATATGATTATCCTGATATCATTATTATAGATCGTGTGTAGACATTACAGTAAACATTTGGAACATATACTAAGCATATTGACAGATCAATGCTGCCGGGTCAATGATATATAGGTACATTATACAGGTTAAATCGCTACTGCAATTTATGATGATGTAAATGGCTGTCAAAACTTTCGTTTAGAAGCCCTAAGCTTTTAGCTACATAATTATGAACGTACTTTGCAATTTTGAGAGTAAAATAGCCGACTGATTTTAAATTTAGTTTTTTTCAAGTTATCTAAATATGATAAGTAGTGCGACAGACATCCGTGATCATATCGCTTGCAACAGTGCCGATATCTGACACACGCACCAAAGATACGAGGTATAAACCCCAGAAGACAATATACAATTAAAGTGATAACTGGATTAATTCTCATTTTAACATACACTATGAGTCATATTATTGTGAATGTAAACATACAAAGAAAAAAAACAAGTAAATATAATTAAAAATAATAAAGTTCCTAGGTTGACTTTTAAAGTAATATAGGTACTTAATGCTACGACATAAGAAGTGAATGGATTTAAACCAGAAAATATAGTTAAATATAGCCTGTCAAGCCGTAAATATTAAGTATATATATGGAACGGCAAAATGACTAAATTATATAGGTAAAAACAACGCAATAGTACGTACTAGACTTTTTAATAAGTGGCCTTATATGCATTTCGACTATTTTAGACGAATGCAAAGTGTATATATGTATAAAAAGTGAGCGGTTGGTACATGAAATGTGCTTTGAAAATCTTGTTGAAAATAAACAAAAAATGTGACTTCAAAGTCTCTGAGGTCGGATTTTCAATGAATCTTCAGTTAAATCTACGTGTAAAGTTAGTCAGACAAAGCTCCAAATAGTCTATGACAGACCAAGATTTTTTAAGCCATGACCTTATTCGACGATAAAATAAAAATTTAACTATCGTAAAGCAAAAACAAATCTAATTAAATTAGTAAACAATATTTTTTATTCAAACATGAAATTTGCATCGTTTGATTCTGTGATTGAAAGGCAAATACGGCTAATGGCTCAGCCTGTACATTCTTATTTTAAACGGACATTGATTTTGCGATAAATTGCATAATCAAAGCGGTTGCGCTGTCATTTTATCATATATCGATCATATGCCATGGGAATATTTACAGCAGCAACCTTTACTTTTGAATAACAAGTCATCATCGAAATAAATGAGATTTAATCTATAAAACTATGTATATGATATGCCGATGTAATGTATTCGGACTTGGTGTGTAGCGGCGCGTGCAGTGGTGAGGAAAGCGGAGCGTTTACATCGGTTATTTTAACGCTAAAACTAAAACTTGAAGTGCATTGGATTGTAAATTCACAACATCCCATCATCATTATCTTAGGCTAGAGACTTCCACAGCTGGACATAGACCGCCGAGGCCAATATCCCATTCAATCCACCTACAAATATGTGCAATTATTGTATGCAAGTTATACCTACGAATATATTACCTATAAACTAAGTTATAAATAATCGTAATTGCTTAAACTCTCTACTCTCAGTCCAGTATTTAATTATTTCTCACAAGCTCTAGCTAATATTGCAATCATAGATAAATGTTAACTTCCTGACTCCAGTTAAATCTGCTAATTGTAACTCACTACAATTTATTACTTTGTACTGTTCCTACGGGATATATACCACGTATCTTTGTTTTGAGTAATCGATATTTCGGCACTGTTGCTGTGGCACTGTTGTCAGTACATCCGTGAACATGGCACTTGCAACAGTGCCGAAATATCGGTTACTCAAAACAAAGGTACGTCGTATATATCCCGTAGGAACAGTACAAAGTAATTATAGTGACCACGAAAGTTTAAATTCCTATATCACTACAACTTATCAAGGCAAACAGTGATAACGGTTTCTACTTATGTTAAATAACAACTAGCTTTTGTTATTAATAAAACTAGTTACAATAAAAAGTTTGCTAAAATATTTATACATAACACCTGTTAAAAAATAAAATTATGTCAAATCTGGGTAGCTTTGAACTGGGTTTTGTCTTGGGTTCAACTGGGATAATGCTAGGACGATGATAATGTATGTAAAGAGTCTCCCTTGTTTGACCGAAAGGAATTGGACAAATTTTCAATACCCAAATAATTTTTCGCGTAATTGCATTTGCCAAATTATTACTTAGCAAAAAATCTATTCACAAAAAATTGTAACGCAAACCTAATGTTTGGGAAATTTACGTTTAAACTATAACTTGTTTACCAACTAGTACTTTTAACATTTTTTATTTAGTCAAATATTTCAGTTGGAATAACAGTTTTTACGCAAAATCAGTAATTATCCTAATCTAAATAGTTCAGTTTCGGGTAACCTACTAAAAACAATCTCTTTTTTATATTAATGCAAGTCGTTTCTGACACTCGCCGGCCGCTACCGCGGCACCGCTCGCTTCGCTCACTCGGCTCGTACGAGGTCACAGTTCTAACCTAACCTAACCTTACCATTTTTTTAATAATTAACTTACTCCAACTACTTCCATAAATAGGCTAATATCACCAAACGTTCATTGTCTGAAGATTGTTTGTTGTGATAAATCATTTAATTAAAGACCAAATGCCATAATGATGAATACTTGGTAATATTTTGTCAAGTAAAAATTTGACCAAATAAAAGCATGCGTACTAAAATCATTCGAAATATTGCAATGGTATAAAAAAAAGTTGCTAAAATTTGTTTGGGTAATGAATTTTGGCAAAATCCTTTTGGCAAAACGGCAGGATCCCGTATGTAAACAGTATTTTATTCACGCTCAACGCTCCGATTTTTTATCCGCTCATCACTCCGCTCTCCACTCCGCCTATCACAGCCCGCAACTCCGAGTCCAGCAGATGCTTTCAAAGCAAAATGCATTCTGACCTATTAGATCATCGTTACGCAACGGAGAATGTATGGCACATTCACGTCGGTATAATTTATAATATTATAAATTATCTTACAAGTGTGTCAAGAGGCGTCTACCAGTTATTATTGTTTAAAAAAATGACGGAAACATTATTAAAGATTTTTTTTTTGTAGAAGAAGTGATTGTGCATATCTGATTCAATCTTCGCCTATATCATGTAATATGCACTCGTTTTATTTTTTAACAAATGAGACTGCACTGAAATTGCGTATTAGCATTCAATGAACAGCTACAAAAACAGTTACGGATTAAGAGTAAATATTATGTCAATCCCCCATTTCATTACATGCGTGACGTAAGACTAATGAAGATACCTAGAAGCCAATACTATCTTTGCGGTGAACTCGTCATCTAAAACCTTTACCAACCCGTCTGACCAGCGCGTTAAAGCAGACCAAATCTGCCGGTTGATGCACCATGCAGTATTAGACTACGAAAGGCTGTTATAATATATTTTCACTCTCCACTCAAATATAAATGAACTCTCTTTTCATGACTGACATATCATCGTAGAGATCAAACTATTAAAGTTTAAACGTGAACTAAAATTTGGACAGTGGGCTCCTTTTATAACATTTGCATTAAAGAAGGATTTTTAATGTTCCACCCCTAAAAAGAGCTAAAACTGGTATTGAAAGTTGAAGTAAGAAGCAGACACGGGCGCCTGCTAGTATTATAATAAAAATTGTCAAGACTATTACATTCTCCATTTTATCAATTTCCACAAATGCTCAGTCTAAACGTTGCATAAAAGTATCTTCTTCTTCTTTCTCTTAGCGTTATCCCAGTTTCAATCTGGGTCCGCTTTCTAGTCTAACTCCAGAAAAGTATCATAATTGCTATTGTTACACGTCTACGATAAAATTAAGAGTTAATACGCTATTGTAAACTTTAATGTATCAATCTTCCTATTTTATAATTGTTATAGTTGCTATTGCACTTGTGAGAAATCTAGGAAACAGATTATTACTGATAATGTCTGGCCATTGCAGAATAATCTTAGTGCGTTCTTTAATTTCAAAATGCAATTGCATTTGCTCGTTGCATTCTAAATTTTGTATCAGATAACGTTTTTGTCTATTTGTTTTTATGTAAGTTATTAAGTATATCTTTGGTCTTAATCTTCCAGTGTCCGGATGCAAACGAGTGTAATATTTTACGCAATAATTTCTATCGTCGAAGTATGTTTTTTTTTGGCATATTGGTTTAGTGGTAAGTGACAGTGACTGTTACGCCATAGGTTGTGGGTTCGTTTTCTGCACAGAAAAAATCTTCGTATGATTCGACGGCTCGACCTAGTTTGGGATAAGATGTCGAAGGTGAGCAAGAAAAACAATCCATATTTCCGATTCGGGTATTTTTACATCACCGCATCGCATCGCATAGCAACGCGCTTTACAAATACCGAAGAACGCGTAACAAAACATATAATTTGGGAACGACATTGTACTATAGATTATTCGACGGAGATACTTATAGGTTTTTCATGCATGGCTGTTCGGTAGATTTTTATGATCAGACAAACAAGTTTCGACGTCTTGTAAGTAGTGAAAGGATCACTGCACCCACCGCCTTATAACATTTATTATTATATATAATAGGTAATTTCAAAGCTATTTGTCTGTGCTTTATTGATCTACTTTTAAATATTATAATTTAAATTTAAAGATCATGCCACATTTGACACAAAAAGCTCGCCGTACCCGAAGTTTTTGTATCATTACTGTGCGGTTTATTTAGTACACACTATTGATGTTATGAGGAAGTGTCAACGTTCATATTTCAAGGAAACACGAACTTTAAATAGCCTGAACTGTGAGTTACTGACATTTAATAAAATAAATAGGTACCTTTATGTTTAACATTACCACCTGTACCCACAAACAATTTCATGCGCGTTATTTTCTGCATATAAGATCGAGTCTAGTTGCAAATCTACACCAGTCAAAAACCTACTCAAAGACACAAAAAAAAACCCATCAGATTCAATCCAGCGGTTTAGGTTAGGACCCATGTGACTTACACAGAA
This sequence comes from Euclidia mi, assembly GCA_944739405.2. Taxonomy (NCBI): domain Eukaryota; kingdom Metazoa; phylum Arthropoda; class Insecta; order Lepidoptera; family Erebidae; genus Euclidia; species Euclidia mi. The sequence continues at coordinate 88,785,699 of OX123185.2, read as the reverse complement.
AATAACATTGAAGCTACTAATTTTTGAAGTAACGATATTTTCGTAATGGATTCTCTTATGTGTGCGTGAATTGTATCAAATCCAATGGGTCTCATTTACAGAGAGTAATCAGGGAATTCAGCCAGGAACATAATAGATTCGAGATGGTTAGGACTATAAAAAGAAGCTGGAAGGAACTTATGCCATTCTTTTAAACATATAAAATTCTCAATTTTGTACTATTTGTGGCAATTGGTGGCTTTAAACAAGTACATATTATTACAAATGTTCACTTGACGTATGATTACCCCAAACCTACATGATTCACCTAAATCATCTATAAGCCATTAACCTACAAGATTAAGCAACATATAAGCCTTAGTTGAGTGACCTGTGTTTACCAATCTTGACCCCAGTACTGGGAATCGTGTAAGTGTTTATGATAGCTACTGAAGTCGTCAATGATTTGCTTGCACATTGAGGCTACACTATTATCTTGGGAAAATATGCTACTGTTGACTGAAGGTCAGCTTTGGTGGTCTGCCGTTTGTAATAGATCAGCAAAGTTAAGCACCGCTTGCACGGCTCGCTGAGGCATTTAAAAAGCACTACTGCGCTTCGGAGTGCATGTAAGGACTTCTAGAGTTGGCCACACGCTCACATCAACAAGAAAGATTATCTTTGGTGATATAAGGCTTTCGGCACACATAACAGTAGATTTGACAAAAATGATACTAGATGAAGAATATTTAACATATTATTAGTCTATACTGAAGAGTAAATGTCTTATTTTACGGCATTAAATATAAAATAAATTGTGTTATAAGAAAAGTATCAAAGAAAACATTTTAATATAAATGCATAGTTTAACGCATAGTATAGTCATATCGGCATACCACTTTAACATGGAAGTTAAACATCAGAAGCAAAACATTAAATATGTCTTGAAATGACGTAAAGCCGATATAGAACTTCCGTAACCAATACATTTTTATTTTTTTTGTATAGTTTATCCTTTGCTTTACCCTTAAATATTGTGTTATTGTGTATTGCGGTAATATAATTACCCCCATAAGCAAAAAAACATTTATCGCCTAAATGTCAGACTGGCTATTTTAAACTATAATCCCGTTGAGTGACCACTATTTAACGACTAGACAAAACCTCGAAACAAATTTTAAGAAATATCCTGTCAGTGCCAACAGTCTACTACGTGGGTACCATTACACAACTTTTGAAACACTCTGTTTATAGAGTGACATTTTTTAAACGCGGTGACAAACATCGACAGCCGAATACACAGAATCGGACTGTGACAATATGCATAAACAAGAACGAGAAAGTAATAGAAAACAGGCAGCAAAGCACTTAGTTCGCTATAAAAAAACATTATCAAAGATATTTCTATAAACCAAGCAATAATCTGTTATTTCTGGTTAGACCTGGTAGTTGAGCCTTGCTGATTTCAGCATGAACGGGCCGACTCGATGTGGAAGTATTACCACATGAGTAGATAAACGGAACAGAGACACAGCTTCATACAACAGCGCGAATCGATTGCACTACTACGAGCACGCGGCTTATGTGTGCGTGACCACTGGCCGCTTGTCGTGTACGCGGCGAGAGTGGAAAGAACCGGTTTACGTAGGCACAGGCAGTTGACAATCTTAGGGTTATTACGACGCACGTTGTTTGTTTTGTACGTTGCAAGTTTTAATATTTTAATGTAAAAACGTGGTGTTTTATTATTAATAATGGTTGTTTATTGTACTGTGTGTATGAATAATACTAGATGAAATAATTAAATCATCATAAACATTTTAACAATGGTAACGTACAATTGGGTTTTTTAATTAGGTATAACTCCTGATAATTTTGATTCGCATTTGTTGAATTGCTCGAGCAAAAGTTTCGCGAATATTTCGATCTTGAAATAAATATTGTCAATGTTGGCAACGAAATACTTAACTCATTAGTTGTGAAATTGTGTAAAAGCAATTATTGTTTACAAAACCAATGACTATCAGAAAGTGATCAGCCATCGATAGGGATTACAAAAAATGCATGCGATTTTCAACCTTATTGACCTGACTCAGAATTTATAATTTTAATAACGTATCAATGTCAGAAAGCAAGAAAATACCAAAAAAAAAGTCTGTCATGAATTGTCAATAAGGTCGAAAATCGCATGCACCTGTTTTTTGTAAGCCCTATCGATGGTTGATCATTTTATAGTCATTTGTTTTGTAGACGTTCATTTGTCTTACACAATTTCTTTTTCAACTTATTTTAGATACCTATCCCCGTGGTAAAACTAGTGGCCATAATAGCTAAAGGAGATTCCTATGTTTATTAGCAAAATAGATCATATTACCAGAAAATATTCAACACTATTAGTGGTATCGTTGGGAATGTCAAATAAATCACGCCGTCACGTCGTGTCCTTGGTAACAAATGTATATTTTTATTCCGTACTTTTAAAAATTTTAGGTGCATGCCTTTTTTGGTTCCACTCGCTATTTTATTTACAACTGTACTTCTGCCGTATAGCGAATCCGTCGAGTCCAAGAATCTGCCCAATCCACGAATCTGTCGAGTTGGGAATCTGCCAAATCACGAATCTGTCGTATACCGAACAAGCGATTTGTCTTAACCTATTGTGACAACCCTACCAAAATAGGTAACAAATTTAGAAGCTCTTAAGAAGCTGTCTCTCTGTTCGGTTTATTTACTCATGTGGTATTACCCTCTAGACGAAAAGTAACAGTACCTATACTGTTGCTCTTCGTCCGGTGAGTGAGAGTACCGAAGCACCCAACCCCTATTCCTTCTCCCTCATCCCACTCCTCCTCGTATTCCTTTCGCCGAACCCAAAGGACGCAACGCACTTGTGACTCCTCTGATGTTGGTTGTGTCCCATAATTGCTAACTATCAGGCGTACCATCTGCTCGTTGGTCGCCTATTACAAAAGATCCTGGGCTCGAAGGCAAAAAAAACTTGGATTCAACCGGATACTGCTAGGACAACAAAGATGACGATTTATGTAAACCAAGCGACTCTAAAAATAGTGATATTATTATATTAACTCCACAAACAAACAACTCTCTTGAAAATCGAAAGGATCTTTAAAACCTTGAACAGTAACATTTTAAATGATAATTAAACACGTGCAAATAACAATTAAATAATTGCGTACTATTTATTATTAAGTAAAAATGTTTCTGCACACAAATTATAATTATACTAAAGCTACCTGTAACTAATGAATTCAAAGGATAAGTCAACAGCTACTTGTATTGAACATTTAATAAGTATCTATTCAATTCCTATTGCATTGGTATAATGTTCGTGATCAAATTTCTTGCATAAATTTTGCGACCGAAAACTATGAAATATTAGATCTATAGTGCGTCATAATAATTACTTTGCTTACTTCTACAGCCAGTTGAGAAAATCGTTATTTTTTTAAAACCCCGGGCTTAATAGGAACAAAATAAATAAGGCGGTTCATAAAACATTTTCGTCGGAATATCTTTTAGAACGTAATTTTATTGTATTACTTACAGGTAGTGAAAGTAGTATCATCGACGACCTGCTTAAGGGAAAATATTAACGCAAAGACTGGCAGGAATACCTATTTACCCAGACTAAAGACGACTATGTGTGCAATACCCTATCTTTTCAAAGAATATACCAACTATGAAAAAATACTACAAAAACGTCTCCAACCTTATAGCTCGTTCAGTTCAGATTATAATGGTCTTATTTTAAGTGTCGAATTCTTCCAGCACAAGTCTGCGCTATAAGGTAAGTACAAGTCGTGCTTCATAGTGTTGATTTTTACAGCATACGAATTTCCTTTTAAATTAAAAAATCGTGCTGGTCCAAAAAGCTCTTGAAGCCAAAATTAAATACTTCTTAGTAGCAGCGGAACAGTGTTTTTGTATGTAAAGACTCCTTTAAAAAGGCAACAACTTTTCACCGTCACATCAACAAAACATTTGAAGCACTCCAAATAACATACACTTTCATACATCACCGCTATTAGAACAAAGAGCCAGCGAAACAACCGGGTCGTCGTGTGTTTTGAACAGACATGCTCGCTGAATGCTAATTGTGTCACATAGCACTCTTGCTTTCACATAAAACATGGCTGGTTAAATATGTGACGATTTTATACTACTAATCTGGTAAGAAAGCTAAGCTGTTTTAGATGGTAAGCGCGCAGTTACCAGTGCCAAAGCACCTTGCAAAAGTCTCCATCATCCTGGCGCTATCCTGGCTGCATGACAAGATTATGCTTCGAAATGCTATATTTCATATGACATACACTGAGATTTGCGTATCAATACATACATACATAGACTCACGCCTGTGTCCCCGAAGGGGTAGGCAGAGGCATATTAAACGCCCACTTTTCGCCAGTGTTTTGATCCCACGTAATAGGTGGCGAGCCTATTGCCGCTTATCGGGATATTTTGTTTGCCAGAGCCTCGTCCGTTGATCGGCAGGTGCACCACTTGCTGGTGAGGTTGGCTTGGGACCCTAAGTTCTTGGTGGGAACCCTATGCACCCTAGTATCAATACTAGGAGTTAAAATAACACGATGTGTCAGTGAGAGGTGTGGAGTATATTATATCATATGTTGCAAAGCGTAAGAAAATAGTAGAACACGGATGGATGAAAACATGACTTAAGATGTACTTAATCACCTGTATGTATGGTGCAGTGTTTAAGGAGCCACACGCAGCCAAGGAACAACACTTTGTGTGGAAAACAAAGCTGTTTTGATCCTCCTTCTTGTTGAAAGTTTGTTAAAGCCTTGGTGGCATAGAATTAATTCCCAGAGATTATTAACAAAATATTCTCACTCTACGCTACAGTTCTTTCTAAGGTAATGTGACAATAACCATTGCCATTCAGTCTCATGATCTTGAATGACCTAAACTAAATGCACTAACAAACAAATTGCATTGCGCCGCAATTCACTCTCCGTGCTCTGAATGCGTCAAGATTTAAGGTCGAGATCTAACTGTGACATGAAAGTTTGACATTAACACTTGACGCCGCGCATGACAATCAGTTCCACACCCCCGGATCCTTGGAAACAGTTGACAAATTGTCTAGATCTAGAATAAAGCTATTACATTTGCATTTTATTTTTATCTCAGTCGCTTTTAAAGGTCACTTGTTAAAATTAACCGCTAAATACGGTAGCACTGTAGGTACGTGTTTTCTAGCCGTTGTCGTCCTCGCTTGATTGCATATAACAGAAGTTATCACATAATTATATTCTAACTCTAGTAATGAAATTTTTTGTGCGAATAACAAACAGTGCCTATACAGTGCCAACTTCATAGATTTCATGCTGACTGCAAATGTGAGCCCACGCCAAGAAATATACCTATGTGTGCATTTATTCCTAATCAGGAGCCACAATCAGAATAGGATTCTACTGAGGTTCTGCCTGCCATTCTGCACTTCGTTTTCCAGGCTTAGGCTGTACCTACTGTACAAGGAAGAAATATGAAGTAGTAATTTGTGCAACCATGGTTCAACTTATAAACAGAACTAAAGACTACCGACATAAACTTCAAAATAAAACCACGACTTAAAAAATATCGACACATGACCAACGAACCGATCCCCACATACCAAAGACAAATTGAACACATAACAACTTAACAAGGTTCATAAAACCGCCATAACCGCTTCAATATAAAAGTATCAAGAGCACTTTCTTACTGATAGTATGTTTAACAGCCATAATTAAATACAGCCTTACATACGCGTTCATTCACTCGTCGAAGAAAGTTTACCACATTTGAATAATATGTAAGTTACTATTCCGTCATCATCAAATTACAAGTCCCAAGAAATTATATACCAAAATAGATCTTATTCCATCGTAATAAGGTGTTGAGTGAATATTTAATTAAATCTGCTCTGAATGTAGGCTTTGATTCACTTTCACTGAAGTTCGAAGCGGCTACGTCACGGTGACGTCACATTAAGATAGGCGATAGCGTGTAAAGAATTTGCAAATCATACTGATTAAAATATTATTATATAAAAGTCTAGAATAAATTTTATGCTCGTGACTGTGTGAAATTTCTTTAAAGATTACAACATTGATTTATGTTTACGTTAAAAATATTATACTTGGTGTAAGACCAGTCATCTTCATCATAGTCTTAACGTTATCCCGGTTGCGTCCATGACTCTTGGAGCCCAAAGTCTTCTTTCTAATATAATTAGCTACGGTAGAATATTAGCTTTTCTACAGAGCGACTGCCATCTGATCTTCGCAACCCAAATGAACAGCGATACTTCCTAAGATAGACCACTTTCAGAATATTCAAAGGTGCTGACTCCCCATAACGACTCTCAAGGAACTAAGGGTACTACATGAAAGTTTTTGAAAACAACACTTTGATTTCCACGAATCGCTTTTTGCAAGTAAGTAGCAGTATGATAACGTCGGCTTAACGAGTTCTCCGAAACACGAAGTGAGTGACACTTTACAATTTAACGTAAATAATTTTAAAATTCACTGCGTTACTCCAATGAACAGTCATCTTGTGAATACAGCTGGTATAACTCATGCCGAAAAAAAATAATCATGCGATATAGACTCGTCCATTAAATATTACCACATGCGCCGATAATTCGAACCCAAAACTTTAGTAGGCTCTCTACCGAATCATCGCTGTTCTCAATTCTTTCCATATGCATACCTTTTAAATGTCACGGAAATTTCGTCAAGAACGCGTCCTCACAGAAAACAACATTACGTATAAATTACCATTAAAGATCTACTAACATTACGACCACGCTTTAGGCTATAATTGACCTTATCTGTAATTGGCGCGATCAACAACAATGATTTATTAGTTCACAACTGATTAAACTCCTAAGAAACTGTGAATAATTTTCTCGTGTAACGATGTTTAATGGAGGTAATAAATTAATTAATAGCTTTTTGGGTTCGTTGTGTACTTGGATATGTAAAAAGGGTTTAAAAAGATTAAATACCTAAAGCCTCGAAGTATAGACGCATTTTTGTGGCACTGTTCGTCAAGGGCATATTATCGCCTTATCCAGCTTCGAAACAAACTTTTCTAAGATATTTTAGTAAAATAAGCCTACAGCCTTTCTGTATAAAACAATAAATATGTGATTAAATTTTATATATTAACTTTCTATTCCGAGAACTTTCTAAGTGTAATCCAATTGGACTATTAAAGCAACTCCTATAGAAACTTACTGCTTCTGCTTGCTAACTTTAATAAAACATTGTAGGAGGTTATGAACTCTGCATATTTGCAAAAACTCGATCTTGCCAGTGATTTTCCAAAACCACATTAAAAATCTCGTAATCTCGTAATGCAAGGTCACAATACATTCATTAAATACCAACCCACAGTGTCGCAAAATGTAATTAAGGATCAAATTTCGTCGGAATGAAGTTGAAGAGTAATAATGACAGGTGCATTAAAATTTCGCAAGGAAACCACAATATATTATGTATGTTCATTCTCAAAAAATCTTACACATGCAATGTGTTATCTTGGATGGGAGAGACTATTTTTTCTCGCTTTGGACTTAGATTTAGTCTAAAATGAACTGTACCAAACACGTACAATTTAATTAGTTTTAAATTGATTTTGCGGATATGAACCACCTGCCTTTGTTTCGAGAAGCCGATATGATGATTCATTATATTGATTGTTTCAATAGGTTTAACTGGCCTGTTCGTCTACTGGTTAGAAATTTGGTCTGTTAAAACAGAGGATCGACTACATTTCTACCAGGGACAAACATTTGTGATGAGCATAATTAAATACTGTAAACTTTAACTACCTGCGTATACTTTAACGATCAAATATACTTGTCTATTTTTATTTTTTTTAACTTGATTTATAATAATATTTTACCACATTCACACAACACCATCTAGTCCCAAACTAAGCAAAGCTTGTATATGGGTACTAGATAATGGATAAACATACGTATATATTTTTTTTGTAAATTCATACATATTATACATAGAAACACCCAGACCAAGACAAACATCCATGTTCATGCACACAAATGTTTGACTTGTGCGGGAATTGAACCCGCGACCTTCGGCTTAGCAGTCGCTTACAGTCCCGCTGCGCCAACCGGTCGTCAAATATTGTCTATTCAAAGATATTTATAAATGTTTATCGGTTATCTGGATGTCATAGTAAGCTCTGCCTAGTTTGGAATCATTTGACCGTAAGTTATTCCACGGTATTACTATGGCTAGTTTACTTTGGTACCTACCTGTAATACACTACTTAATGCCCCATCAGTACTAATAAACAGACCATAAGCAAACGAACAAAATTATCACAACTCATTTACCTAGTCAATATAAACGCGATTTGATACAAATGTCTAATAATTTGCACGATAACCGAACCTAATACCAACCAGGTCAAGTTTTCACAGCCGTTTACTTATAGATTATGATCTGGTATTACCGACAGACTCGATATTAAACTGGAGCATGCAGATAGTAAGGCCTTGTACATACAGTTTGAGTATAGAAATGGTATCATTATAGGCAAAGTGCACTTTTAACAAAGTCGGCTGCTAACCGCAGTGACGATTAAATATACTTCATACGTAAATAAATTACATAGTGTATAATTACTTGTACTGACTCCTGACTGATGCGTGAAGCCTTAACCGCTTCGTTTGGAACATTACATTTTGGTGTTCGAAGCTTTTTATGCTTACTTAAGAAAGATTTCTCGTAATTTCACAGCCTCCGAAGGAATTATTGGCTGTATGGAAGTCCGTCATTTTCAGTTATTCAAATGTATTCAGGCGTCAAAAAATTGTACATAGATTCACGTAATATAAGCGCCTTTTAAATATTGAACTATAGATTACAATAGTTATTTAATTAATTTTTCACATCCAGTTTCATAAAATATTAACTGTATACCAATCAAATCTTCTACTCAAAAGTATATTCAAACCAAGCATGGACTTTTTTACATGGGTTACATAATCAGAAGTCAATGAAGAGCTGTGAATAAGGGCCCTAAGTCCACATGTGTCTGTCATGCAACAAACTTGTATTGACAGTAGCCTTGCGTTTGTGTATCTTGTAACAAAACGTACGGTGCCAAGTATTCTGAGTATCGTCCGTGATCTGAATGTCTACTGTCTTACGCCTTGTTTTTACTTTCAACTTCAAATGCATCTCGCTATGAATCTCACTTATTACTAAATAACTAAATGATGAAATATTCACTAAATCTGGCTAAAATATATTCGTGTTCTACAAAAGTCGGGCAGTCGTAATATTTTGGATTTATTTTAAAGTTTTGATGAATCGCTTCATTATTTTTGTAGTTCTTTATGAAACTTATATTTTATAATATATATTTTATATCGGAACAACAAATATTATTTCACTCTGTACACAGAGACATCGATTCCTCAAAATGAAATATATCATCAAGAATTTCTTACACGTGAAAAAGAATAATAAGATCATTTATGGGTTTCTTATGTGATCTAGTTTTCTGAACGAATTCAAAAAGTCACGAGCTCCTTCAAAAGGGTTTGAATCCCATACGAGAACAACACTGGATGTGATTCGCAAATTGATATTTCGAGTCCGGGTGTCCATAGATTGAACGTTTGTTAAATCCCCCACGACACGAGACTTATTTCTAATACAGAAAAAGTTCCTTTGGTAAACCAAATTAGTAAGTTTACACAATTAAGAACCTTCAAATAAACTTGTATGCCGTTTCACAGTCTTCAATGCCTCTATTCCTACTGCACGATCTATTAAAGACTGCCGTTTGCAAGAGGCGTGGTCGCAATACAATGTCTCAACAAAGAGTTGTGAACTCACGACCTTATCGACACCGGTTGACCACTCAACCGGATTCGAGCCGTCACACTTACTACTGTGCTGCTAATAGATCGGAAGGAAATAATATAACCTTTATTATAGATACTATTTGCTTAGCTTTGTGCTGTCTTACTATCTTATACTAATATATAAAGGTGAAGAGTTTGTTTGTTTGTTTGGTTGAATGCGCGAATCTCAGGAACTACTGGTGGAAAAATTATTTCAGTGTTAGATAGCCCATTTATCGAGGAAGGCTATAGGCTATATAACATTACGCTATAAGCGACGGGAGCAGAGCAGTAGCCTTAAATAACGTGAGTGTAACCGCGGGCATCCTCTAGTACTGCTATAAGCGCGTAAGTTTGTGAGGATGGATGATTGTATGGATGTTCACGCAAAAAGTACTGTACAGATTTTGATGAAACTTTGCAGTTAGATACATGATATTATTTTTCATTATTACTTTATACTAGGTATTACATTAGAATGACATGGGCTGCCTTTTGTCCTGATAAGCAACAACCAACATTTGGGGCACCGGTCGGTAACTATGGGTACTTACTAACTAATGACGTCACATGCCTATCTGGCGCTCTCTGTCTAAATAGCTATATTAGCACGCTTGTAACAAGCTCAATATAAAAGTTTATATCAGTCCGTTTTCGTTAAGGGTGCTTCTACACGGTGCATGTAGCTGGAGCAAGTAAAGGTGCGGGTTATACGCGTGAGTAATATGCGCAAGCTACTTGATCAAGTTACTCGATTGTACTTGTACATGGTGCAAATAACTGGAGCAAGTAAAGACGCGGGCTACTTGCGCAAGCTGTACCTATGTACAAGTTATTTGTTCGTGGTCAAGAGCTACATGTGCATGCTATTCGCGTGGTAGCTTTATGACTTGAATCGCGTCAAATGTCTCGACGAACGAAAATTATTTTAAAATCATATGTTAAAAATGTAATTTTAACAGACAACATGCGCGAGTGACCCGCGCGCGTCGCAGAGCACGCGAATTACTTGAGCGGGTGGCTCGCTTTGGTACATGCTCGAGTTGCTGGACCCGCACATTGTTTTAAACGATATGTTTACGGTGCATGTAACCCGCGCAAGTGCCTCAACATGCTCAAGCTACATGCGCCGTGTACAAGCACCCTAATGTTATAGGTATGTGTTATGACATAAAATGACAAGTTTGATATTGTTATACTAAACGCCGTCGAAGTCATTTACATGCCTTACTTATTCAATAGTATTATATCACCATTGATTTCACAAAAAACGTGCAAAATATAACAATCAAACCTAGAACAAATCTAAGCAATTAAGACTTAATCTTATGCAAGCGGAAAATGTTTGCATATTCAGTAATATATTATCTAAGATGACGGATTTCGCAAAGAATTTCATAAAAGTAATGTAATCGTCTGCATTTATAACAAACTAGCTATGTCTGCGGTTACACTTGCGCTATTCAGGGCTACTGCACCGCGCTCGTGGCTTATAGCGTGATATTAAAATATAGCTGAAAGCCTGCCTCGATAGATGCGCTATCCAACATTATAATAATTATTTAAATCGGACCAGAGGGTCTACCACGGGTTTAGTCGTCGAGAACAATTTGCATAGGGTTCCCACCAAGAACTTAGGGTCCCAAGCCAACCTCACCTGCAAGTGGTGCACTTGCCGATCAACGGACAGGCTCTGGCAAACAAAATATCCCGATAAGCGGCAATACCTCGCCACCTATTACGTGGGATCAAAACACTGGCGAAGAGTGGGCGTTTAATATGCCTCTGCCTACCCCTTCGGGGAAACAGGCGTGAATCTATGTATATATGTATGTAACAATTTGCCTATATTTCCTTAAAGCGCCCCTAGGGGACAGTAGCGATCGATAGAGTCCGCTAAGGGGCGCATTTAGAACATGTATGAAAATTGTTCCCGTCGACTAATCTATCGTCACCGTGTAAAACTCGTACTAGACCCTCAGTAGTGCGTGAGATTAGCGCGTTCAAACAAACAAACTCCTCAGCTTTATAATAATAGTATAGATGCAACTATTATTACAATAAATTACAGTTATTGCATTCACTCTTTTTATTGTGTTTAGTTTTATCTCAGAGTTTTAGTCTTTTCGCGTGTCGTAAAATATTAAAACTATTCTAGATGATTTATACGATAATTTGAACAATACGCGAATTTGATAAATATCTTCATAATTGTGACATTAAACGTTGTACAGTTAATATAAGATTAACTTTCTAATTAATGGTTTGCGTAACAGTGTCGGTGACCGGACACATATATGGTTTGAGTTTTCTACTTTTCTTCCTGAACTTGGAGTGGCAGCGGGTTTCTTCGCAGGTATACTAATTTTGAGCAAGGTGGTATATCGGCTTTAATAGCATAGAGTTCAAATATACCTAATGATAATATTTTACAACACCATCTAGTCACTAAGCAGAGCTTGTACTATGGTTGTTAGATAATGGATAAACATACATATATACTTTTTTTTTGTAAATACATACATATTATACATAGAAACACCCAGACCAAGACAAACATCCATGTTCATGCACACAAATGTTTGACTTGAGCGGGAATCGAACTCGCGACCTTCGGCGTAGCAGTCGCTTACGCTCTCGCTACGCCAACCAGTCGTCTTCTAATATAAATATGTATTCTTATTTAAAAAAATGTAACACATAGATGCCAATTACACGAAATAACGTCATCGGGACCTAAAGAGAGGTAATTTGGGTTACTTATTAATAATTTTGTATGTATTTAATATTTTATATGATCTTTATGCTACATTACAAAATATATCATTAATTTAATCACAAAAATCAATACATTTATTAAACTCATAGAACAGATTAAGTGCAAACACACATCATGAATGCTGCCTAAAATAGGTATTGACCGCAGTTTATTTATAAACTGTCTTTTTCAGTCAACACTGGACGATTTAATTGTTTAATGAATAGGTAGTTGAGAGACTGAAGCTTGAAATAGTATTTGCATGCCTCAGTTTAAACTTCACAATCAGCCGTTACATCCGCAAAAACAACACTTGAACAACCAGACCAAATCCAACAACCAAAACGAAACCAAATAAAGAGTAATTATGACTCATTAGGTCCCAATCGAGCCGGATACGAAAAGACAATATCTGTACAATCTAAGATTGACAATCGTCATACAATAATTATCATTAAACGCGTAACGTTAATGAGCATATCTTTGGCCTCAAGCACTGGCCTTGACCTGAGACAATAAAAGTATAGTAAAGTTTTATAGTAGCCGCTATTGGAACAAAATGTTATGAAATCTGTGACGTATTGTAATGGTTCTTTAATTCCCTTGCGGAACAAAGCAATCATATTTCGGAACGGACCGCGGCTCGGTTTTTAGTTGCGGTTTAGTAGACCATTGGCCGAAGTATACGTCATTGGCGATAGTTTGATTGTGTATCTAGAATTATTACTTTACTGGGCTGCTGATAAATCCTATTCCAAAATACCTATTTCAGGAATAAATAACTGAAAGGCGGTAAAAATCAGACATCCAAACGGAGAATATGAATCACAAGTCAACCTTAACAGTCAAATTTGGATGACCCAATCTTGTAGCGAAACGAAAAGCCTAAAGTCGAGCGTAAAAACTCGATACTCCTTAGGTAGGAACAAACTCAACGAGATCCGTTATAACATTTTGTGTGACGGACTGTAAAAGACAATGTGGTGGTTTTGGCGGCTACGAATACCAGGAGAGAGTCCTGCACATCCCCCTAGTACCTAAACTTACATACAATTCGCGTTTTCCCGTCGGGGTAGGCAGAGACAACGGAACGCCACTTGCATCTATCCTTACAAACCTCACGCGCTTCCTCTACATTCATTACTCTCTTCATATATTCTCGCCGGTTCCGGGTGCTTCGGACCTTGCCATTTTTTAAGATGTCCCCAATCTGATCGACGAATGTCCGACGAGGTCTGCCGCGACCGACTTGCCCACACACACCTAAACTTGAATCATAGAATAGCGTAAAAGACCGATTCGATCATGAAATAACGGCTATCTACATGTTTATACTACAAGACCAACGAAACCAAGGGATAAATTTTCTCGCTTTCAACATATTATACACCCGCGTAATGACTTTTTTAATAGCGACATACGTCTGTGGTTTACCAATGGACTTTCCGCTGAGGCTTTTCCTAATTTATTATATAAATTAAAATCACGCAGTTGCTGTAAGGTTTTGACCTGCAGTTGCATAAATATGCTTCTTACTTGAAACTATAATTATTTGAAACTTTCGCGGTTTGTACCTACGTATTATAAGATGGTTGTGTATGGGTCTCATTTCTATGACGATTCTTCCGTGAACTTTTCCGATGTAATCAGGCCAAAACATCAGCAAAAGAATACAGGTTGTCACAAGACCCATCACCAAGCCGAAGTCTACTCGTTGTGGACATCATGCCAAGTCATACTAACCAAAAATAATACACGGGAAACGATTTTTTTTGAGTTTTCACATTTTTTAAACCGCAATTAAAAGCGCGCGCGTGCAAGGTTCGAAATACCTACTTATCCATGGGGTCATAGGGCATCTAAAGAACATATTGGCGGATTTTGTATTTTATTAGAAAAAAACCATATTAACTTTGAGCCTTAATATCTCCTGAACCAGTAATTTCCAGGTATGGTGCCGAAGTAAAAAATGTTCGTAGTGATTGGTACAACATGGGATTTCAGTTTTCGTTAAGGGTCTTTTTACACTCTGTATATAGGTAAGTATACCTTTACTAATCAAGCTGCCGACAATAAGCATCATCATCATCGGCCTAGCATTATCCCGGTTGCATCCAAGATTTGGAGCCCAGGGTCCGCTTACTAGTCTAACCGAAAATAAGCATATCGCGTACAATATTTATTTTAATAGTTCTAAGCCATTAGGGCAGTATTTTACAAATGAAATATTGTTTATTGTATGTTTTTTATCTACCCAGTTGTAATACGCTTGAAATGTAATTACAACAACTTAAAATACTTAAATATTTTTCCAGTATTGCTTTCTGGTTGATTCCTTTAGCAATTGGCTACAAATAACATATGCTACTGAACCATAACCAATCCTTAAAGTATAGTTTTATTAACTCTAAACTTATGCTCAAAAAATAACTAGAGCTGGTCTTAATACAGGTACTCAATCTCCGTGAGTACGCCAATCGATTACAGGAAAATACATAAACATTTTTTATACCCGCATAAACATGTTTCCCCTTCGCACCGGTATTATAATTAGAAAAATAATTGAATTCAAGTGAAACTTACTTAGTAGGCGCGGTATCCGTATTACTTAATAAATGTCAGCCAAGATAGTTTTACGGGCACTTTGCCGTGGTAGATTAATACAATTTTATGTGACAAAATAGTTAATTCAAAGGGATTATATCATCACGCTATTAAACGAAAGCAGAGCAGAAACTATGAACTCCTGTTAACTACGCCCTTTACTTCGTGTCAGCCTTCAAGCCCAGTACGAGCTAGCTCATCATAACGTGAGCCCTACTTGGCCCAAGACTTCGAAAGCCAAAAAGACTCCACAATGGTCTGGAAAAAATTGCATAAACAAGAATAGGTACACACAGAGAATAACGGGCGTCAATCGGGTAATTATAAAAAATATAGGTGAATCACTTCAAGACAGCGATAGCCTAGTGGAGATACCAATGGACTGCCATGCAGAGGGTATCGGGTTCGAATCCACGGCGCGCATCAATGACTTTTCGAAGTTAAGTGCGTCTTAAATTGTTAATTATCGCTTGCCCCGTGCCTCGGAGAGCACGTTAAAGCGCCAGTCCCAGCTGTCATGAAGATCTTTGATAGTCGTTACCGTCAGTACCCTCAAATAAACTGACACTGGTCTAACCCATGGAATATCGCTATCCCTTTGGGTTGCAGAGGTCAGACGGCAGTCGCTCTGTGGAAAAGTTGATATTCTGTCATATCTGGTAAGACCAGTAAGCGGACCTCGGGCTCCAAGGCGTGTAATTCTTGGATGCAACCGGGATAACGCTAGGCGATGATGATAGGTAAATCACTTCCTATGCTAACCTAACCCAACGTTTCAACGTAGTTACACCAGAAGGGTCACTGGTTAAGATTTGAGACACTTTACATAAATATTAAAGTGTATATTGTAAACCTGATTCAGAAAATCTGATCAGAATCAGATTCAGAAGTAGTAATTTTCTAGAAGTAGTCATGTTCTAGAAGAAGTCGTGTTCTAGAGTGGAGACCGCGCCGCGCGCAAACGTAGTGTAGGACGCCCTCCGGCTAGGTGGAGTGACGATATACGCAAAGTGGCTGGCAGCGGCTGGACATGAAAAGCCGAAAATCGGGCTCAGTGGCGTGCCATTGGAGAGGCTTATGTCCAGCAGTGGACTACGGCCATTGACATATATACATATATATCGATGACTACGGCAGGCTGATGATGACGTAGATGAATGTAAATCTATCAGTAGTCATTGATACTGTAAATATAGCCAAGCCTGTCGGTTAAGCCTTTACGTGCAAACCGTGCAATTTGTCGTAGTAACGAAAACGAGTGACAAAAAAACGTTTAATGAATGTTGTAACTATGAAATAAAATTAGTTTAACATTGACATAGAATTATCACGCTTTTTTATTAATTAATACTTCGCTATCGGTGTTACTCGTTACGATCGTTGTTCAACCAATTAGCTAAATTAAAAAATTGGCGTTAATTGTTAAAATAAAAAAGCTGTTGGAATCTATTTGATCCTTATTAATAGGTGTACAATTATACTTCTAAGTGTTAAGACTGTGTCATTTATAATTTTTATATTCTTTTATTTACAAAGGTCCACAATTGCGTAAGTTGTTTAAAGATAAAAATCAAACCCTTCTTTCTATTTGCCCCGACGCAAGGTCCACACTTCTTGTGTCTTCCCGTGCCAAAAAGTAACGTGGGTCAATTTAGAAAACAATTCAATATTACTGTGATACTAACTATTCAATATATTGTTTGAAACAAAATCCAGTCGAATTACCCTCGCGATTGCTAGAACAACCAAGTCAAACCAATTTCATGGTACCACGGAACTAACGAACGACTATACTAAAATTGAAAACATCAATAAATAAGTTTAATATCGATCACATTCCAAGCAGTTGCTCACAACTATTAATTCAAGGAATTAGTTTTAAGTGTAGACGACAAGACAAGTGCTTCAATGCCACGATTTAATTCGAAAACACAAGTAAAACTAGTTATATAATCAAGTGGAAGTGATGAATTGACAGCCTGCTTTATTAACACCGCAAACGCAGCTGAGAGGAAAATTTTAAATTTATTTGCATTCTTAGGAATTTTAGCAAGGGTTTGCCATGGGAACTACTGCCTACATTTAGCTGATCTGTAAGTGGATTTAAGGACTCGCAGAAAGGAGTGTATTTGTTTCCTTTTTCCATAACAAGCCTGAGCTGCTGTTGACTGCTAGCTAGCTCATAGTTTAGTACAGTCAAGTTAGCTTTAAATCATAATCCTGGCTCTGCTATTGTTTTCCTCAGAGAAAATGAAGGTTTGTAATATGTGTCTCCTTAGAATTGATCGTTTCATCACAAGATATCATCTCGAACTTCGATAATCTCAACAATATACATACACAGACGCTTGTCTGAAACATTACATAGAACTCTATACATCAGCCCGTTCCCATTCCGACAGACCGTGTGTTTTCGCGTCTGTCTAGGGCCTGGTCACGAGATCGGTCTAAGCGGCGCGCGGCGCGGCAGTGGCGATGTACATGGCGCGTTTACTCTGAGGCGGCCGCGCGCCGCGTCACAGTAAACGCGCCATGTATATCGAAAACGCTCGCCGCT
This sequence comes from Euclidia mi, assembly GCA_944739405.2. Lineage (NCBI taxonomy): Eukaryota > Metazoa > Arthropoda > Insecta > Lepidoptera > Erebidae > Euclidia > Euclidia mi. Next base: position 88,767,888 of record OX123185.2, on the reverse strand, counting down.
GCCGCCCGCCGCTGTAGGCCGTGTCCGAGCCGTTAGTATAAACAGTGTCATAAAAATTGTACTGCCACTGGCACGTACCTCTCTGGGCGATCCGGGAAAATAGCCATTCCATCTTAGTGGACAACGGGTGATCCCTCCTTTAAACGGGCTCTTAGTCTCGTTTAAAGCAGGGATAGCGTTCGGTCGGTAAGGAACCCAAAGCAATCCAACCCAAACCGCGTATTGGTTTTTGAAAATACCGCTAGACTACATGATCTTGAAATTGTATTTTTATAACTGCCTCGTTGGTCTCGCGGCATAAATGTGCGCGTGGGATTGGGAGGTCTCGGGTTCGATTCCCGGGTCGGGCAAAGTGTTATTGGGTTTTTTCGTTAGGAAATTCTCAGTAGGAGCACGGAGTCTGGTAAATGTGCCCGGTACTGCAATAGGCTCGCCTTCTATTAGGTACGTGGGACCGAAAAAATCATGGCGAAATGTGGGTGTAATATTACACCTCTGCCTACCCCTTCGGGGATACAGGCATGAGTCTATATAAAAATAAATTAAAAAAAAATATTTTATGTACTGACAGTCACTGGAAAGTTTTCGATAAACCTTACTAAAAGTAACACCTGGAATAACCATCGCAGTACGAGATATATCGTAATTTCTAGAAGACTGGGTGACCTAACTGATCAGGAACTTTTACCGCCAAATAAAGAGTATCGGTATCACCTTGCTACATTTTCGTTTTAATTTCCTTTCCCTACGTTACTAGTGCGACCTTCGTTATTAATAACTCGTTATCAGATCGTTTCGTTATTGTTATATGCTACAATAATATCACTCAGATGTATCTCGTTTTGTACGTTGCGATATTTGCAGTGTCAAAATTGAGAATTGAAAATGATTTATTGTGGTTTGTTAGGGCAGTGACGGAAATAAAAGTGAGATTGTTCTTACGTATGTTTGGGCTCCGGGTCGCGCAATTAATTCGAAACATTTTAGCAACAACCAACAACATAGATGCAAATTCGGAAAATAATTTTATTGGAATCCTTTACATTGGCTCCTAGAGAGCAAAAGTGATTTCAATTTCAAAATATAATTAAGGACAGCTAACGTCATAAAAATAAGCAAAATTTTCTGTTTCACTTCGTAGTACTGAAGAGGCAGAAGACTACGATTTTGATCTTCGAAAATTTGCCTTTATAAGCTATCCATCTTTCCATATCGACCAAATAGGTGACAATGTTATTCAAAATTGTGACCCAGCACAGCTAATACGAACTCAGGCAAATATTTATAGTCTATCAAACACAATCTCAGAATCGTGATAAGCCTCTAAGGCCAAATAATTATCCTATATTTAGCACAAAGTGATCTAAAAGAAGTTTAGTACGTAAGTTAAACGACAGTAATTTTTCTAAACGGCGCGTGACCTTCTCAAAACGAAAGGCTCAGACTGATATAATGTCCTTGCGACGGGAAACGCTCAAACTATGTTACTTTGTACATACTCGATAAAAATATTAGACATATTTGGTATTATATATTGAGTACCTATCAGCATTGTTTCTCGGTATTTTGTCATATTGCCTTTCGGGATACATACAGTCGAACAACTTCCCGCTAGGGCGAGAATCGCTCAGCAAGACATCTTCGCTTCCAGTGCTACTTTACACACACATTGACACTCGTATACAAAACCAGTTTCTAGTGTGCCTCGAACTCTATGAGCGAGCTAAGGGATTTTTTTTCAATCTGGTCCACCGCCGACTTGTTTGTTTGTACCTTGGTACCTTTGTTTCGACTAGTCGATATTTTGCCACTGTTGAGAACGCTATGTTCACAGACAATAGTTTTTTCAATAGTGCCGAAATATGAAATACTTGATTACGAATGTTTATGTTTCAATAATTCATTACTCCTCGCATAGTTGGAAGATATTAGTACTATTATCTGTTACACTATTTGTGCAATATGCGTTGGCTTCAAAGTCAAAGTTACACCGGGTTTGTATTTAAGTTTGCGTACTATCACTTTCTTATTTTCCAATAAATCTTAGAAGCTATAACGACATGGTGCCAAACTGCCACTTTCGGGCTTTTCCACACTTAGATAGCCCTACTACTTATACTAGAAAACATACCTTGCTTTTTCACCATGCGTTACACTGCCTGCCTCGGTGGTCTCGCCGCTCGCGGCATAAATGTACGCGTGGGATTGGGAGGTCTCGGGTTCGATCCCCGGGTCGGGCAAAGTGTTATTGGGTTTTTCCGTTAGGAAATTCTCAGCACGGAGTTTGGTAATGTGCCGGTACGGCTCGCCCCCTATTACGTGGGACTAAAATAAAGCTGGTGAAAAGTGGGTATAGCAATATACCTCTGCCGACCTCTTCGGGGATATAGGCGTGAGACTATGTATGTATGTACGTTACACTGATGAGATTTCGCAAAACCTTGAACTCAAGTGAAATAAGATCGCATTATAAACGTTCAGCAAATCATGTCGTCACATTTTTGCAATAATGGTAGGGCCTATTTCACCGACACCTAAAGTGTCGCCGATGACATAACATCATGCTGTCTTTGTCTATTTAATGAAAATAAATGAAACGCCTCTATTGTCACAGTACGTGTTGTTGTGAACGTCATTGAAGCTGGCTTTGTGATGGGTGATCGAAAATGTAAAAAAAATGCTGTAGTGTATCGCAAATTACATAAAGCCAGCTATGTAATAGGCTAGTTGACAAAAAAAAATTATAAGTCCGTCCTTTAGATTATTCAAAAATAAGCGATATGTATTTTTTTATTTGTAAATTAAACCAAAAATGACCAAGATATAGCTCATTAAAGTTACGTATAACGTCACGCCGTGCTGCATTTTTTCGCACTAGATGACGTCACACGTAACTTTAATGGGCTATATCTTTGTTATTTTTTATTTAATTGAAAAAAGAAAAATACGTTTCCAATATTTTTTTGTAATCTAAAATACGGACTAAATAAAATGTAATTATTTTGACCCTATTGTTGCAGTATATTCGGTACTTTCAACTACGGCAATGGCTAACATACGTTTAGTATAGGTTTATGATTTTCTCAGGTTACTTTTAAAATGTTTATAATGTATTTGACTTTAATATTCAAAATGTTATTTATTGACTCGGTTCAGCCACGTAGACAATTCGCTTTTAAGTGGAATTCTACTAAGCAGTTAAGCCGAAGACCGAGAATAAAAAGCTAATTAATTAGAGAAACCTAGCGCAAAACTACCAGAGTATTCAGTATTCACGCACACAAGAATGATACCTTACATAATATTTTCAACCAAGTACATAACATGTCATCTACTCTCATCAAGTGCATAGCACCGTGAACCAAATGACCTGTAAGTTCACGGCGACATCATTACGCTTATTACGTTGAACAATAGACCGATATTCGCGTAAACCTTGAAGAAGCGTGCGAACAGTGCTAAATACGTTGTAATCATCGACACTTGACACTAATACGCACTGGTAAGGTTGTCTTTTGGTTTGTGATCGTAATGGATTTTGATAATGAATACGAAATTAAAAAAGCAACTTTATTTTTTGTTCTGACCGAACTCAAAACGAATGTTGGCTTCAAAAAGCTCATAATATTTTCATGGAAAAGAAAATTAGTTACAGTGTATTTTCGACTTTATGTTCCCAAAGAAGCTTGTATTATTACCTAAAAGATACACTGAAATACTTCATTCAAAATTAGGATCGTCCATTCCCGGTTGTGATCGTGGACCTTGGGCTCCAAGACGAGGGTATTTGATTCATTCATTATTTTATTCAAAATTAGCTATAACAATTTGAATGGCTTACACGTAAAATATACCAATATACCATCAATATTACTTCTATAAGCACGTTCACCACAAAAACCAACCAATCAGGCTCGCTAACGAGTCACCATCTAACTTATCATTATAACAATCACGCCACAAGCTAAGCGGACAATCTTAGCGGCATTTAAAACTAATGACATAATACTGCCTCAACACTTGACGAAATTACTCAGATTACCTCTTACTTCAAACAAATCGATATCTGAGTAATCTGAGGTTGTGTTTGGATTGAAAGACGAAGAATAAGAAGATTAGGTAACGAAGAACAGGTTCAAAGAAATGTTCACATGGTTCTGACCAGGCGTACCTACTACATAAACATACATTTTGTATACAAGATTCGCAAGTTCTCAATATCTATAAACGAGCAACAGCTCGTCTTGCGGTTAGCTATAAAGATTTGCAACGAAACACAACTATGAAAATATTACAGGTGGGATAAAAACAACCGCAGCAAAGGTGTTATGCAATTATTTTAGTTATATTGACACAGTTCCTTTTATCAATATCCGATAGACAGGCTTCCTTAATCGTAGAATGAGGCATGAAACATGTCTCTGCGACTGTACGGACAGCAGTAGGTAAATTTTATTTTATTTCATTTGATTATAAGATTCACATTACAATTTTGGATCCTTGATTGCAACTCAAAATATGTGCATCAAGTAAAAACAGTGGTTATAATTTACATTAAATAACTAGTGTCCAAACATGGTCCTTGGCGGAAATTCAGAAGTCCAAATTGAAGATTTGCCAAAGGGCTATGGAACGTAGCATTCTTGGTTTAAAAAGGACAGACCATATTCGAAACACAACGTTACGTTCCAAAACACGCATAGCCGACGTTGGCTTAAAATCTGCCAGACTGAAGTGGGACTGGGCCGGACACAACTGCCGTATGCACCCAGATCGATGGGCTAATGCAGTTATCAATTGGGTGCCCTATGATAGTTGACGAAGACGTGGCAGACCAAAACGGAGATGGCGTGACGACCTGGATACATTTGACACCAACTGGCTGGACATAGCACAGGACAGGGATGCATGGCGATCAAAGGGAGAGGCCTTTGCCCAGCAGTGGGACACATTACCAGGCTAATAATAAAAAATCAATAAAAAACTAGTGACAAATGTATATGGTTCAATAACCGACTTCAGAAGAATTCTCATGAAAGTAGCATCGACGAAATATTAATGAATTTACATGTTACATGCCACATGTAAATTCTATTTATGTCTAAAATTTTGTACGCTTTTATGCTTACAAAGAATAAAGCAAATAGACATCATTTCCATAACCAACAACTTTATGACCAAACAAATCATGAATGTGCACTTCAATACTCATAAAACTTCATATTTAACAAACTATTATAGGATACTATTTACAAAATGTAATTAAATCCTAAATCTCATAAATATTAACCTCATAGTCACAATTAATTTCCATCAAATACCGACAATCCTATATCATTAACTGTTTATGTGCATACATAACATATTTCTATTAATTAACCTTTTCATCTTAATATATAAAATCCTTGCGTTACTTACTGACTGACAGACACGCTACAGCCGAAACTATTGGGCGCAGGAAGCTGAAACTATTGGGCGCAGGAAGCTTAAATTTGGTATGTATGTTCCTAGGGGCCCGTAGGGGTGCACTAAGAAGGGATTTCCCGAAATTCCCACGGGATCGGCCAAAGCGGGTAAATTTAAAAAAAGTGCAGGCGTAGCTGCTGGCTTCCTCTAGTTAACATATAAAAGGTATTTAGGTATGGCTGGGTGAGAATTTTATGTACATTTGAAGTTAACGGCTTTTGTAATATAATCTTTATTAAAGTTGTTATTGAATTGTGTTAAGTAGGTATTACTATTCAACACAATCCGTCGTTAATTACACAGAGTATTAAAATTAAACTTTAACTTTGATCAAAAAGAATAATAAGCAATACAATAATTAAGTAATTATAAATACTATGTTGTACAAAATAATCATGAAACAAACAACAAAAATGTGAAGACTTGGCTGAAAAAACATACAAATATTATGTTTATGGTTTTGAATGTTGCATAAGGCTTATACAAAAATACTCTGGCCATATGGAACGCGCTTGAAAATCCACTTAATTCTATATAAGTAACCCGGTGAAGAATTGTTACTTAAATATTACAAACCTTGCGCCTACTCTAGGTTATTTTAATATACTTTTTATTTTTCCGTATATCTTAGCTTATACAATGAATTCTGTATTAAATAATAGTAACAATTTGTTGTGATGGTAACAACAACATCATAACAATATCACTGATTTATATACTAAGTACAATGCCTCAAAGTATTTCCGTCTTGAATGAAAAGAAATATTTTTCTTTTGCACAAAACGATGTTAACGTAATATGTTAGTGATACTTTTTCAGTAACTTTATCTTAAGCGGTATGATGCTTACAAGTAAACAAATGTAACTTAACTGGCGCTTACTTTATAGCAGTAAGATACAATATAAAACAGTCTTAGGCCCAGTTAAACCACTTCTGGATAGACCTTATCTTACATATAAATTTCAAATTGGTACGAACTTTGCATGACCTATCAGACAAATTTATTTAACACGTACTTATCAGGCAGTGGTAAACTGGCCCTTAGTCTTATCTATTCACTTAATAATACATACACAGATGCATGAAGACAATATATATTATTTAGCGGGTCTTAGTCGCGATTGTAGTCGACTTCGAGGGACTTTGAGTTCCTCCGCGACCACGAACTTTACAAGCCGGTTGAACGGTGGAGAATAAAATACTTGTTTATACCTTTAAATAAGTCAATTATCGCGAGTACGACCCGCTAAATAAAGATTTAAGTTGTATGAAGTGTCAAATTATGTCTGTACAAATTTATTAGTAAAATGTTAGTAATAAATGTATTAATGTGTTAGTAACAGAATATTAGTAGCATTTAACTAAACTACAACATTAGTGACATAATGTTAGTAAGAATCAATTATTTACATGACGGGGAATATTAGTAACAGTCATCTTACATAATTTACTTGCAATAAAATGTAAGGTAACTATTTCTAATACTGGGTTAGTGTAGATTATTAATTACTTCTGACTAATCTACTGTGTTAGAAACATCAGGTTAGTGAGAGATGGTATATTTACAACAAAAATGTTAGTATATTTTACTTTACATATTTACATCATTAGCAACAATAACTTAAATTATATATTACAAGGTGTTATAAAATATTAGTAACAATTATCTTGGAAAACGCGCAAGATAACTATTACTAACATAGTGTTAGTACAAATTATTGGTTACAGATTGTATATTTATACAATGTTAGATGTTAGTATTTTTTACTTACATATGTACAGTATAATTAGAATATATTTACAGTATGTACAAAGTTAGTAACAAGTAACTTATTTACAGTGTGTTAGTGAATATTAGTAACAATTATCTAATATAACATGCAAGATAACTATTACTAGTAATCTGTTAGTATAGGATTAGTAACATATTACTAATCTACGATATTAGTGACATAATTTTAGTAACAGATTGTCTATTTACACACATATATTAGATGTTAGTATATTTTTACATATTGTACAGAATAAACACCGCTATTTTTTAATTAGTACAAAAACTTTAAGGACAGATTAGCGAAGATATTATTATCATATATGTGACGTAAGAATTTCATAATATCAATAAAGAGCAAAGTTATTATCATTTGTTTATTGTAGAAAATCTCACTTAAATCATAGTCATATTTTACAATCCATTCACTAATTCATTGATAATATTCCATCCTGCTCATTCGCATTCTCTCTGTCGCACTTATGATGTAGGTAGCAATAGAAAATAAAATGAAGAAAAATAATAAATGTAGGTAGTTATTTTTTAATTTTGTTAGTTCTACCCTCTCCTTCATACTTTATTCGGGCGTAGGACCGGTAAAATTTATCGTTTAACAAGTAATTAAATACGGAGGTATGTAATTAGAAAGCAAACAAATATCAAAATAAAAGATGGTGTTCTGGACTAAAAGAAAAGAGTAATTTTGGCGTATTTATGAAGTTAGAATCACCTGCTATTTACAAATTATTTTATCGTTATCATGTCAGCCTAGAGACGTCCACTGTTGAACATAGGCCTTCCTCAAGGTGTGTGGAGAACACAGACCAATTTTGAGGTGCCTGCATCAAATTTTTATTTACTTAAGTACGTATTATTTACTAAACTTACAAGTATTTCCATTGTCCTTCGAAATGTCCACCACCGTTGTCAAAAGCATCCAATATGCACTGTTTTAATTGTTTGACACTGACCCGGTCACTTTTGTACACTCACAATACGATGTCCTTGGGTACACAGCTGCACTCGCGATTTTTCCACTCAAAAAGTACGCACGAAGCATAGCTACATACTCCCGTGATATGAACTGATATGATAGGCCATCGCGTCAGGCAAACGTAGACAAACAATTAAGTTTAGCAACGAAATTAGATACGCTGACTTTCGCTAGTAATTTAGTACTGTTGTCGCATCGTCGGGGCGTGGCGCAGGCGCAGAGGGGCGGGGGGGGGGTGGTAATTTATCAATGGTATGATAGTACACGGGTCGGTCATAGTATAAGTATTGCATTTACCAATTATCACGTATTTTTGTGGACAGTTTTGAGACAGTTTTGGGACTTAGTGTTTTTATTTTTCAACTACATAATTATGATCAGTTAAAGATACTTAGTGCCCTGTTAAATTTTTTGTACTAATTAAAAAATAGCGGTGTATATACAGTAGGACTTATCACGTATACAATATCTTTTTATACATAGTGTTCAATTATTTTAAACGAAGACAGTACTTGTTTATCTAGGTCTAACTAATAGGTACTCACCGTAACCAATTCATTTAATTGGAGTCATTCAGTTGCCCAGCTTTTTCCATAAAATAATTATATTTTAATTATTTTTATTTATAGACTTACGCCTATATCCCCGAAGGGGTAGGCAGAGGTGTGATATTACACCCACATTTCGCCAGGTTTTTTTTAGGTCCCACGTAATAGGGGGCGAGCCTATTGCCGTACCGGGCACATGACCAGACTCCGTGCTGCTACTGAGAATTTCCTAACGGAAAAGCCCAATAACAATTTGCCCGACCCGGGAATCGAACCCGAGACCTCCCCAATCCCACGCGCACATTTATGCCGCGAGACCAACGAGGCAGTCATATTTTAATTAATCTACATTTATTAGGCACTTACATTTATAACTGCAATTCAAGCGTTAGCCATTGAATGCTGTTGACACAGTATGTCCTTATACACGCATATGTACTAATAAATAGCAAGACATCTTACATACCTTAGCTTAAACATGAACTTGTTGAGAAGTTCTTTAAGTAGAAGACTCCATTTGAGTTCATGACCACAAAAATCTTAAGTATTAAGTATAACAGTCTAACTCGTAACTATATAAAAACATACACAATATGTGCAAAAAACATAACACGCACATTGATATTGTAAATCTGAAATAAAACATAAACTTTTACTTCTCGTTTAAGACTCCATAAATAACAGTTGATGCCTTTACGAACACTTTTTAGACAGCACAATTAACTGAATATCAAATCACGGACCTTACTATCAGACACAATCAGGAGTATATACCCATACCATGGCACCAATAAAACTATTTGTAATGAACTTAAGAATTATTAATAAATAAACAAAACCTTCTAAAGTCTACAAAGTACAAATTGTAAAGAACAGCTCTCATTTTTCATGGAAGCTTGGGATGACTATTAATAACAAAATAAGGAACTACAATAAAGTAGTTCCGATACTGGTACATACAAATACGCCTATATTTACAAATACAAGTTTTGAGGTTCATTGGCCTACCAAAAATATATTTATCGATCAATGACAAGCGGAATTTGTGAAAGTATTCCGTAGATGTTATTTTTAATTAATTAACCAGTCTCGATATAAAGTTAAATATATTATGTTTAACTACTACTTGGTTTGATTTCTTTTGATTGATCTGATTTTAATTATTATCGGAACTTCCTAAGACTGAGTGTTGTATTGAGTATAAAGTGTAAGTAGGTACTTGAAATCATTACGCGGTATTTTCAGGACGATATTCTCTCATTATTTTTTTCACTTTGTAATCTTTTATGACTAAATCAATATTTTTAATATGTGCTTCAATAATTTGACTTTCTACGTTAAATATTATTAAAGAGAAACCTCTGTGAGTCATATATAGACAGATAAATCTGTCTATATATGACTCACTTAAAAGTAGATGATTCATTTAGGTCAGACTTACTCATTCTGTCTTTGGACTCTTGTAATACATATTGCTGTAACTTTTATTTTAGGATTACAAGTTAAATACCTAATATAATTAAATTTGATTGCAGTTTCTACAACTTACATTTAAGCCACCCTTAATAGTTGGCATGTTAGCTATGAACTTAATATACTACGACTGAAAAATTGGTTTGCTAAACGCACAAATCTCAAAAACTACTTAGTATCTACATCTTGGAGCGAGATAATTTATAATCAACGCGCATTTTTTTTAATTGAAGTGTATCTTCCCGATCCCCTTGGAATGTCAGGAAATCCCTTCTCAGAGGAACATGTTATGCCGAATTTCAGTTTCCTGCGCCTAATAATTTTCACTGTAGCTTCTCTGTCAGTCAGTCAGTCAGTAATGCAAAGATTTTATATATTTATACAAATATCTCATAACTGAAGTGTATGAACAACAGAAACTCGTTCCAATCACCGTCGAGAGATATCTCGCGATTCGTGAGACTCCGATCATGTTATTATCGAAAGTTTTCAAATACATGTTCGTGTTCAGCGGCTACACTCATGATATACTTCTATATATGTGTTTTCCATGTTATTTACGTAACGCATGTATTACATACTAATATTTATTTATAGGGACTCTATCGTGTAAAATTAAGGTAAAATATGAGTACAACATGTTCGAAAAGAAAATTTTCAACTTACTATGTTAATAATTATGCGATTTAAACCTATTTTATAAATATTTAGTATGTTTACAAATTACACAAGATTAAAAGTATTTATATCTTTTGCAGTATCTACTTTGAGAACTATAGAAAATGCTGTATCAGTGCTCACAGCGTTTAGTGTAAGCTACTAATTATAATTGTTTCGAATCTGAGTATTCTAATGTGGTTGAATTTTGCTCACAGTACGATAAGGATTTTTGGAATGAAATTAATGTGACATTTAAGGCGGTCTTCTAAAAAGAGATACTAAAAGTATCATCTTCATTATCTTAACGTTGTCCTAGTTACGATCTAACCCTTGGAGCACGGGGACCGTTATCTAGTCTAACCACATTTGTAAGAAAATTAGCCTTTTTCAAGCCAAATGATACTAGGATTATCTTTTATTTTTTTTATATATATTAAGAAGGGGATACAGGCGTGAGTCTACAAAAAAAATTAAGAAGGGGTAGGCAGAGGTGTCATATTACACCCACATTTCGCCTTAAATTTTTAGGTCCCACGTAATAGGGGGCGAGCCTATTGCCGTACAGGGCACATTACCAGACTCCGTGCTGTTACTGAGAATTTCCTAACGGAAAAACCCAATAACACTTTGCCCGACCCGGAAATCGAACCCGAGACCTCCCAATCCCACGCGTACATTTATGCCGCGAGACCAACGAGGCCGGATTATCTTTAATACGAATATTTGAGACGATACGAGCATCTCGTATATAATACATATGTACATGCACGTTCGTGCATGCGAGTAATTCGTCTCGATCCATGTCAGCCGCTCGTGTGATAGAATTTACGTCAATTACCATCTGTTATGTGGATTACACAACGTTGCAAAATTTTTGTGTTCTATTTTGAATATACTGTTAAATTAAATATGATTTTTAAGGCATAGCAGTCACAATATTTGTTAGGCGGTACCGTTACGGGGATGCCTTTCGCATATGATGATACAGTTGATCCTTTGAAGTTGATCGTAGCATCTGCAATTTCGTACTTTACATATATTATGGAATATGCTTCAGGTTAAAAAGTATAGGAGGTAAATTTTATCAATCTTAAAAACTAAGAGTCATTTTATGAAACTGAAAACTTTGAAAGAATTCTACTACGCCATCCTTAAGTGGGTTAAATAAATGCCAAGCCGCGGGCAACTGCTTGTAGCATATACATCCACAAATGTTCTGATGAAATAATTTAATGAAAATCCTAAAGGACTGACGCATTGAACATCAACTAGTAACTATCTATAGATAGGATCCGTAAACCGTAGTTTGAGTCAATGTGTAACATTCGCGTAAGCTCAAGAAAATACTACAGTAACTATCTGTTTAAAGAAACGCAAACGAGTCAAGATAATTACAGCCAGTTGATATATCAATATGCTTTTCCATACAGCTCATGCATGAAAATCGCGTGAGCAAACCGCTCATGAAATAATTACAAATATTTACGTTAAGCGAGATGTCCCTCGTAAGCGAAAGTGGGGTGAGCGATCTCTTACTAAATTCATTCGCGATGTTAACGCTCTTAGTGACACTAATCGCTATTACTTATAATTATGTCATACTAGTGAAAACTATGATTTCACTGGAGCGAGATATTTTCTTTCATGTTTATTGGTTTTAAGATTTATTGTACGTTTGATTGCTTGGTGATGCAGCTTTTGGATTTGGCGTTGAGATATGCCTGTTTCTCTTTTTTATACATACATAGACTCACGCCTGTTTCCCCGAAGGGGTAGGCAGAGGCATATTAAACGCCCACTTTTCGCCAGTGTTTTGTTCTTTTTTATCAGGTAGTTTTGTGATTTTTTATACCTATTACTGTTACTCACGTGTTCAACGCTTAGTTATTGTTGTAAAAACGTATTTTTTTTTATTTCTGCCGTGATGGATGGAAAATACGAATTCTACTAGATAAAAAGAGCTGTGCAATTATGAGCGGTGTAAGAAGCTATATGTGACCACCTGTACAGAAAAGAGTCTTGAGCTAGCTAGAGAGAGAAAGATGTTTCTGAAAATTGCGCCCGCAGAACTTTAGAAGCAATGGCACTTCCTTTCTGCACTCTACATAAGTTCATGCTTACTGACACGAACTTTTTTGAAAAAGACAACTCCCGCATTAGGACTAAATCCTGTGTTGCGGGGAACTTTACAAACAAGTAACGGAGACAATGAACACCCAGACTCGAAAGGCGGCTGCTTAAACCACTACGCCAAACGAAGAGATGTTAAAATCTTATTGGTAATTTCCAATAAACTCTGCTCTTCCTCTTCTAATCTCTTCGACAAGCAACCGGACCTAATTGCCTACCTTTATATTTAGCTCCAGCTTTAAACAACATAACTTCACGCTTTTTATCCCCAAAGGAGTAGGCAGAGGTGTATACCTACACACCCACACTTCGCCAGTTATGTTTCGGTCCCAATGTTATAGGGAGCGAGCCTATTGCTTTAGTAATATACATAAATATAGGAACTAAGAGTCAATCGAAACGGGAACTGGTTTATATTATTTGTACATAACTGTTCCTTATACATAACTTGCGTTTCACGAATTTGTGATTCAATAGTATCATATAGGTGTAAGTCACTTTTCAGCAGCTACGATCACGGATTTTACAGCGATCGCCGTACATGCATAGCTACTCGCCGTAAGAGTCTTACTCCGTTGCCACGTCCAATTCAATCCTTAGATACCGAGGCACAATATTGCCAACGGTTTATTACTGTATGAAACTATAACTATTAACTATGTTACGTGTCGACCAGTTTCCTTAGCTTCCATTTGCTCAAGTATAAGTGAATGGGGCAATAACAAGTATTAAACTCCAGCAAATGGGTGACCGTTATAAGCGCATGTTGTATGCAATCGTTTGCTTTGTAACTGTATGAAGGAGATTGATTTTACTTACAAATGTATCGATCGTATACACAAGCTTATAGATATCAGCTACTGATTCCACGTAATCTAACCGGATTTGACTGAATATTAGTGATCTTCATTTTGAGTGTACTAAGAGAGTTCGCCGTGTGGTTGACGGCATAGAATACAACTGTTGCCACCCCCTGTTTTCCTGTGGGTGTAGTTCTTCTTCTTGATCGTTTCCTCATGACTGAGGGACGTGATTATGGTGTCTCGCCACCATCGTTCTCCAGGCCATCCGATCCTGAGCCAACTGGACGGCTGACTGCAGGGTGGTTCCGGTGGCTTCCTGAGTCGTATCCGTCCATCTCGTCGGCGAGCGTTGTCTGCTTCTTTTCCCTTCCACCGCGCCAGTAATTAGGAGTCTTTCGAGACTATCTGGGTCTCTCCTGACTGTGTGTCCGAAAAACTTAAGGACTCTCTCCCGGCATATGGTAGAGAGGCGCTTTTCTATATGCAATTCCTTGAGAATTGACTCATTTGTCCGGCGTTCTGTCCAAGATATACGGAGCATCTTGCGCCAGCACCACATTTCGAATGCGTCAATCCTCGAACGTACACGGGCTTTTAATGTCCAGGTCCAGCCGCATATAGAAATATCGAGAAGATAAGGGTCCGCATGAGTCTAATTTTTGTTTTGCGGTTGATGCCTCTATTCCGCCATATCTTCTCGAGTCGTTTGACCGCAGATTTTGCCATTTGAGACCTTCTCACCACTTCCTGCTCGCAGTCACCATCATCACTAATTTGCGATCCTAAATACACAAATTTATGAACTACATCGAGGTCGCACAGCTCGTTGGTTCTCTGCATAGTGCCTGCTCTGTCTACAAACATCAGCTTGGTTTTTCCCCTATTGATGAATAGACCGTATTCTTGGCTAGTGACACTTATTCTGCTAAGAAGTTCTGCCAGTTCAGTTTCCGAGGCTCCTGTTATGGTAGTATCATCGGCAAAGCGTAGGTTGTTGACTGAGTAACCTCCTACGCGGATGCCTCCTTGCCAATTGTCCAAGACCCTTCTCATTATATGTTCACCGATGAGGTTGAACAATTGCGGTGACAGAATGCATCCTTGACGCACTCCTCGCTCTGGGTAGAAGGGGTGTGATAAAGTATCTTCTAGCCTAACTGTTGACTTGCTGGACAGATACAGGTTTTGGACAAGAAACGATAAATGGTCCGGTACACCCATCTCGCTCATGACACTGAACATTTTACTCCAGTTTATGCAGTCAAAGGCTTTGGCGTAGTCGATGAAACATAGGACTGTGCAAATGTTGTGATCTCTACATTTCTCGATCAGTTGTCTAACATTAAGGATCTGTTCTCTCGTGCCTTTGCCTCTTACAAACCCCGCCTGTTCCTTAGCTATTTGCCTACTGATGTAAGATTCCAGCATTTTATTTAATACACGCAATAAGATTTTGCTGGCGTGGGAGATGAGCGAAATGGTGCGGTAATTCTTACATTTACGTGTCGAACCCTTCTTGTGCAGAGGGACCACCGTGGATTCGGTCCAGTCTTCCCGCCACTGGCCAGTTCGCCATACTTTTTGGCATATGGTGTGCATGATCTTAATTCCCTCACTTCCCATGTTCCGAAGCATTTGAGCTGTAACCCCGTCGCTGCCACAAGCTTTTGGTTTCAGTTTAGTGATGGCATCTTCTATCTCCTGGCGAAGGATGTCCGGTTCTCTACAGGTATAGTTTATCCTTGCCGCATCAGTCACGTCTGTAGTGGCGTCGCTGTAAAATTGTTGGCAGTAAGACCGCCATCTCTCCAAGATTGTCTTGACTTTCAGTAATCAGCACTCCTGCTTCGTTTTCAATAGTCCAATGCTTGATACCTCAGGTGCCTCAAAGGGGTCCATTTCTAGTGCTTCGAGCCTGGATGTGACTTTTTCAGTATATGCATTCTGTGCCAGTCTGTCTATGTGGATGAGTTTGGTTACTTTTACCGCTGGCGCAGATTTCAGGCGGATCCTGAATTTGGCTGCCAAGAGCTGATGGTCGCTTCCACAGTCTGCACCTGGACGTGTCTTGACGATAGAAATTGAAGACCTCCATCTCTGACTTACGATGACGTAGTCTATTTGGTTCCTGTGTAGACCATTAGGAGAAGTCCATGTATATAGGCGTCTAGGATGTTGTTGGAACCAAGTATTCATTACCGTAAGACTATTTCCTGCACAGAAATCTAGAAGTCTCTCGCCACGATCGTTTCTCACGCCCAGACCAAATTTTCCTACGACATTCCTCAGGTGGTGGTCATTGTCTGTTCTACCTATTTTGGCGTTAAAATCACTGATGATAACTACTGGTTCTTTTAAGGGAACGGCTCGGATGTAGTAAGAGGCGACAAATGGATAATACGATGCAAATACCGTCTTTGCAAATAGAGAAGGAAAACTCGACATCAAACCCTATCCCAACCCGTCTGGCCAGCGTGGTATAGTAGGCCAAGTCCTCCTTATTTGCTCACAATACTACTGTGGCGCAAATTACGAGAGGGCTATGTCCAGCAGTGGACGTGAGTAGGGACTGAAAGGCTGCAATGAAGAGAGCTTGACAAATGGAAGTAGGAATTGTACTGCGCCTCACCATAGTTCAAATGCACGCTTGTGCGACACACAGTTACTCGACATCACATTATTTATTGTTTCACCAACTGCTGTGGACACTAATCATAGTAGAAAATACATTGAATGATCTAAATATGTTTAGCAATTAATCAGTTTTAACTTTGAAGGCTAGCTGCGCGCACAACTGTCACATAAAAGTTGTGTACGTATTAAATTACTAGACGATGCCCGCGGTTACACCCGCGTTATTTAAGGCTACTGCTTCTCTCCCGTCGCTTATAGCGTAATGTTATATAGCCTTCCTCGATAAATGGGCTATCTAACAATGAAAGAATTTTTCAAATCGGACCACTAGTTCCTGAGATTAGCGCGTTCAACCAAACAAACAAACAAACTCTTTAGCTTTATATATTAGTATAAAATTAATTTCTTGACGTAGGTCTAAGCCACAGAATGTGGACAATAAGCAAAAGAACTCCTTTGGTTTGCTGGGTTCAAACAATCATTTGGGGAATTGGGGAAGTTAATATTCTATCAAAATCGGTTAGACTTTCGGTATACAGGTCGACGCCGAGTGCGCTGAAACAACCAAAACATCGCTAAGATGATTATAACCTATGTTTCTTAGCATACAAATAAACACGAAACCTAAAACCGACCCGGAATTATCCAACCAACCACAAAAATATGTTCATTGATGCAACTAATATTATTTGAAAGCATTTACGCTGTTCCGCTCCAATAGACACACGTTCAACATTCGATACAGCGGCTGTCATTATACAAGTAAACTTAACAGCTCAAATAATATCCACTGGTTAAATAAACGGCAGGAATATTAGCGACCTTGTCTGTTGACCGAGTGAGACAGAGGTATGCTCTGTCGCAATAGGGCTAATTGTTGTAAGTGCATAGACGGACATTCTTGTTCGGAGAAAATATGTGAAGGGTTTCATAATTAAGATATGATATACAATGTAACCGTATGACGGATGTGCCTTATGCAAGTTAATAAACCTATCATAACCTAGGACAACTCACACTTGGTTATCCGATCTCATGCCCGAATCTACACTAGTGATCTAATAAAACTGATAAATATAGTTATACCATCTTAAACACATACATCATCATCGACCCTTTATAAATATTAACCTTTACAATACGCACAAGGGCATAATACATGACATGTTATAGATAAATTAGACCCAGACACAAAACCAACCTATCTAATAATGTTTTACTATCACTCCTTTTGTTCCTGACCAAGAAAATTAGGTAAAGCCAAACACCGGATAGAAACTGGAAACTGTTGATAAACGCTGGCAATTTTCAGAGATTTCGCAATTTTTTTTAGGAAAAGTAAATATAACCGTCACCATATCGTTGAACCTATCAAATCCACAACCTTACAATCGAAGGTATGAAATAAACTACTACCGGTACAACTTAAAAATTTCCTTGTTACATTCAAATTAAATCCTATTTTAAGACCTAGGATATAAAGAAGTAAATGACACGTTAAATACATTGCCAACGACCCTGTAGTTAAATTATTATACAAGACAAGACTAAGTTTATCTTGTAGCGAGAATGTCTGACATTATTCTCATTGAAAGTGAGTCACAAATGCCATTTTCACGCTTCAGTTTTTTCTATTCAGTTCTACGACAAAAATCGTAAAGTGTAAACGTTGGACAAAAATTTATAAATCGGGTTTTGGATGTAACAAACTGAATCTAGAGGGTTATACGACAAATGACAATTCATCTTATTCGGATCATTCATCACCAAGTCGTCTTTTAAAAAAAAAAATAATAATCTATTTTGAAAAGCTGCTACAGAAAAAAGATCTGTAATCTGGACAAACTATAAATTTTCATGGATCGTCGACAAAAATCCTTATGCAATTACCATCTTTATACATAGCCGTGTGATTGATCAAGACCTTTATTGTTAAATTAAAGAGCATTCATCTATCAAATACACTTGATCCCGCAATTCGACAGATTTTTCATTTCACAACTTACTGTAGACTGAGTTTGAGATAACACCTATTCGGTAGCTATCATCTAACTTCTTGAGGAACAAAATATCTTGTACATGCAAATGAGTACCTTCAGAACCTTCGGTTTTGGTGACTGGCTAGCCTAGTTCTATTTGATCACCATAGTTACATCTCTAATATAACACATCAAAATAAATCGTAATGAGTCAGAACTCTCTTACTAACAAAAACACACACATTTTACTGCCCACTTTCATAATATTTTAAATCCCACTCATGTCTCGGACAAAACACCATAAAACTCAAACAGCCTCTAAATAAGATCTACTACTTGACACACCGGAGATAATATACTGTATTTATCACTTTAACTATCCGTAGCTCTTTAACGTCTTTAGAAACTTGAAGAAATGACACTGAAGGAAAGCATACTTTAACTTATAATGTAGTAAAGTTCGATGCTCGCACGAGACAAGAAAATGTGTGACTGTAGATGATATTTACAACTTTGAATAGTTATAATAGAGCTCCTATATTTAGAAGGATGGATTGCGCATGGTTTGAAATTGCGAATTGGTAAGTAGCAACCACAGCCCCATAGACTTTGGCCATGACAGAGAGACAGCCAAGCCGCTGCCTACCTTGAGATGTAAGGATGCCCAGTCATTTTACTAGCTACAGTACCATTCAAACCGAAACATAGTGCTGCACATTTGTACATTACTGCTTAGCGGTAGAATAACTGATACTGGAGTGGTACCTAGCTAGACGTGCCCCGCAATAAGAAGCCTACCACCAGACCATATGTTTCTTGTAGTGTTGGAGTTACTGCTTGGCGACAGAATTACTAATACTGCAGTGGTGTGCAATAACTAATACTGCAGTGCCTATCTAGACAGGCGCCGTAATAAGAGGCCTACCACCAAACTTCCACATGTTTCTTGTCGTGTTGCTAGTGAATAGGTACGTACCTGAGGGGTCCTGAGTGCGCTGGTGACGGCGAGAAGCGTCAGCGCAGCCGCGCTCCACCACACGCCGGCTCGCATCCTCATACACTGCAACAACACAAACTATTAGTTTCCCAGACGTTTCACAGAGATATAAAAAAAAATGTTTAGTTAAATTTGGCATTTGTGGCTGCGAAATCTAGAGCTATATTATTACATACATATATAGACTCACGCCTGTTTCCCGGGCGGTAGGCAGAGACTACGGAACGCCACCTGCAGCGATCCTGACATATCTCTCTTGCTTCATTCACTCCCATCAAGTTTCTCATGCATGCGCTTCTGTTTAGGGTACTTCAGTCTGACCTGTCCTTTTTTTAAGATGTCTCTAATCTGGTCAGAAAACGTCCGCCTAGGTCTTCCCCTTCGTCCTGTCCCATTCACACTTGCCTTATATATCATCTTTGTCAGTCTTTCGTCATCCATCCTCTCCATGTGCCCAAACCTTCTTAACATGCCTTTCTCGATGCTTGTCACTACATTTCTTTTACTCTACACCACTCTCTTATCACACAATTCTTCACTCTGTCGATCAAAGATATATTATTATGAGAAATATAAAATGTTTCTGGAGATATAAAAATGTGTGTGATGCAACTAGGTCTTGCTTCACGAACATTTTTAGTTAGTTTATGTATAAGAACTTTGAAACGTTTTAACAAAACTAAACTTAAGTCGCACGCTTTAACAAGGTGTAAAAGATTATTAATAGACTTAAAATATAGTTTCCTCCGCCCACTAGACAGTTATTGCTGTTCATCAAAATCTATTCAGCATTTTTGCGTAAATGAGTTACAAACATTCATACATTCATCCTCACAATCATGCCTGTTTTGAACAATAGTACGATCTTCACACATCCGACTTATACTAAACTAAAGTAGCAACAGCAGAGACCTTAAACTTGTTAATATGATAAAGTCAATACACTCATAAACCGTGGGTTCACACTGATAACTCCGCGAGTGGCATCACACTTTCACCGCCGAAATATACGGCGACTTTCGTTTTCAACTGAACACTTGTCCACAAGTTTCGACGGCTCATCAACTGCTTTACGAGGTAATAAGTACGTACTTAAGATTTATTGGAATTACTCGATAGTGCAGTGGATGATTTGCCATTGGCAATTCTCGTCATACTATAATTTTGATAGGTAATCAAAGCAAAAAAAAAATGTTTCGAACCGGGGCGCGGCTTTGCGCATACATTTGCTGCCGAAAGTGATATGTCAGGTTCGATGTTAAAATTAAATTTGCTGGTATTGGATTTCTGCATCGGCAACTTCTGAGTAACGGCAATGTTTTTTACAACTCTCGCTAAACATCCTGTGTCGAGGCAGACTTTCCAAATATTCAATTACGGTCTAAAAGAACACTCGGATCCGAAACTAATAAATTTTGTGATTCACTTAAAGAGTTACCTTGGATAGGGATCTAACCGTCAAAGATTATCATCCTAGTCTGCGTGTAATACTCTAAATATCTAAGTGTGTGTGTGTGTAATAAGTCCGTATAAATATACATACATAGTAGTTGTTGTTGTTGGCAAAAACGAATACAAATCGAACTATAAAGCTTCGAATAACACTATTTCGAAAGAGCGCCGGACATCCACGCCCCAATAAACGATTGTTCAATGATCAGAAGACGATGCATGCATGCAGGACGATGTGCAACCGCGCCACATGCCATGTGGAGCGGGTACTGATGTAACCGCGCTAATTTACCTGCCAGATAGCATAATTACTTGTTAACATACTTGTTTATTGTTTTGTACGGAAACTGTCTTGTATTATTGTTATTTTAGTTAGAAGCCCATCATACTGACTTATTTCTAAACTTAACGGCACTTTTTTTAATTTCAACGTTTCAACTCGATTCTGTTGTAATTTCAAGAAATCCCTTCTCTGTGCACCCCTACGATGCCCAAGAAAAAAAGCCAAATTTCAGCTTTTTGCGCCTAGCAGTTTCGGCTGTTTGTTGTCTTTTAGTCAGTCAGCTACGCAAGAATTTTATATATGACGGCGCGCTGATTATTTAAGGATCATTTTTAGGTTTAATTTAACCATAAAAGTTGTCTTTAGAAATTGTTACTTAATTTACCGACGGTTGTAGTCGATTACTCGATTAGTAGTAAAATAAAATTAAGAGCGGGTAACCCCGAATAGGGTAGTAGGTGGCGCCAAACGCGGTGACAGTCTGACAGTCGTCCATTATTCTGATAGCTCGGCCGGCACCGAGCGGAAACGTGCTAAACTATTGGCTCACAAATTCATAATCGTGTTTCATCCTCCATATTTTATTGCATTGCGTGCCAAATTGTTATCAATTCGAGCAATACAGCGTGTGCAAGTAAAGTGGTGCTTTTATTTTGAATCTCTCGCTGCCATTGCGCCCACGATGGAGAAAACCTACAAAGACTGCTCCGAGAGCCCTCTTGACGCTTCCACATATATAAGTAAAGGAAAATAACGAGGATAATCCCTGGAAATTTGTAAATTTGCGGCTCTTGTTATCTTCCGGTGACATATACAATTATATTCGTTTGTTGTGAAACGGAATGCACCTTGTAATTAATCTGAACCAGGATCTTAGTCAACATAATATAGAATGCATAAGTTGGTTTTCCCTAATGTAAAAGTCAAGCTTAAGCCGAGGCAATCCGGTGGTTATATTGTTTATCAGGTGCCGTGACGTCTGGTTAAAAAACACCTCGTGACGTAGGCAAAAGAGCAATTAGGGTTAACTACGACCTCTTGATCGGTTTAACCTCCTATCTCGAGAAAAATATTACTGAATTTCTGAAAGTATCGTGTTTGACATTGATTCTGGTTACCGCTCATGTTTACTCCTAGCTGAATGTAAGCTAAAACTTAGCTGTTATATACTACGGATTAACTCAATCTTTGACAAAGTTATTTTTTTTGCAGGCAACTTTACAAACAACTCCCGCAAGAAATAAATCTTGAATCGCGAGAGAACCTACAAAGAATCAATTAACTGACTCGAAGAACAATTTGAGAATCACACAACGCATTGGGTTTCGAACCCACAACACTCAGTGCAAAGAAACTTTATGTCATCCTTAGTAAATCGAGTTTTAGATACATGTAACAATGTATCACATACACCATCGACGTGACTAGTTAGCAACCTTAATAAACACAGTGATTATCATAACGACTCCACTAGTGAACGCAATGCATTGCTAATCTAACTGCTACGCTACAAAAAACACAAGAATGTCGCCAGTGTATTGGTCTTACTTTGAATGTAATTTAGTCGTTTATGTGGCGCTAATAAACATATTAACACATTCGAGCTAAAAAAGTCAGTCGGATAGTTTGCTGGATTTGTAGGACTAAATTATATTTGAAACAATCTTATGTGTATATAATTATCTGAAGCCTTTTGCACTCCATAGCTAGACCTGGCTCCTAAGTTGCTTCACAGTAGCTCTGTAAGTCAACAGGAGGTATTGGCCTTCTATACCACGCTGGCCAAAAGGGTTCGTACAGGGATCATCATCAGCCTTTAACAGTTCACTGCTGGACTAGGCTTCTCCTTTGAAAGGAGGAATTGGCCTACTATACCGCGCTGGCCAAACGGGTTGGTATAGGGTTTGTATCAAGTTTTATTTCTCTTACAGTGCTGTTCTCTGCATAATATGCTCCCACTGTCGGCTCTTACGACATCCATGAGATGATATGGGGTGGTGATATTCCGTATTCTTAATCCGTCACCACGTCCGGATTGGTACAGCGTATATTGTATTTTATATTTGCAGTTTTGTTAATTCCGTAAATACATTTTACATGTACAAAACATAAGCCCAACTACGAATTATAATAATTGTAGTACCTGAAAGACCTGATATTTAAAGTTTATACCACTTATATTCCTTTCTATTTAACTACAATCGTCATTGTCAATATAATTGTTGTTTTGCAACCTTCTAATTTTATTATTTTTATATGTCAAATGGAACTTTACTGAGAATGATCGTACTTTTACTGAATTGTACCTTTACTGACAGCTTTGTATCACAACTTATTCGTGAAAATATTTTGTAATCTTAAATAATTTCCGTTTAAAACTATAATGATATATTTTTGACTGTAAGCTTTTATTCGGTTTCAGTCGAAAACACAAGAAACGCATTTGCAGAAGATACTAAGCCAGAAAATATCACATACCTGTATAGCAAGAAAATATATCGTAAATTACATTATTACGTAAAGTTTGAAACAAAGAGTGATACTCCTGCTGAGCGGTAGCGACAAACGAAAGTGAGAACCGTACCTAACCCGCCAAGCGTATCAATTATGCACAGATGAAAACAGCCTACCGACGCCGACGTCGAGTAAATGTCAATTATAATTAATATTTTAATTGCAAAAACACAACTCCTGCGCTTGGAGAAATCCTCCTTGCTGAAGATTTTATAAACTTTCGAGCATTGGCACATTTGCTCTATAGATCTTAAAACACATAAATATATCAGCAATAATGTGGACTACATAATGTTTGTCACATTTCTATCAATGCCTTAGTAAACGCAGGTCTACAGAGGGAAAAGTTACAGCATTTTTTCCCTTTGAACCATTATAGTATATGTGTACTCATGGTACACCGCTTGCATTTATCATTTGTTAAATGTTTTGCTTATCAACTCGAACCAAGATGTAAAGGTTGTTAAAGAGTGAATATTAATTAATTAAATGACTGAAATAATTACATTGCTACGCGTAAGACATCATTTCTAAAGAATGAGGCCAATTACGAAGACAAGCCAAAAAAACCTACCGACCTCATTTTAATCTAAAATACACACCAGCCTATACTTAAAATCCACGGTGCGCCCCTTACTTTTCGGAGTTATGTGCGTATTGAATTGTTAATTGTATTATCGGTTACTCCGTGCCTCGAAGATCACGTTAAGCCATTGGTCTCATCTGTCATGAAGATCTTTAACAGTCGTTATATCTGGTCGTTATCTCAGCATGAACTGATACTAGTCTAAACTATGGAATATAGCGATACCTTTGGGTTGCGGAAGTCAGACAGGCAGGCGCTCTGTGAAAAACGTAATGTTCAGTCAAATCCGGTTAGACTAGTAAGCGGACCCCAGGTTGCAAGTGGGATAACGCTTGGAGGATGATGATGACACACTGATATTACTTCATACAAATAAACAGCCTATCATGATTTAATAAGCACATTACTTAAGACTATTACAGGCCATCATACACACAATACTCAAGCCAATAAGAGATCACAATGCTTCTAACTCTCGAGTCATCAGCTAGAAACGTCGACATAACTCCGCGTATCGTCAATGTAATCAAATAATATCGAACGTGAACATAATCGTCTCAATTTGAGACTAATAGCCTTCTTAACACTTTCACTGTCGCTAGTAGTCGCTGAGTAGGGAGTACGGTCAGCAGCGTAAGTGCGGCCAACGAGGCAAGATAAAGAATGTAAACAAACTAGTGTTTCGTAATATTTTACTATAGAGACTAACTGTCGATCTCTGATATCATCATCATCAGCCTTTAGAAGTCCACTACTGGACTAGGCCTCTCCTTTGAAAGGAGGAATTGGCCTACTATACCACGCTGGCCAAACGGGTTGGTATAGGGTTTGTATCAAGTTTTCCTTCTCTTACAGTGCTGTTCTCTGCATAATATGGTCCCTCTGTCGGCTCTTACGACACCCATGGGATGATATGGGGTGGTGACATTCCGTATTCTTAATCCGACACCACATGGATATTTGAAATAATATTTTATTATTGAGAGCAACTGTCGATCTTTGGTATAAGTGTCTATTTAATATTTTGTGTTTATGTGAACTTTAAAAATCAAAATATGTACTTTCAATTCGTGCATTCTGTACCTAAAATCAAAACTATAACAAAATTCGAGTCCACTACTTGCGCGGGAAATGTACCCTTGTACAGTGATACAAAGCGCACATTCTAGTCACAAGAACAAGGCTTCAGTCAACATCATTCTCATTAATTGATATTCGCGTTATTTCTATACTTATACACAAAAACCATCAGACACCCTAGACACTTTTCTAATAGATGAACTTTATCTAATTATTAGTCTGTAGTTAATCATGATCAAATCAAATCAATTTATGAATGGTCTAAGACGAGTTCATTGATTATTATTTTGGATGATAAATCAATACCAAATCTTATAAATACGTTTTTACTTATTTGTAAAGCTGACTATACAATTCGTAATGAAAGAGAGAAAGATATAAAATAACAAGATCCAGTCATGTATGAAGATAATGAGGTAGTTTGTATTACAAGCGGAAAGCCATTTGTAGACTTTGAAAATGTGTGTTGAATGTGTGAAATGAGGTCGTATCTCATCAATGTTTCAATTGCTTTTAAAAGACTGCAGATCTTATTTAACAGTAAAAGCTACTTGGACAATATTTTAGCTAGAAATTTGAAGAACAAAATTAGAAGCCTATATCAGGTACCTACTGTATTTTCACGGGCATAAAGTATTTTCCTGAACGAAACTACCTTTGTTAAAGAGAGTAAGACTTTATTGTACGTAGATTATGCCTGGTATAAAAAATAATCTATAAATTTATTTGACGTTTTGCAGTACAAAAATGTGGTACCCAGGCGTTAAGTAATTATATCATAATTATTACTAATTAAATATGCCTAAGCGACATGCCTAAAGCATTCTGTAACGGTCAAGCTACACCCATACAGGGACAATTGACAGCCGTACCGTATCAATCACATTTACTTTTTAACCTGCCTAGAAACAACAAAACTGTTCACATTAGAACCGTGAACAAAATCAATGAAGTACTTCCTTAAAACAGAACGCAGTCGTTTATGTGTAAAAAGTATAACGGTATACGTTACGTAACAAGTTGCAGAACACAGCACCAATGTGTTATGTCCCAGTTAGATTATAATATCGTTACGGTCAATACTTAGCGGCTAGTTTTGTCAGCCTACTTTCTTTGCGTCGGCATTTTAAATTTATTGCCAACGTTGCGATCAAAATATACAAATTACGGCAAAGAACCGCGAAAGAAATTGATTCTGTTATTGAAAGTTGCTAAAGATTGATGGTGCTAACTTATAGTTTGTTGTTATTAACATAGATTATAGAACAGTTTTATCATATTTTGTGTGATAGAATACGCAATGTTTTTGTCTCGTTGTATTAATTTGGACATACCGCAAAATAATTTTCTTAGACAATATTATGTAACGCAAGATAGATCTAAACATATGATAAAAAGAACACATTTACTACAATTAGTGGATCAAAGAAACGTGTAGGGATCGAATTGGCTACAATTATTGACCAATAGCAAGAAAAGAGCGAATCGGCCGCTTATACAAATACACTAACCTTGCAGTAAGTATGTATGTCACCACTTAAAGGTATTTGCGATTTTATTGTTAGTGGATTTTGCAGTGTTTATATACTATGACTTAATGGAAAAATCCAATAAGTAAAATTCAGGTAGTATGGAGGTGACTTTCGATACGAGTTGGGCAAGGTTATTTCCGGACGGAAATGGAGAAGGAAACCTGTGACGCCCGGGCGACTATATAAGCCTAAACCGCGAGGTTAAGGTCCTGTGCTGCAGTCATGCCCAAACATGGGTGACCATACTATAAAATAACGACGAATAAACAATATTCCACTTACTGTGAGCTTGTTTTTGGAGGAAACTTAACGTTATAGCGGAATTAAATATTAGGTTTTTGAATTTGAAAGACTCGACTATTAAGACATATTTTAAACATTGTTTGTTGACGGATCTTAATCACGTCATTTTCTGGTCGCGACGTTTAGGTCGTCTTTAATCAGCTGTCTCATCACTGAAAAATACTATTGAACTCATAAAAATAACATATAATGTATAAAGTCACAAAAGTTTAATTTCAGGATACACTTCATTTACAAGACCTTCTATTTCTTCCACTTAATGTGGGTATGTCTCAATTGCAGCTATATTGTCTCATTAATTCCTTATGCAAACTCAAATTACCTAAAGAGTAGTGATTGATAATTTCATTGTCTCATTCATTACCCGTTCGTGTCCCATCGATATTAAATTGTGCATTGAGTGACCATTGTAATGAGGTTCCACTCGGAACCGGAATGTGGAAATGCCACGGACATGCTGGCAACACTAGATATGTAATTAAAAAGCATATTGTTGGATAATGTTTCGTGTCGAACGGCACGTAGATTTTGCATACTTAAGTAGTGTTTTTAAGAATTGTAGACAAGCTATTTGTAATTATATGGTATGTATATAGAAGTTTGGATGGTAAAAATGCTTTGTATGACTTTTTCTATTGTGGGTGCCACCTGCTAATGCAGTTTGGCAAGCATTTTGTAAATTTTACGCCTTTTTGTATATACCCTAAACATCGAACGAATGCTCTTTTCGAATCATCGGCGAAAATTCTTAAGCCATGACATTCTTCTCATGTCCATACATGAATGTCATGTCTTTACATGAATGATCAATTTTAATGATAATTCGTACTTTTGACATCTCATAATGTGACCCAGATAATCGATTTTCTTCCACTTTATCTCTGTAACCACGACTTTATATCTTCGAATGGGGGTAAATTATACACAATTACACATGTCATTAACCCACTTCACACATGGCCGTATACCATCAGACCTACTTGAGCTTGAGACCCACGTAAAACTATAATATAATATATAACAATATTCTACCACATACACACATCACCACCTGGTCCCAAACTAAGCAGAGCTTGTACTATGGGTACTAGATAATGGATAAACATACATATATACATTTTTTGTAAATACATATATAATATGTATATTATACATAAAAACACAAATGTTTGACTTGAGCGGGAATCGAACCCGCGACCATCGGCGTAGCAGTCGCTTACACTCCCGCTGCGCCAACCGTTCGTCAAACTTAACAATCTAAGATAACAAAATAGGTACTTTAAATTTTCAAGCATAAGCTTTCTAACCATCAAAAGTGAATCAAAACGCTGCAATCGGATATAGCAAACAAAACAATCACCAAAAAATTTGTCGGAGTGAAAGCAGGAAAACCATAATATAATATTTGAAACACTATATACACATCCTATGTCAAAGACGTGCCTCACAGGTAAATATACTTTTTTTATCTGTAGTAGTGAAAACGAGACACCAAATAGTTTATATTTGGTGTCTCGTTTTCACTTCCTTTGTTTTTAATTATTTTATTTATACAGTTGCGTAAGGTTGGCAACATTACTCGTTTGAATTTATAATTCGAACGTATTGCTTATCCAGTTATCTGAGTTTTATTTTTTAGTCGTAACGGCCGCTACTATCGGTCTCGCTAAACCAAAATGTTTCTATTGTTGTCTTTTAAAACTATAAAACTTTAGGGAAGGCAAGATGAATGTGAATAACAGACATCAAAATAATTTCGTATTTGTTGGTGACTAGGGGCTTACTCGATACATCAAGATGAGGGCCATCATGCCATTACTATTGATATGATATTGGTATGATGACCTTTACTATGGGACTCTATGACTACTTAAGATTAGACGGCATGGAGTCAAATTGATACACAATAATAGAAACAAAAGTAAATAAAAATTTTACAGTGCGCTTAATTTTTGCCAACAAGTGAGTAACCTTCTCAATCCACTAAGTAAGAGTAATTATGTAATTTGTAGTCATTCTGACCCAAGTTTTCAATTGTATGATATAGCTGAATTGAAACATGAATGTTTTGAAATCTGATTTAGGTAAAAGGTTGATGTTCTATAATAAAAGTTTGTAGAATTTTGATATTTAATCTGTATAGAGTTTGATATGCTTTTTAATTGACGTCAAAGATCGTGAGAATCTATTACTATTAACCTTCCTTGTTATGTTTCATTGCCAATAAAAATCGTGAGAATCTATTTCTATTACCTTCCTAATCAGACTAAACCGTAAACAAATAGCCTATAAAACCATGTAGCTACAAAATTGCACCACAACATTACTACTTATGGGTCATCGAACGCATAACTTATCAATAACATAACCCAGGAAGTGAACTCCGTAACATCAACGAAAGTTACCTTGACTTTGCATCACTAAACACGCACACATATGCACAGTCACGCTACCGACCTCTGACATTGTTTATGTATGGGATAAAGATGTTACTAACTCGGTAGTATTCGGCGTTCGGCCTAGTCGGCAACTGATGTTGTTGTTCGACAGAATAATTATGTAACGGAATTGAAAATATTTGTAGGTGGGTGACAAGATGTCTAGGTCAAGTATTTTCGCTATGTGGAAAAGCTGGTGATCTGTCAAGTATGGTATAGTAAGCGGAGACCCGTGGGATCTCCACCTTGTCGTGGTGGCGGGGCTCAATAACCGTGGCATTGACACCCGTGATGAAGCTAACAGAGATCCCGGGAGTAGACGCTCCGTGTGGGCTTGGAGGGGTCCTGCGCAGGATGCGTCCAAAGGTGCGGGTGCGGGGGACAGTTCTGTCTGTCCGTCGGGTGCGGTCGTGGGAGGAGAGGCGTGTTGGTGTTGCGTTGACGCACGCCCTATCTCTCGCGACCAAATGGGAGAGCACCATTGTTGCGTCGCGGTGGGGCCGCAGAGGAAGTGGAGATGCAGTGTTGTCAGGTTGCCGTCCTCCCTATCCTCTGCGGCCGCTGGGTGTTTTGGCGACGGAGCCCAACACGGAGCCCAACACGGGCTAGGCAAAGGCAAAGAGCGATGCAATTAGGATAATGCAATGATGATAAAAACATTTGATGTTGCGGCAAATGTCATGGCATCGATCCTCATACAAGATAAAACTGTCTGCGATCGACAAATCATTGTGCCGAGTCTTGATGTACTATTCGTTTTTTTTTTTATATCTTTGAAGTCTCCCGCTACAGGGTATTAATTTCCAATGCAGGAGATGTCACCTTTAAAGAAAATTTGAGGAAGGGGAAGCCGTGGCATTCATATTTTATAATAGGAAACATTAAAAAGAACTCAGCCGAAGCGGGCAATATGGTGGAAAATGTGAGCCTATTGATAGGAAAAAGCAAGTATAATTTCTTGGCATCCACTCTTGTCGGCTTCATATTCGGCTAAAACACTACATCACTAGTAAGTAAACAGCATAATAGTCCAATTAGCAGATCGATGTGAACAAACAGACACCACGGTGTTAACTCTACAACTTTGTTTATTTATTTGTTTATTAGTTAACAAGTAGTTTTATTTATTTTCACAGATTCTTAAGATTTAGGCAAAAGTTATTAAAGTTATGTTTCTCTTCCGGTTATGACAAGAATTACAAAACAGTATTTTATTCCTAATTTGTAAAAAGCTGATATTCTGTCATATCTGACTGTTAGACTTGTAAGTAAACCCTGGCCTCCGTGGCATGTAAGTCTTAGATGTAACGCTAGGACGATGATGATGCAGCTTTATCAATTTTCAACTAGGTAGGTATATAATTTGGGCTCAGATGACCGGGTGAAACTTTTTTTTTACCTTTTTTTATAGACTCACGCCTGTATCCCAATATTTCACCAAGAATTTTTAGGTCCCCCGTTATAGGGAGCGAGCCTATTGCCGTTATCGGGCACATCACCAGACTCCGTGAGAGAATTCGGGGGCAGTCGGGTGTAAATTATCTTAGAATATTTCAGAATATTAATACTAGATGCTGGCCAAACAATATTCTGTCTCATTACGTGTTGACTACTCACGTCTTAATGCCCACGGCCCTGCGTATCATTGGCAGGTTAATTATATAGTTACAAGCCCCGTGACGACTTTACATGGAGAAACTAATTACTCGTGCAATTATAATGATTTATCTCTGTTAGCGGACGTTTTGTGCTGTTTGAATAGCTATGAATGGTTACTACTTTAAAAGCTATGCCTTCACTTAGTCGCAGCTTAGTGTAGTAAAACGCTTGTCCGTATATTGATGTGACATCACTGGTTGCTAAGCAACGTTGTGAAATGGTGGCTAACACTTGAGGTGTACAGGCCAATTTTAACTAGATAATATACACCAAAGGATATTATCCCTCTATGTGTGGTAGGCACTATCTTTAAATGTGTAAAAAAAGGTTCGCGTTTGCACCAAATTATTTTACAGTAAATTTTGGTGAGGCCGATTACGACGCTTATTATTACCGAACTAATAACCGAAATAACTTGTATATCGATGGACTATGAAGCCAACTAATATATCACTTGAAATAAAATAGAATAATGATATTAGTTTAATTCTAAACTCCAACATTCTGATACGATTCTCAAGATGACTCAATGCCAATAGTAAATACAGATTAAAATTCCTTAGTAATTTTCCCAAGCTGTGAAATCATTAGTAATTCAAAAATACATCATTGACATGTCAATCATGACATTAAAATCTAATTTAATGTTCAGAGCGCCACATTAGCATGTCATCAGGCAAACACCAGCGAACACCCTTGACCGAATATAAAACTAATAAGTGTAAACTACTTCCCAAGATAAATCTCAATAGCCCATCTCCTATCAGAAAAATGGTATGGGCATTAATAATTTGCGTGCAAAATACTTCCTCGCATACACTCCGACTTCGCATGACTACCTTCATATATAAATAAAATTGGATTGTCTGTCTGTGATTTCAAAATCGAGATCCTTACTCAAGTGCTTAGGTAGACTATAGACTAGAGACATAAGATAAACAATATTTTAAGCAAATTATCTTTGTATCTGTCTTTATGATTGTCGTGGTATTCTTTAAAACGACTTAACCGATTTTCGTGTGAGTATTACTGGGAGACAGAGCAGTTTGTAGGTCTACATACTGATAATGGCATACTGTCCCTGAAACATTTAGATAAAAAGAACAACTCGTAATAATTACACAGAATTCTATTTCGCTTGCCTTAACTCATAAGTTGAGCCAAAATTTAGAAAACACCTCACCTGAAACCTATTGGATGTTACTACTATAACGCTAATAAAATTAATCTATGTATGTATCTACTAATTTGAGTGCAAAGTACTTCCTGACATACAAAGATTTCACATCTCTATCAAGTATAATAGGTACCGTAAAATTATTCCATTTATGAACATCCTACGACCTTGATAAAACAATACATATTTAGACTAATTTGCTTGACCATCAGCTTTCGACCATATAACTATAGACCACTTATCTTATAGCATCTATCTATTGTTCTTTAAGATTAGATAATAAGCGCATGGTTTATTGATTCATATTTCGGATTTATCTAACTTAAGGTCAATTTATTAGTAGTCTGAGATAGCGCTTTGTTTATTTAACTAGCTTAACTTTGTATTTTAATATAAAGCACTTAGATAACTTAAAGTACTAACAACTTAAAGCGGCAGCGATAGCCGAGTGGATATACCAACAGACTGCCATGCAGAGGGTATCGGGTTCGAATCCACGGCGCGCACCAATGACTTTTCGGAGTTATGTGCGTATTGAATGGTTAATTATCGCTTGTCCCGTGCCTCGGAGAGCACGTTAAGCCGTCGGTCCCGGTTGTCATGAAGATCTTTGACAGTCGTTACAGGGCGTTAGTACCTTCTAAACAAACTGACACTAGTCTTTAACCATGGAATATCGCTATCCCTTCGGGTTGCGGAGGTCAGACAGGCAGTCGCTCTGTGGAAAAGCTAATATTCAGCCAAATCCGGTTAGACTAGAAAGCGGACCCCAGACTGAAACTGGGATAACGCTAAGAGGATGATGATGATGACTTAGATAACTTAAAGTAGTATAACAATACAACGTAGCTTAAAGAATCTTAACTGAGTTAATATTGAGTTCGAGAGCTTTTATACAGTAAGTTTTCGAATCCTTAACAATACAGGACGAAAAAATAAAGTCATAAAAAAATTAAATCTCGTACTACACTTGATGTCAGTGTTTTTATAAAATTTTATGTCGTTTCTAAGCAGCATCATAAAACTAAATACCCTGTACTTGTCGAAGTGAGATGATGTGTTACTTACAAATACTAGTGAACCACTTTCGAGGAAATGTTGGCTTGTTTTTATATTGTGAGTACGGTAAAGTACCTACGCGGATACAACTCCGACTGCCAGTGGGATAAACGTAACCTCTATTAACCCATCTACTTCTAATAGCCGTTCCCCATATTTTATATATCCATGGCTCCTTGATATATATATGTAAGTATATTCGACATAAGCTCTATACAAAAATTATATCAAATATGTCAAATTCATAATTTTTTAAAGAAACTAAAGACATTTTGAAAAGTCTGGTCTACATATACAAAAATCGTGTGCATGGTATAAATAAAACCTAATACATTTGCTCTATGAATAGAACAGAATAATGATTAATGAACATATCAAATCTAAACACGACTCTTCAAAAACATCATTAATAAAACAAACAAGAACTGAATCCATAAACGTTTGTTCCTCAGCAATTAGTATAACAATGATAATCCGATATGAAAGGTCATTACTCTTCCCTCATTGTTACAGTGATTGCTCTTATACAGGCTGTGCTGCATTTGCATACAAAGACTCGTTACCTTGTTATGACGCCTATATTGAAGTGTCAAATAGCTTAGCATCTGCAGTCTGATGACTATAGCATATCCGTGATAAGCAAGGTCACTTCATACGCCAAATTTTGCTTTGAACTGTTCTAGGAAGTAAAAGTCTCTGAGAGATTATAAGTTAATCCAGGAATAAAAAGTTAAACGTATTAAAATTTAGAGTACAGCGGAATACTAGTTTCAAATCAGTCATCGCACTAAATCGGAGTCAAGACTTACTTCTTCTATTGCCTTCATTGTATAATATTCAGTTACGACTATGTTTCGCGAAAAGATATGACAGACTATATGTTATTCTATACAGATATTATAAAATTGAAGAGTTTTCAAGGTTATTCTCATCAACTTCCAATTTGATCTGATAGATCTTGTAATCTAACTGTTGATAACTTAATTTCCGACGTCATACTACCACCGACTTTCTAACCTAATACTACCACCCTTAGGGTCTAAGCTGATAGAAAAGATCTTAATGAAAAGGGTCAGCAAAATAAACCAAACCGCCAAATGAAAGCCTAGGGCTAGTGTAAAATATATCCAAAAAATCAAACCTATCCTAAGTTATGATGCAAATTTAGACGATTTAAGTGAAAAGAAATATATGCGAGGGTGAAAGGATTTAATAGAGAAGATGGTTGGCATATCACGATGCACAGTTTTCGAAGGCGTCAGTCGTGTCGAAGACAATCACGGAGGTATGAAACAACCTATGAAAGTTTAAGGATGTAAAAATAATGTCGAACTTACAAAATACCCATTGTCTTGTTGATTTGATATCCTGCCATTGTTAGGTAATAGATAATAGGTTGAAGCTTTCGATATATTCAGAAAGTATTACTAAATGATTCACAATGACTTAAAAGGTTAGGTTTATGTTTGAAATATCTAAGTGACATGTGTGTGACATTCTTAACTTCGTGTGGTTTCTAAACAGTGCATGACAGGAAAAAAGCACTTTTCAAATAATTACCACATTACACTGGTTATAACTGTGTGGAACAACAAATGTGACAATTTAGTAAAGTAATAATTCTCAAGTGCGTTTACAATACTCACAATAGGTACTCGGCTTTTCTAAGAAAGTGTCTGTAAGTTGAAAATTAACAAAGTCATTATTTAATTGAAACTTGGCATATTCGTAGTGTTTAAAATATTTCCAAAAAGTAATTTCAAAGCGAGTAAAAATCGATATTGAGTCTTACACTTTAATCGCTCTTATACGACAGATCTTTACTACAAATAGACAAAGACAAAAAAGTTATCCATCTATTTGAAAGGAACAGGCACATAACTTGGTATTAATTATCAGCAGTTAAGTAAGAATGTAATCCTTAGGAGATCAGTATCTCGTTCTGTAACGTAAACGATAACGTAGGAAGTCTGCGTAAAGAGTTCACTTTCTAAACCAGACTGCGGCGCCTGCGCGACTGTCACAGTGTAGCGTCAATGCAGCGGGACGAAAGTGATCTAAATTATTTAAAACCAATAATATTATCATGGTACTGATTAACAATTTGAACATTCTTATTCAATAATTGTTATTTTTATTATTTTCACATCGTTTCTTAGTGAAACAATATTCATGTTTGTTTTTTGAGCATTTTTTTATTATTTTATGACTGTATTTAATTGGTAGTCACTACAGGCACCTTACTAGCTATAACAGTTATTAGAAGTAACGTGTATTAACAGTGCTGGATCTGTAATCTTTGACAAAATGAACTTTGATCCTAACAAGTAAATAAAACTTAAATTCAAAGCAAGTGGCAGGAATGTATCTATGGAATACTCAGATAGCATATTATGTCTGTGTGGTAACGGATCAAGAATACGGAATGTCACCACCCCATATCATCCCATGGGTGTCGTAAGAGCCGACAGAGGGAGCATAGTATGCAGAAAACAGCACTGTAAGAGAAGGAAAACTTGATACAAACCCTACACCAACCCGTTTGGCCAGCGTGGTATAGTAGGCCAATTCCTCCTTTCAAAGGAGAGGCCTAGTCCAGCAGTGGACTGTCAAAGGCATCAGCCTTTGACAGTCCACTGCTGTCATCGTCAGATGATGATGATGATGATATTGTTAGCGATA
The DNA here is from genome assembly GCA_944739405.2 of Euclidia mi. Lineage (NCBI taxonomy): Eukaryota > Metazoa > Arthropoda > Insecta > Lepidoptera > Erebidae > Euclidia > Euclidia mi. The sequence goes on along the minus strand of OX123185.2, from coordinate 88,731,667 downwards.
TCTAACTATGTCAAAGTCCGTCGTATAAGCAGTCCTTAAAAGCCGGATTTGAGCATCACTCATCAGCAATACTAGTAAAGTAAGTGTGTTTAATCATTCTCTCTTAACAACATTGACCGATTGTACTTTCTAACATCACAAAAGATTAAAATGCAAATTTTATTGACATTTTAATTACTATTGCGATGCTCACCGCTATAAACCCTTGGGTTTAAGCTTTTAATGTCCGATTCTAAACATAAAGAACATATTAATGGTACTTATAATATTTGATGTTTAAACATGCCTCAATGGCAAAAAACTAAAGGTTTATCTGTTATAATAATCTACATGTTGACTTTAAAACTCACCATAAAGACATATTTTATCTCTTAGCCTACTGTACTTTTTACACTGTGGCATTGTCAACCAGCGGAGCGCGTACTATTCTGCTTTATTTTACCGTTTTAACATATCAATGACACTTTCACCTACATAATAGTAGCGTAAGCATTACCGTTACAAGGGACGCTACAATTATCAACGGCAATCTTACGACAGCCAAAATGGTTGACAACAACCAAAACATCTGACAACTGGAAAACAACGTTCTCACGACCAGTCCTTTCATGTCTTCTAATTTTGTACCGTTGACAACTATTGTTTGTGGCGCAAAATTGTTGGCATGAACCAAATTTCTTTACTGCTTTCGTTGTATTCGTGAATTCTTTGTTTCTGTTGATGTTGTATTTTTGTGAATCGTTATGGCGTGGATTCAAAGAGTATGTCTTTCGAGGAATTACATTATAATATAATAACATCAGCCCTTTGGATGAACTGCTCCGTTGCTGGCTATTGTCCTATTCTCACTGTGAGAAGGGTTAGATCACAGTGCATATAATAGACATGGTAAAAATATACGAATGATTAGATGTAATTTCAAAAGTACTGTACTTACTGCCATTGCCGCTGCTGTGATTTTTCAATCAGAAACCTTATACCCGGTCGTTCAATACAGGAATCGTAACGTATCGTTATATCGTAGACCAAATAGACAAATAGAGTTTGAGCATGTCTTCGCATTTAATAGTGTCCGACCGTCCATTGTAACACCGACCCCAAAACTTTAGAAAATAAAAATACTTAAATATACCTACTGTTTTGGCTTTTAAACAGCCTGACCTTCACTACTGTACGCATTGATAACTACAAGGCTCTTTCTAAAGTTGCATTTGTTACACTTTATTACTTTATTACAAACTTTATTTAACTACTTTATTGGTTAGTCTGTGTATGCCAAATCTACTGGGCTACAATAAACTGAATTAGAACGACATCCTGTCCGATCCTGCTGATGATATTATTTCTTTTTTTATAAGTATCGCTTATTACTACATCTAGGACTGACTCCAGAGCAAGACACTCTTCGACAATAAACTGCTCAATAATTTTTATGCATATTCTATTAAAAGCTTTTAAAAGTTTTTATTGTTACTTTCGTGTTCAGTATACTTAAGTCTGCAAAGGAAATCCTCCAATAATAATATAATTAATGACTTAATTCTACTTTGTACTGTTTTGTATCGGCCGTGGTTCTTGCAATATAATTTATATTTTCAAACAGATTGCGTATGATTAATTGTTTAATAATCTACTATTATGTTATTATTTTTTAATATTCAAGGTTTATCAAAAACTGGCCTACTGATAAAATCATATTACATATCTGGCATAAGAAGTTAAAGAAACATACTGTACTTTAAGTACCTATCCTAAAGCATATATGAGTGAAATGAGGCAATTTTCTTTTCACCGCTTATCTTATTTTGGCCATAGTCATAACAACGTGCAAGTGACATATCTACTGTTAGCATCTATAGACAGGTAACTATTGTAGTGTAAGATAATTATTGTTGCAGTCTCTTTATAAATTATTAGCCAAGAATTAATTTCGGGGAAGGTTTAACGCATCGGTCGGCCAAAGGGTTTTGTATCTTAATTATGTTCTTGAGTGTTAGAATCCGCGAGAATTTGCCAGTATGGCCGGCCATGCTTATAACGTAAGCTTTCATAAGAGACATTTAGTTTAGATAATACCCGTGCGAATTCTGAAGCAAAATTCACTTATTGTCGATAAATAACGACCCGCAATGATGGAACGTAAATCTCATACATGTATCTGTTCCTTTAGGGCAATAGCGAAATATTATATCATTACTACGAAGCACCACCACACTAGCCAGAAGCAATAGAACAATTTACTTTGACATTACAAAATTATCTTCAATCTCGCTTAGCCGTCAAAACGTACACTTACGCTAAAACGGGAGCCATTATAGTATTAAGCTATTAAGTTAAATTTTTATATCTGTAATAGCAACTATTGCTATTTCGAAGGCGCAATGGGATAAGTGGTATTCTTCCTCACGGCGCGCCGAGTGTTGTGGGTTTGGTCACCACACGAATGAATTGAGTTATTAACGTTTATTGTAAGTGGTCTTTCGAGATTATATGTCATGTCTTTTCATTCCATGGGATCATTTCCCTCCGTGTAGTGAGGGAAAATACAAAGTGTAACTACTAAATTTCATTCCATGGGTAGCTAAGGAAAATGAAGACGAAAAGGAGAATTCGATATCATACCCTATACAAAACCATCAAGCCAGAAAATCCTCCCTTTGCCCCACAATATTATTATGCTGCAAATGATGAGAGGACTATGTCCAGCAGTGGACTGCGAAGAGTATATACCTTCAATCAAACTTATCATAATATTAAGATGATAATTTTCATTGCAGGCATCCGATATTTCGCCACTGTGGCAAACACGGATGTACTGAGATCAGCACATCCGTGATCATAGACACATTATAAATGATTAGTTTACTTCGGTATTGTCAGTCGTATTATAATACCATTTATAGCTTCATTCATTCTTAGGAAGCCGGACCAATCAAAATGAACATTTAGAATGTTTAATATATCCGAACCATTAATTTTAACACCTCTAATTAATATCTCTCTCCATCTGTAACATCTTAATTTATTATATTTTATCATTCACCTTACATTTTAGCTTAGATAATCTATTTGCTAATTGATTTTCTGTATTCTAGTGGTAGTAATAAATGGCGAGATGTTAATTCGACGGTAGTGGGTCAAGTTGAACGTTGCAATATCTTGTAGAAAGTGTATTACGATAACTTGTTTTAACAAAGGGGGAAGGAGCGAACCATTCCGTTCTACTGGTTTTAGAACGCGTAAAATGTTTAACTCTGGATATTTGTAGTAATTGATTTACTATGTTATTGAATGTATTTTTTCTCTAAACTTCGTAATTGAAAGATTTTTTTCATTTATTACTTGTGCTGAGACACTTTAGTATCCATGTCAAAACTTTTAATTAAAACTACGAGCACGCCCAGTATCGTATTTATACAGATTCCCCAATGTTTAATCAACCACAGAGTCTTCTATTATTTTCAACCTTATCAGCATAGAAAAAGAGCCTATCGTAAACACTAACTGTACGCTCTTCTTCATTTGATCAAAAAACTCACTTCTATTTTGTTTCAGTTTTTTACTTTGGATGACAAATGGTCAAGTTAATTTGCTCAACTGTGGCGCGACGTCACACCTTTCTTGTTTTTATTCAAATAACGACATTTCACAATATATTTCAATGGAACTTTTATGTAATCAAATATTTGCAGCTCTACTATTTCACTATGGCCGTTAAAATAATTTTGTCATTAAATCGATTTCGGAGTAAATTATCGATTTGAGTGATAATTCAATTGGCAAAGGAGTTTGTTTATAGGAGTAATCGCCAATAAAGGTTATTATAGATCATGGAAACAGCAGTGAAAGGAAACAAGAAACCCTTTCTTGTTCCGTATTTTCTAATTCGCTACCTAAATTCAGAGGGAGAATAATAACAATAAGGATCTTGTTCTGCAAGGCAGCGATAGCCAAGTCGAGAAAGCGACAGACTGCTATGCAGAGGGTCTCGGGTTCGAATCCACGGCACGCACCAATGACTTTTCGAAGTTATGTGCGTATTAAATTGTTAATTATCGCTTGCTAAACGGTGAAGAAAAACATCGTGAGGAAACCTGCATGTCTGAGAGTTCTCCACAATGTTCTCGAAAGACATGTGAAGTCTGCCAACCCGCACTTGGCCAGCGTGGTGGACTATGGACATACCCTTCTCATAGTGAGAAGAGGCCCTTGCCCAGCAGTGGGACAGTATAAAGGGCTGATGATGATCTTGTTCTTGTTCAAAGTCAAAATATATGTAGGAAAACCAATGTTAAATTCGTTTAATAAAGAAAATATTATAGTGATCAATGAGGTGTACATAATACCCATCAATGCTAAAGGATGGTACAAGGTTCAATCCGCAAAATAGTTGTTTCGAATCAGTAAATTCTTTGCGCCCTGAATGTGTATAGAGACGTGAGTGGCAGCCATACTGAATTCATTTCGAACACTTTAAATATCTTTACAATTTCAAATTTACTGCTTTGGAATCTTCTGATTTCAAAACCACATCTTTGATGTTTCTATCAAAGAATAGCCATAGCTTTGCATTTTATTCAAAATCGGCTCATTTTTACTTCGACTTAAATAGCATGCACCATATTCATCGATTATTAAAAAAATAGATAAGTGCTGAAATTAATTAATGTCGTCCATTAAATTAGCAATGCTAACGATGAAAGTAGAAACTAATAAGTAGTCAACTTTGTCTCGACACAAAAACAGCACGTAATGATGACGCGTTGATGTCTTTTGTATAGAAAATCTGTTATATTGATTGTAGAGCACGTTTTATCATCCACATGCTATGAGCTGCTTATATTAATAAAATATTTCATTATTATTATTTATTAGTAAGTGTCAATCTCTTAATATATTTGATATTAATAAACATAATAATCTCATCATCACTATGTGGCAAAACCATCTTCATAATGACTGTTTGCAGGCGATTTGTTGTAAAAGTGTAACTAGTCTTGCGATGAGTAGTTTGAATCATTCGTTAAAACTGACTTATTAATTTATTATTCAAAATCAATTTCACTAGCAAATCATCATATCTAGAGATAATACAAAGGGCTAATATTCAAATCATACATTTTAAACATTAAATTGCAGCCTTACTATTTGTACTGAAACGGTTTCTCAAGCCCAAATCGTAGTTGAAAACACCAAATGATAATTTGAATGCGATGTAATGACCATGATTTCAAATTCATATCAGAAGAATGATTAATAGTGAATTTAGATTATTCAAATATGATGAGGCAAAGTGATTTTAAATTACTGTCCAGTACAAAACTGAGGCATTAAATGAATAAAGTACTTTTTCACCACAGCAGCTCAAACATGCCGCTTTTGCTGCGAGACAACAGTGAACAAAACGCGATTTTGATTCGAGCGTGAGGCAAAGTAGCTTTTTAATTTTTCAATCTTCAGTGCCACGAATTGACATTGTTCAGCTATAAATTGAAACATTCGAATTTTACTGTGCTCTGTCTCTTTCACATGCATATAAAAGTGAGAGAAAAAACAAACCCCTTCGAATTCGAAATTCGATTTTGGAATTCGACCTCAAAGAAAACACCTACTGCAACGCAAAAAAATGATATTTGTAATAAAGAAATTACTTTTTTTATATGTTATTGTTTACATGTTTAATTTATTACTGGATTTTAATAAAAATAAGTCTAATTAATAGTATAAAATTAGTATTTGACCAATACATTTTTATTTAGAATTACAACAATGATAGATTTGAAAAATAAACATCAGGGACGCGGTATTAAAACGCGATTTAAAAAAGTAGCGGGAATAAAAATGTCGCTGATGCTGATACAATAGGTATAGCGTAACGTGTTAAATTATATTAATATATAAAATAATCTAAAAAGATGAGTGAAACTAGTGGTGATGACTGTACTTTAACAGTTAAATCAACAAGTGATTATATTATTTAAAGTTAAATCAACAAGTGATTATGCAGAGTTCAATCTATTCCTGTACATTTCTATGTCTCCTAAGTAAAATGTGTTCTCACTGCTGAGGTGAAAAGTTATGTGTGCTACACAAGAGCAAAGGTTTTTGTATCTCGTGCTGTTGAGTCCCTCACCACACTCAGGATTCTAACTTTGATTCACTCGCTACGCTCGTGAATCAATCATAGAATCCTTCGCTTGCTCGGGACTCAAAATCAGCACTCGAAACAAAAAACAACTTTGCTCTCTTGTTGCACAAATAACTATTACGGCCTGGCCACGGACAATTCGCTAGAATTAGTTTTTAAATATATATATATTTGTGCCATGAAATTTAGTTGCATTATGATTTAAATATGATGTCTATTGATAAGTTGCTTGAAATATTTAAGTTATTATATCAAAAATATGTTCCGTTTAAAAAAAATTATGTCTATTTGATGTTGACCTCCAGAGTTGAAGCACATTTGAGCCCTATTTATGACTTTCTTCATAATTAGCCATAACGGCCTGGACACGGACAATTCGCTGCAGCGAAAATTCGTGTGCCCGTGGCATGGTTTTCGCGTCGCGCGAGTCGCCGGTCGCGTCGCAGGTCGCGTCGTCAATCCCCGTGGCCAAGCCGTTAAAGTATCGAAAATATATGTGAATCTACTATGTATTTTTTAAATGTAGAGACGTCTTCTCTACTTTTTAAACATTGACTATATATTTTTTCTTGTTTCAAGTTATTATGATTCCTCTATTGTTCATTTATTTTAAAAAACTAGTCTACAATGCACAAAAATACAAGAAACCAACAATGCAGACCATAGAGTCTCAACACATCCTCTTTCTTCCATTCATCACTATAAACAAGAGGCTATATTAATTACAGAGTTTTGATAGCGATCTTAGCGTGGGACCTGTGAACAAAGAATGCGACTTTTCAAAGCCTTTCCGATGACTCTACTTAATTCTACTTTAATATCTGAATAAGGATGCAGACAGAACTTTCACTGAAGCGTTTTTTATTGGACATGTGTTGGGTTGCGCGCGTATTGGAAGCGATAAATTATGTTTATAGTATCAGCAGAAGCTTACATATGTAGATACAATATTATTACTTATGTCAGATACCACGATGTTATTTATATTTTCAATAGAGCATATTGCCCTATTGAAAAAGTAAATCGGCATCGATAACAGTTTGACATACAAGTACAATTAGATGTAATATAGAAATTTTTAGTAATAAAATAAGGAAGGTGCTTCACAATGACAATAAATTTACATAAAATGATTAATATTTGATTAATATTTTGGTTTTAATAAAAATAATAATATTTTAAATTTCTAAATATTCTTGCATAGATATACTGTAATTTCAAATGAATGTTTATTTTTATATGAAGCAGTCGCAGTAGTACCATATCGCTTGTAGTACACTATTGCCTTAACTTTTATATGTTCAACGCCGAATTTGTTAATGAATTTAAATTTGATAACACAGTTTTCTATAAAAAAAGTGATATTATTCTTTGAGAAAATAATCACTTACGCTTCTTCTTCTTAATCGTTTCCCCACTGTTGAGGATCGTGACTCCTTTTTAGGCGATTGATGGTTTCCTTCCAATTGATCCGGTCTGTCGCTCGGTGAAGGGCGATGCTGACAGGTAGCTCCAGGTGTTCGGGGATTTGGTCCGACCATCTTTTTGGACTTCGACCTCTGGGTCTTTTGCCTTCGATCTTGCCCGTCACTACCAGTTTCTCTAAATTATTGGCCTCTAAAAGACTTACGCTTAAAGCAACGTGAAACCCATAATTACGTATTTTAATATTTTAATTTATTTGTAGAAACAAATACGTATACTTTTATTTGTCAATCAATTAATCATAATTCATTCATTGGCAATAGTGATATTTATTTTTCTTTCTTTAACTATTTTGCATATTGATGCACGCCAAAACTACAAACATCAAAATTAAAGAAAATATGCACAAAAATAAACTACACAAACCAAAATTTGTCTAGCACGAAATTTTTGTCCAGTTTGTGGATCGAATTCACATCATTCATCTCGCTAGTAGTAATGCTATTACCAATCAAACCACTGCTCTATCGGTATTATGAAATAGTTATTTACAATATATTTTTGTAGGCTTTATTGACATTGACATGATCATCCTCATAGCGTTATCCCAGTTTCAATCTGGTCTAACCGGATTTGGCTGAATATTAGCTTTTCCACAGAGCTGCCTGTCTGACCTCCGCAAGCCGAAGGGATAGCGAAATTCCATGGTTTAGACTAGTGCCAGTTTATTTAGTAGGTACTGACGCCCTATAACGACTGTCACAGATCTTCATAACAACCGGGAACGACGGCTTAACGTGCTCTCCGAGGCACGGGACAAGCGATATTTGACAATTGAATACGCACATAACTCCGAAAAGTCATTGGTGCGCGCCGTGGATTCGAACCCGATACCCTCTGCATAGCAGTCTGTTGGTATCTCCACTAGGCTATCGCTTCCTTTGACATTGACATAATATTAATAATAATAATTTTGTTTCATATTCGTAATTTATATAATTATGTCAATTGAATTTCTAATTATCTTGACAAGCCTTACTTTGTTATTATTAATTCAATATTTGCATGTCTAGGAATGGACAGAACATGTTGAGACTGTATGTATATCTATGTATATGTGTGTATTGTATTATAACACCAAAATGTGCACATGTTGATACAAATAAAAAATCTTTATCTTTAATCGTCACATCAGCCTTAATAGTCCACTGCTGGACTAGGCCTCTCCTTTGAAAGGAGGAATTGGCCTACTATACCACGCTGGCCAAACGGGTTGGTATAGGGTTTGTATCAAGTTTTCCTTCTCTTGCAGTGTTGTTCTCTGCATAATTTGCTCCCTCTGTCGGCTCTTACGACACCCATGGGATGATATGGGGTGGTGACATTTCGTATTCTTAATCCGTCACCACACGGACAGTGTTATGTTTAATACGTGAAGGAAAATATAAGAGACATTTGATTAGAGTACGGAACGGCGTGATATTTTAGAGAAATGCATGCCATGGCTGTCACGTAAGTTGTTTGTGACGTTCTGTAATTTAATAAAAGTATATTATTATTGCTTTCTTGATTATATTTTATTTGTGTGTTGTGTTATGAGACTCTATCCCACATACGTTAAGGGCTACTCATTAAAACCACCGCGGTGTCCTGGACCTTTTATAATAGCAAGGTCATAAGTATTTACCAGACCGTGGTATGGCATGTGATACCATCGGTGTAATATATAATTACGAATGGTAAGGCACGCTTACCATTCGTCAAATTACAGATCTTAACCTCTCTTTCATATATTTATATAGGTATAAAATCTCTTCCAAGAATCCTAGCATGTATTTATTTACCCTTAAATATAAAGCCATCGCCCCCTCTTCTCTAAACAATTTCCTAAATAATAGAAAGGTACTTAGATTATAATGTCATTAACGGAGTCATAATAACAGTATTGTTTTATTGTCTACTCAGGCACCGAATCTGAGACAATACGGTAAGCTGAAGACGTTACTCTTGAATTAAAACATAAGTACACTTTCTGTATAATTTCAGTTACCTAATGATATGCATTGTTGCAACAGTTTTCTTTGAGTTATGTAATATATAATTGTTATATTACCCTTCGACGTAAACTGGAACTAGACACTGGTTGTGCAGTTTCAATTAAGAAAATAACCAGTATTTCATATTTTTATATATTATATTACTAGAGGACGCCAGCAGCTACGCCTGCAGTTTTTTTTAATTTACCCCTTTTAGGCTGATCCCGTGGGAATTTCGGGAAATCCCTTCTTAGTGCACCCCTAAGGTCCCCAAGGAACATACATGCCAAATTTCAGCTTCCTACGCCCAATAGTTTCGGCTGTAGCGTGTCTGTCAGTCAGTCAGTAACGCAAGGATTTTATATATTAAGATGTGGTGTAATATTACAACAATACCTACTAAGTGGTATATGGCGATAAATTATATAAAATAGCTGGTGCGAGTTGTGAGATATTTGACAGCTGTCAATTTGCTCTAGATAAAGGAATGGAGACCAAAATCGTGCTCAGAACAATTATTGGCGTATACCTATTTACATTAATATATCCCTCTAATACGTGAACTGTGGTGTCGCAACGAGATCGAATTTATTTTAAATAAACATTATGTCTTAAGTTGACAGTTACGTCAAATATCCTGACACTATTCCACACTATATAATACGGCTATGACTTCGTGTTGCGGAGGAGAGACTAGCCTCTCTGCGTCAAATTTAATAACATAAAATTATTGGATGTAATCAGTAAAGGTTTAAGGTAGGAGAATGATGAGAATTTTCAAAGCTTTTATCAAAGAAATAAGATTATAAGTTCCTTTACATGTCCCATACACACTTTTGCGCGACATATCAACATTATACAGTCATGTTTTTAGCCATATTACAGTATCTAATCGACCGTGCAGTTTCAGGCGTCTAAAATGCACTACACACGTAGAAAGTATCGCAAATTGTTACTTTCCGTAGTCGTGTGCTACCACCATTTAAGTGAAACGAACAACTTCCGAAAGTAAATAAGAAACAAAGTTAATGCATTAGTGATGCAAATTACACCTTACTGTGTATTCATTAAGGATCATAATTAAATGACAATGAATTTATTTATGTATGCAGTCTTGAAAAATTACTGTCTTGGATTAGTGAATGTCGATTGAAAAGTATAAAGTTCATTATCAAGTTACTTTTATGTATGTTTCTTATCGCTGTAATTGCTGTAAATTATTAGTATGGATCAATTACTATTCATAAGATATCAAGTTAATACTTTCTATACCAAGACATGTTCTACATATTTGCAGATTCTCAATAACATAACTTCACGCCTTTTATCCCCGAAGGGGTAGGCAGAGGTGTATTAGACACCCACATTTCGCCAGTTATGTTTAGGTCCCAATGTAATAGGGGGCGAGCCTATTGCCATCTACCGGGCACATTCTCAATATGTCGTGGTTTTTAAATCTGGCAGTCTTGGTATTGATTGACTTAACATCTAGTGTCAATAATAACTCTACGCAATCAGCTGAGCTATTTCAACTTTGAATATAAATAGAAAAAGTTCCATAAAGGCAGAGTAGTTTTGGCGAACGCTTCGCGGTTTCGCAGTGTGCCAAGAACTGAGTTTGATTCTAACATAAAGTTTGTATGATACACAATTTTTGTTCTCTGTATTTCCTATGTCCAGTAATTAAATGTTAAAGTTGGCGGCGATACGAGATTTGTTTATCAGCGTAGGTTATAAACAATCAACAATTGTGTTAAAAGGATAATTTAGTTTATCGTCATATCAATAATTTACGTGTGTGGCATTTACATCTGAGCGCTGCCGTGCTTCGGAGGGCACGTAAAGCTATCGGTCCCGGTTCTTGTCTAAGGATAAGGATCGTTAGGCCAAGTCGGAGGCCTACGGGCGGTCTGAAAACTCCGACACCAGAGTTGGCCACACACTCACACGAAAAGAAGAAGAAGAATAATTTACTTCTCAGCAGTACTAAAGTCATAATTCCAATATATTAATAAATGTATAACTGACGGATATGTTGCAAATACAGGATCGCTGCGCGGCACAAGTGCTCAAACTACTTTCATTTCGCTTACGGTTTGTGAAATATTCGTCCACGCAGCCATGTTCTGACGGAAGAAATGCCTTTTAAATAAACTTGACCGACTACACTCTCGGAATGAAAGGGGTGAGGTTAATGCCACGATGGGCACATTTCTTACGTGCTTTAAAACTTTTGCTGGTCGCCGGCAAACTTTCAGCGAGAATCTTATTTTTTGCCTATATACCTAAATAACTACCTGACACAAAAATATTTACTTCAATACCTGATAATACTAGCATTTATATAGCGGTATCCTAATAGTCATATATTGCCACTAAAACTCGGCTCTCGGTTTGAACCAACGGCGCACGCCACTGTTATCTGTTACTTACCGACCCACGTGTAGGTATAGCACGTTTAGCAGTGGCTCCGGGGATTTCAGGTAGATCTATGACAGTCGTTATGAGGAGTAGCCAAAATAAATATTTCGATACACACCATAACAGACGGCAGCCGGGCAGTTTCTCAGCAACAAATATAATTATTCTGTCTAACATGGCTGTATTACAGTAAACGATGGCATATGTCTTAAATGCAGACCGTTTACATAATGATGTATCCATGGTACCTGATCTTAAGTAGTCATAGCGTCCTATAGCAAAAGTTATCATACCAATTAAATATCAATAATAATTGCATGATGGCCCCTAGTGGTTTAAGTCTGAGTGTTCTTTCTATCTGTTGTAGAAATTGTGTTTACAATTTTGCAAAATTTGATCCGAAAACCAAAACGCAATCTGCATATGATGTCCTGTTACGAATTTCCGTTGTACACGTCTGCACGATAACCTAAGTTTACAAGAAAACTGTGTCAAAACGCGTCTACCGTTTTGTTACAAAATAGTTTTAAAACATAATACCTAAAAACAATCATGATTGCTCTCAGAAGCACGCGAGATTTGACATCTCGATATGATATCGATATCATCTTGCTCTTGGATCAAAACATCTTGATTGAGAATGGATTTTTAAAAGTAGGTTATATTTTTTTGCTTTTGGGTAATGTACTTTCTTTTGAGTGTATTAATATGTATTATTTGTACCGTCTTTTATCCACCTTAAATTGCAGAGTTGTCTATGTTTTTAAATATGTGAAATTACAATAATTGACTGTGGCATATTTGCATTTAGAAGCTGCAGAGTTTGTGTAATTTATGGCCATTGTCAAGTACTTGCGCTAGATTTTAATAAAAGCTTCGATAGCTTTGTGGTTAATTATAGCTAGAGGTAATTAAATATTATGGTAATGAAAGTGTGTTCCTCTCACTAGTAGCGGTCTAGTGTAGTCATAACACTAAATGCATAACGAGTGTCATGACAAAACGCTGTAACAAATTTTACGTTTAGCCAAATTAGGTATTCTAAGGGGTTTAGAAAAAAATGTTGAAATTAATTATCTGGAGCTATTAACAAAATATAAAAATAGATGTTTTCAAAAGTGGAAAGAATATTTTAATGAAATTTCAAAAACAAAGGGGATATGGTATAGGACAATAGTATCGGAGCCTCCCCACGTTCCGTGGTTTTCTCACACTGAGCTTAATAGAAAACTTATTGTGATTGCTCTCAGGTTGAGATCTGGGCATATGCCGCTTAATAAATTTGGATTTTTAATGAAAAAGATTAATTCACCAAACTGTGAGGTATGTGGGTCGTTAGAAGATATTATCCACTTATTGACGGAGTGTGCCAGGTTTCGATCTGCTAGAGAAAATCTTTTAAATGAATTACATTTAAATAACTATAATGTTGGTATGTTCCATCATATACTATCAGCACCTAACTCAGAAGCCGCTTCTAACATTTATAAATATCATTGCGTTTTAAGGATGCAGTAAATTTGTAATGGATTAAGACTTGTAATGAGCTCCGATGGGGCCGACATATACAATTGTATAATAGTCCCTTTTAAACAATAAAGAGAAAAAAAAAAATACATATGTGTTTGTGTATAAATACTCGTATTTAGGTGTATGGGTGTGTGTACAATCTATACTCGTAATCTTGTGCTACAGTCTTTTGACATCGCCTCTTTTCTTCTAGACTAGTACAAATTATAATTCCGGTATGTATTTTATACTTAATCTGATAGATTTCATTAAAAGGTAAAACATAACAAAAAATATGTATTATTATATAACATAATTTATTAATTAAAATATTAATGGATTTAATACGTACGCATGTTAATTACTTGAAGACATACATTTTCCGGCACGGATGTTAATGTGTTTAATGTTTCTTATGATAATAAGCCGTCTTTTAATCGAAAACGAAAACAGGAAACGCAATGATCGCGTGATCGTCCTAGCGTTATCCCGGTTGCATCCAACACTTTCATCGCCTGAGGTTCGCTTTTTAGTCTAACCAGATTTAGTAGGAGTTTGTCCGTGTGGTGACGGAATAAGAATACGGAATGTCACCACCCCATATCATCCCATGGGTGTCGTAAGAGCCGACAAAGGGAGTATATTATGCAGAGAACAGCACTTTAAGATAAGGAAAACTTGATACAAGCCCTATACCAACCCGTTTGGCCATCGTGGTATAATAGGCCAATTCCTCCTTTCAAAGGAGAGGCCTAGTCCAGCAGTGGACTGTTAAAGGCTGATGATGATGAGATTTAGTAGAATATTTTATTTTCATAGAGTGACTGCCGTCTAACCGCCGCAAGCCAAAAGGATAACGATATTCTTTGCCTTCAATCAATGTCAGTATATTCAACGGTAGTTAATAATCTTTATCTTAGTCGGGACTCTATTTCTTTTATCACACTCAGATATCTTCACATCAATTTTACTACAATTTCTTTACCAATAACGGCGCATCTTTCAACATTTCAACCATAAATATTTATAATCTGTAGTAAAATTAACATGTAAAACACTTACACTCCATACAAACAACGTTCAGTGAAATGAATGTGAGCCGGTAGCAACACGCATTCACTTTCTACGATCGATATTAAACTCGATACAAGAATGTCCAGTTTTTTATCGATTTTTATTTCGTTATTGCGGCCATCGTGGTTCTATTAAATCATAAGTAAATATTACAAGTAAACGTTTGGAAAGTGTACTTTAGGTTATTAGAGATATTAATAAATTACTACGTTGGATAGTTTGGCAAATTAACTTTTATTTTTATTCGTTGTAAGCGCTGTTGGTAATTGTTTTTTTTTATTATCTAAAGTTTAAGGTCGTAGCCAGTTTTAATTTTGTATAGAAGTAGGTACAATATTAGTACCGTTTTCAATATTAGTATCTTATTACTACACTGAAAGAACAAAGTATAATTTTCCAACAAAATTAAAAAATACTTCGACATAAATAAAATTTCACAAAGTATTTGAATATTGAAACAAAAGTAAGGCTTGATTACCAATAATTGTTCTATTTTCGCAAGTTTTCCTGCTACTTGTAGTTATAAATTAGCTATGAGGCTAAATGCTCTATTAGCTTAATAAGTTACAATGTACACTTGTAATAACCATGTGTAAATTATTTTTATCATGAAGTTGAATTTGAATGCCTCTAGTTTCTGGCATTGAGCTCAAGTTTATATGTTAGTTAATATGTTACATAGTTGCAAATAATTATATAGTTGCCATTTTATGAGTAAAAGTGTAGAAAGGATTCAATTCGATATTAAATTGAGCGGTTTCATTGAAAACACATAATAGCTAGAACGTAATCATTTGGGATATTTTCACATATTAAAATATTGTTATTCGTATCATACTACAAATAGTCTTAAAATCATTTATCAAATATATTCCTAAATAGTGTAAAAGAAAAAAAATCCACATATACCCATGGCTATCACAGCTCAAATATTGACTGAATAAAATTCATATAGTTTAAATAAACCGTAATAAAATTACTAAAATAATTTAAGATTGAATTTCTTGATAAAACATAAAATAGCAAAATATTTGCAACTAAAAATGCAGTCAAACTTGCACATAGAGATAACATTTATTGCTGCATAATTAGGTCAAGATTTAGATCAAAATGTAGTATTATTTTACTCTTTCGTAAGCATAATGGTCAGTTTAAAAAAGGCTAAATACTTCTTTTTTTTGTTCTTTGTGGAATTCTGTATGCGTTATATTGCAACAAGCGGCGTGTAACAAAGTAACGATTAGATCTACCGGTGACCAATACGACACCTCGGTCCAATAACAGCTGGCTCAAATCCGGTTCAACCATATTGCTTATTAAATATGTACTTTTGAACGCAGTTTATTGTCAATAAGCTGAAAGCTGATTATTTGGTGCAAGATAAAAATTAAAAAAATTGTGTGTTCCTCTTTTGAAATTTAAGTAGATACCAAAGCTGTAAGAGTATTTTGAACTACCTACCTCTACAAAATGTAATTCTAAATTTGAAAAGCGCTTAGCAAATAAATGTGTGTAACGCGCGAAATTTTAAATATTACTTTTTTGGTTTTATTATTAGGTACGAGTATGTATAGTATCCACTTAAGTTCTATGCACATCTAAATTGCTCTATGTAATAAAATGTTGTTGTAAAGCTATGATTGCTTATTACATTCTGTGCTAGATACTACAAAGTAACAAGTGCTATTAATACGAGCACTTATAGTTTTAGTTAATAATTGTCTTAGAACGACAAGATTTGCTACAATGGTAAAAAGAAATCTCATTAAAATTATGTCTCGATATTTAATTAATCTGTTACGTGGTCCAAGCCACAGTCTGTTACCATGGATTGCCAAAAGTCTATTTGCTCTAATTTGACAGCACCTGTGTAATGTTAATCGACTTATTAGCATTACAATCGTATTTTCTTTATTTTGTTGTATAATATGTTAAAAGCTTCACAAATTACTTTATTAACTCATTTATTTAAATCATGACATTCTTCGCACTTCTAAGACAGTTATTTAAAAAAAATCATTCTCAACTACATGCAAAAAAAAGTCCAAAGGAAAGGACAGAAGAAATTTTTTGCTATGATTAAAACAATATTTAATTATCTCGAAGTGAAATGTCGCAACGCGGCGAGTGATATAGGGTACCAACGTTTACTTTCATAAAACAAGTTTTTGCACAAGCCGCACCACTTTAACTTATCCAAACTCATAATTAACGATAATTTAGTTTACAACGACAGCTTCACTCTCTTTAGCCGATTAAATAAATAAATTTAAATGTATTTTATCAACGATACCATTCGCTCGGACAGCGGCTAACAACAGCCACACTCATGGTCGATACTTTAGAAAGCGAAAGATTTAGGTATCATTGAGCCACTACAATAAATTACTCTAAATTATGTTACTAACTTACCTTTTTGTTATGTTACGGTCTTCAACTTCAATTTTGTAGTAAAAAAAACACTAATTTATTTTTAAGTCGAATTCACCATTATTCCAACTGTCACTTGGAAAACACCGATACCACCTTCACTATAGTCGGAGAAAAAAAAAACTTAGAACACACGCGCTTCGCGCCAAAAAATCTACATGTTCGAAAAATCGAAAATCGATCGATTTCCGTAAAAATGATAGATGTCAACGCCCTCGACGCAATCCGGACACTGGCGGCAAGTGTCGCCGTCGACTCGGACTTTACGCGCGAGTGCACATCATTCGCAATTCAAAAATAATTATTTCGATTATTCGAACGTAGGTTTCTGTTTGAATTTGTGGCGGGAAGCGTGTGTTACGTTGTGAGCGTGCGTTCGGAAATGTACGCGGAGGCCGGACGGTGCGCGAAAAGCGACTGCGGTCACCGCTGCTCTCGCGACACTCTCTGCCCACCGCTAGCCGCATGTGTAAATGCTATGCCGATACACGTTGAGCCGCTGCATTCTTTACAACCACCCCTCTATCGTTTGCGTTACATTATACAACATACTTGACTATAGCTCTTGTGTTTCTGGACGGTCTAAAAAAGGAGATAGGCCAGTCGCGTTCGCTCGCACAATGGCCTTTTTCAGCACCGATTTTTCAGTCTAGTTTCAAAAATGAAAGCTTGCTGACATTATTCATTCTAGTCTGTTTTACATGTTATCCGTGTCCCCGGTTATGTAAACACAATGGGTAAGCAAAGTAAGCATGTTTAAAAATAAAAGTTTGTAGCATAACAAAAAGGTTTACACAAAAAAATATTTCAACCTAAATTTAGAAATTTTCTTGTATTACAGGTATTTCCTATGCTGTGCAATAGTTTGCGGTGGTGAATATGCGAAATGTTAATTATTGTAACGTTCAGAAACTGGAGATATGTCAAAATAGTGCCTTTCGCTAAACAAATCATAATGGAAGGTATTTAGAGGTAATTTAAATCCCAGACAGCTTAATTTGTTCCACTTTGTGAAGTTGTCGATTTGGCTGCGCATTAGTGTATTTTGACGTTAATGTAATGGAGTAAACACTAACTCTTGCGCTTTAGTTCCGGGCTATGGTTAGGGCTTTAAGTTTAATACAGCATGTATTCAGCCAAAAGCACTTACCATACCCCTGCCTTAGCTCGACTGCCAAAATATGCTTATATTGCAATAAAAAATCTGTATGTGGATTATAATATAAAATGAAGTCCCTTTTTTTCGGTCTGTCGGTATGTACTGGATAAACTACAATATTAACGGACGAATTTATCTACGGTTTTCACGCGTATACATATAGGGTCATTCTTGAGAAGGTTTCGGTGTATTAAACACGCGTGTGGAGCCGCGGGCGACGTTTAGTATACTGTAGGTAACTGGCCACTCACGCCGTCCAAAAAGTGCTTTCACGTATTTGGAGATATGTTCTTCATCATCATCAGCCTTTAACAGTCCACTGCTGGACTAGGCCTCTCCTTTGAAAGGAGGAATTAGCCTACTATACTACGCTGGCCAAACGGGTTGGTATAGGGTTTGTATCAAGTTTTCCTTCTCTTACAGTGCTGTTCTCTGCATAATATGCTCTCCCTCTGTCGGCTCTTACGACACCCATGGGATGATATGGGGTGGTGACAATCCGTATTCTTAATCCATCACCACACGATATGTTACTTTATTATAAAATACCTTGAATAATTGGAGTGTATGTCAAAAATAAACGCAAAATGTTTTAGCTGTGTAAGCTGCCGCGTCGCCACTGACAGTGCGTCGCATATCGTAGGTTCGATTCCCACAGGGAATAACACTAAGAATCATAATTTGTTGGTTTAGGTGTTCTGTGTTCCTACCTAGCTGTTATTTTAATGTTTGTTAAGTCTCTCAGAAAACCTAGGATGAGTTACTAAGTACAAAAATTATAGTAAGTATAAATAAAATGACTGCAGGCACAGCCTAGTGCAGAGACCGACGGACTGCTACGCAGAGAGTCTCGGGTTTAAATCCACGGCACGCACCAATGACTTTTCGAAGTTATGTGCATATTAAACTGTTAATCATCGCTTGCTAAACGTTAAAGGAAAACATCGTGAGTTCTCCATAATGTTCTCGAAAGACATGTGAAGTCTGCCAACCGGTACTTAGCCAGCGTGGTGGACTATGGCCTTACCCTTCTCATATTAAGAAGAGGCCTGTGTCCCAGCTGTGGGACAGTTAATATACAGGGCCGATGATGATAAATGAAATGAACAGTGAAAAGAATTTTCATGTGGCGATAGCCACACGGCCAAACCAAACCACATATTTTACTAAAGTGTTGACTTTCTGAAGTTAGAGCTTGTAGAGTCATAAGGTTACCGTCCCAACATGAGATCAGAAGACTTTTAATGATGTATGTTTTAATGATTTTAATCATGAAATCTCGAACTTTATCTGACATCGACACTGTATTTTGTACGAAATTCGATTAGATTTTGATTTAACGCACAATATTAATTGGTAATCTGTTAGCTTAATGTCATTATTGTCTAATTTGACACATATAGTTTGACGTTGACATATAGCTTGAAAATTTGTTCAATTTACCTACTACAATGAATACAGATTTACATAGAAGCGCAGTTCTTAAGCATTTCGTGTACCGATTCATCGTGGGTACTGTCTCCAGTTTAGTTCGTAGTTGGCGCCGTTGGCGGCGCTGGCGTCATTCTCCGTCTCTCTTGCTCTCGTAGTTAAGATACACAAGAGGAACATTCGTCCCTCTTGCTCTCGTATAGACAGCTGTCACAGCGCGACTGCCACGCCGCCAAGCGGCAATTTGGGTCACAGAAAGATTGTTTTCAGAGCGCCCATAGGAAATGCGCTTCTATGTAAATATCTGAGCTCGTTATTTAATGAATTAAGAAATATATTTAGACATTATGGTTACCTAACTATACTTATATAGTATAGTTAGGGGAAGTCTGAAAGTTGCACCGGTGCAAGAAAAGCTGAAAGGAAATCGTCTATCGTGTTATGGGCATGTGATGAGGAGGGATGACAATCATGTGACTAGAAAGGTGATGAAGATGAGAGTTGAGGGATATACAGCAAGAGCAAGACCAAAGAAAAGATGGATGGATTGTGTGAAGGGTGACATGAATGAAAAGGGAGTGAATGATGAGATGACGTCTGATAGGAGAGAATGGAAGAGAAAAACATTCTGCGCCGACCCCAAGTAATATGGGAACAGGGCAGGCAGAACAAGGTTATATAAGTATAGTAATTTATATAGTTAAAATTAATATTCAGTAATGTTCTTGTGAAAATTATAAAATTAAGAAATAATTTAGGAGAAGTACCCTAAACAGAAGAGCATGCATGAGAAACTTGATGGGAGTGAATGAAGCAAGAGAGGTATGTCAGGATCGTTGCAAATGGCGTTCCGTAGTCTCTGCCTACTCCTCCGGGAAACAGGCATGAGTCTATGTATGTATGTTAGTGTTGCCCAAATGCAAGAACAAGACGAGACTTAGCCAGTCTTGGGCCAATACACCTGGTCTTGGTCTTGGTCTTGGTCTTGGTATTGCGCTCCCAGTCTTGGTCTTGGTCTTGGTCTTGCAGCAAGAGTCTTGCAAGTCTTGCAATTACCTATCAGTCTATTACTATTTATTAAAGTTTTTAAATATTAGAAAAACGTATTAGAATTGGAACATTGTGAGCTTGAATTAACACAGCCATAGTAAAGATCATAGTAAAGAGCAGATTAATAAATAACTGAAGATTTGATAAGAAATTCGAAAAATCAACTGACCTATATGTCGTTTTCCATGGAAGTAACTGTTTCTTAATAAACATTTATGATTGAAATGTAAGCTTATAACTTACATTTGCTAAAACATGAAAAAAAAACAAATTAATTACAATAACTTGACTGTATTTTAAAGAACAATATCTGTCTAGAAAGAGATTGAACCCTCAACTTATATGAAATTTAATAAAAGAGTTTTACGATTTATCATTTATTTCAATAAAAAATAAAATACAACACAAATCAAACATAACAGTACACAACAGCTTTATCATTAGGTTATGTTACTTTATATCAATTCTTTTGACCAAGAATTAATACAAAGTAACCATCTGGCTGACTCATCACTTAACCTATTTCTATGTTTTCTAATTACTAATGATGCTTTAGAAAATAATCTCTCAGCAGGTACTGAAGTTGCAGGTATTGAGAGAAAATCACGGGCCATCTTCGATAAAGTCGGATACTCTGTCTCATGCGTCCTCCACCAATCTAAAATGTCTTCCGAGCTGGCAGTTCTTGGTTTTCTCAGGTACTCCTCCAACTCGTCTATCACTAAGCCTTGAAGACAAGATCCAGATGACGTCGAGGGACATTCATAGAGTTTATCAAAGTCTATTACGTCTTCATCTTCATCACATACTTTATTTTCTTTTTTTGGTAATTCCAGAGATTTGTTCAGTGAGTGTAGACTTTTATATTCTTCATAAAGTTCATTGAACTTGCGCAGACTTTCTGTTTTAAGTTGCTTCCCCCACATTGTCAGGTCAAAAGTCTGAGCCTTATGCCTTGGGTCTAAAATTAAAGAAGTACAATAAATCCAGTTGCTCTTCTTATAATGTTTAAGCATTTTGTCTCGAGCTGCTTGGAAAGCTAGAATGAGCCTTTCATCCACTTCAGATCGATTAGGTTTCTCATCTAACTGTTTTACCATGGATTCAATTTTATCTAGCAAGAGATTGAATGATACAATGACTAGCGGTAAAGTAACATATTTGTCTCCACCAAGTTTTGTACTTAAAAGTTTAAAGTTTATTAGGAATTTATGTAATTTTTCGAGTACCTGCCATTCACTAGCTGTGATTTGAAAATCATTCAATACGGTGACAGAACTGCACAATATGTTAATGCCCGCTCTCACTTTTAAACCAAATCCAATCATATCATGTGTGGAATTCCATCTCGTTGGACAGTCAAGAATGGCATTTAGATTTGATGGCACGCCAGCTGCTTCACAAGCAGACTGAAACTTCTTCTTCACTATCTCACTTCTTTTTATTTTACTGGAAATACTGCGTAACTTTGTTACAGATGTACGCGAATCAGCAATATTTGGTGCATATTCTTTATCTTCCTCATCCTCAGTTTCGTCTGCATAGTCTTCATACTGCTGATCTTGCGCGTTAGTGTCAGACTCACAGTGTAATGCTAAGGTCTTTAATAAATCTTGTACACCAAGGTTTAAAATGTGAGCAAAGCACCGGAAATGTTGATTGTCTGAATCAAAGTGTGGCGGCAGCTGTTTGCCCAGTTCATACATAAATTTGGTATTTGCAGTTGCGTTGTCGACCGTGATACCTTGTATTTTATCAATTATGTCATATTCCAATAAACATTCATGGAAAATCGTTGCAATATCTTCCCCAGTATGTCGACCGCGTGATGGTATAAAATCAAGAACTACAGATCGATACTTCCATTCGTTGTCTATATAATGCATAGTAACCCCGTAGTAACTCCTACCAGCAATTGACGTCCACCCATCAATGGTAAACGACATTTTAGATGATAATTGTTGAAGTTGTTCCTTGAGATTCAATTGGAGCTCTTCAAATCTCTCTTTGACTTTCCTTCTAAGTGTAGACCTTTTAGGAAACACCATATTAGGGCAAATACGTCGAAAATATACTTGTGTAGCTTCGTCATCGAAAAATGAGAAGGGAAGATATTTTTTCACCACCCAATCAACTGTAGCTGTCGTGATGTTGTCACTGCTGTTTTCCGACTGAAATAAAACAATAAATCTTCTGTTATTATTTAAAACATACTAGGTTTGAGCGTTTAGGAGGAGGAGGTTTGTTGTTGTTAAATCGAGAAAATCGTTAAATTGACATTTATATTAAGGTTGCACTGTACTGTAATTTACCAAAATAAAGTACTTAGTTGTTACTGGCCGATTATGAAAACAAATGAAAATATGGGTGTTTATAAAAAATATTTAAGACGATAATTACATACTTAATATGTCGCACCCCTAGATGAAAACACCACTAACTCAAAAATACTTACGTAAGTTAATGGCGTTTTTGAAAGTATCGCATGAATAGCTACGCGGAGTTAAAATTCCCGTAGCGACAACTTCGACCGTTGTTAAAAAAATATTCTTACCTGTCCACTTCTTCCAGCGGTTACTAAAAAGCTTGTGATATCTCCTTCTCCACTTAATTTTGGTTTAACAGGAAGAAATATTTGTGATTCCTTTTTGTGGAAAGATATTAGATGTTTCCTTAAGCCTGAAGTGTTTCTGTTTTTCATTTTTATTTCAATCTTTTTATGTTGGCACAATTTACACAAGGCAGTTTGGGATGCATGAATTATTTCGAAAAACTCCTCAAATTTGCTTTTGGGTCTTTTAGATCTGTGACTCAAACTCTCGTTACTCGGACTAGAATAATTTGAATCTTCGTCACTCATATTAAATTGTACACGTGATACGTTTTTAGAAAACAACAAGAATTAGTAAAAACAATTATTAAGTTAGACTCGAAGCACAGCTCAATTGGAAATGACTGGAATTAAAATAATTCCTTTATTTATAGTACCTACGTTTCCTTGCTTTCTACCGCGCCGCCTCGCCACGTGCCGGCTCCATTAAAAGGATGCGGCCGCAAATCAAACGATGCCGCGTGCGGCGTACAAACACAGATTATTACCTACTTGTACAGACGCGACGCGTGAATAAAATATATGTAAAGAATTAGTGCCAATCACTATTTTTTACATATAAGTGAATGTTTTGGCGTACATCTATACTAATCTATACTAATATTATAAAGCTGAAGAGTTTGTTTGTATGTTTGATGACAGAAGTTTAAAAATAAATAAAAAAATCCTGAACGTCACTATACCTCCAAAGTTACTATTCCTCGTGGACGAAGTTGCGGGCACTGCTAGTAATTACTTACTCTCATCATCTCTCTCAGAGATATTCGGGCTGGTAAGCAATACAAAACTCTTATCGCAGGCTTTTTATTTTATTAGTAGGTAAGTACCTACGCTTTTTATATTATTTTATTAGTTTTGTAGAATTTTTTTACACTTTTCAAGTATATTTAAAAGTGGCTACAATATTTATCAAGGATATGTTTCTACTCAGTATGCCTACTACTACTCCCTGAAGTTGGTTTTTATTTATGTACATCAACAGCGACATTGGTCCAATGTTTCGAACCCTATTATTTCATTTTCTCTCTAAACTACTACGACAATTATACGACCAATTTCGGGAAATTTATGATCATGGGAACATTGCGATTGAATCGTATATTTATCTAGGCAAACGCGTTTAATGACAAGATGGCGAATAAAGTCAGCTCAGCTCAACTCAAAAACAATAGATCTTGTTATTTTAACTGATCGAGGTAGTACATAAATTAAAAAGATTCAATACCTGTATTGTAAATTAGGTAGGTAAATTTCGTATAACTTTCAATAAACCCAAAAGGTTGACAATGATTGACACATCTGATTATTTATTCTTTGATTACGGAGTAGCCGACCGCGGCTGCGGCTGGTGCCGCCAAAGAAAACCGACTAAGCCGACAGAGAAATAAAAGACTAGCCGACCACCAATCGTAGCTTAGCCGCCGGCTTAAAATAAAAGCCGCCTGACAATAGCGGGCAATCGCAGACCTTTCGGCAATTAAGCCACACGCACAAAATACATTTATTTTTCACCCTGCGGGTTCCGTCATAGTTATTTTTGATAATTGTGTTTACTTTTTTTTAACGCAAGATAGATGTAGATCTATCTTGCATAAAAAAAGTAAAGTAGTTGGTGGTTACTCGTAGGATTGACCAATAACTTGCCTGATGTGTTAAGCGAAAGCGTGGCCGAGGATGAAGCTCGTCAATCTAGAAGATATCTATTCACTCTTGCCTTGAAAATCAAAGTTTGAATGAATACTGATATAATAAAAAACAGGTCTGGTTGGTTAAATAAAAAAAATTGCTAGATTGAAATTGATAAAATTTTAATGAAGCTCATTGTGAGAAGGATAAGGCCATAGTCTACCACGCTGGCCAAGTGCGTGTTGGCTGACTTTACACATCTTCAAATCATTGAGAACTCTCCGACATGTAGGTTTCCTCACGATGTTTTCCTTCACCGCTTAAAGTTGGCGGCAATCAACAATACGCAAATAACTTCGAAAACACAGAGGTGCGTGCCGCGGGATTCGAACGCATGACCTGCAGATCGCAAGTCATGCGGTCTCCCGACTAGACTGCCGGAAACTCAGAGTGTGCAAAGCTTATCTTCGAATAAACCAAATGACTAAACTGAAATTGAAACTTTTTAATGGAATCTATTAAAGCGTGCTCCATCGTAAACCGCAACAGTCGCTTGACATCAGACGAGTTGACGGTCAAGTGCAAAGTATCTTCGAATAAAAATTTGAGTAAAAATGTTGAAATTATTTTAAAAATAAAAAACGGAACCCTAAATCAATTCGCTTAGAAAATCACACCCACAAAATACACTTATTTATCGCCCTGCGGGTTCCGTCATAATTATTTTTGAAAATTGTGTTTTTTTACGCAAGATAGATCCGATTGACCACCAATTTGCC
This sequence comes from Euclidia mi, assembly GCA_944739405.2. Taxonomy (NCBI): domain Eukaryota; kingdom Metazoa; phylum Arthropoda; class Insecta; order Lepidoptera; family Erebidae; genus Euclidia; species Euclidia mi. The sequence continues at coordinate 88,705,968 of OX123185.2, read as the reverse complement.
TAACGTATTAAGCGACGGTGTGGCTCCAACCTCGGAGCTCATCAAAAGCCGCTTGACATCAGGCGAGTTAACGGTCAAGTGCAAAAATGAGTATTACTTACAGCATTGCATTAAAGAATTACATTAAAGCGTGCTCCATCATAGCAACAGCCGCTTGGCATCAGGCGAGTTGACGGTCAAGAGCAAAGTTTATCTTCGAATAAAACAAATGACTATTACATTACAGTATTGCATTAAAGAATTACATTAAAGCGTGCTCCATCGTAGACAGCAACATCCGCTTGACATCAGGCGAGTTGACGGTCAAGTGTAACGCTTATCTTCGAATATTAAAAAATAAAAACGGAACCCTAAACGGAGCCGCTTTGAAAATGCCGCTTTTATTTTAAAAATCTTCACTCGGCTTTCGTCATTAGAGGTTTGAGGTTGTATTTTTTTGGTTTCACGTTTGTTTTATTTTATTTTTTTATCATACAGACGATGTCTTATTCAAACGCAGAGTATTACGATATGATACTTTGCGTCGGAGCTGGGAACGGGTCCTGGAGCGGGGGTCGCGAGCTGTACCGTCAACGATTCGTCGACGGCAGGCCGCTAGCGTCACAAAGGCGTATCCCTTCATATTCAAGCTTCCGCGGACTTTGTTTACGTCTGCACAGCGCCGGAAGTTTTCATGATGCACCAACTAACAGGGCCGGCCGAACCATCAGCGGTAATGTGGAAACTCAGATCCTGGAGCATTTTGCCGACGATCCGCGTACTAGCACTCGTCGAGCGGGTGCGCGGCTTCGCGTCGATCACAGGGTAGTGTGGAGGACTCTTCATGAAGACGGCCAGCACCCTTATCATTTCCGCAGAACACAGGAACTACTTCGGGCAGACTACAGTGCTAGAGTTGATTTTTGTGAGTGGTTAATTGAACAAATTGCTGTGGATTCTTCGTTCGTGGAAAAAGTGTTATGGACTGACGAAGCAACATTTACACGAAGTGGACTTGCCAACCTGCACAATGACCACGTATGGGCACACGTCAATCCGCACGCGTCTACCGAAAGCAGTTTTCAGCATCAGTGGCGGATTAATGTCTGGGCGGGCATAATCGGAGACTGCTTAATCGGCTCTATCTTCTTGCCTGCCAGCTTGACTGCTGCAGGCTACTAGGAGCATCTGCAGGGTGAGCTGGAAGATGAAATTGACAACTTGCCGTTGGCCGTGGGGCATAACATGTGGTTTCAACACGACGGAGCGCCAGCGCATTTCGCACGTCGCGTCCGCCAATACCAACATACTCGTTTTCCCGGCCGTTGGATCGGTCGCGGCGAAGATGCGCCGAGGTCGTGACCTCCACGCTCCCCGGACCTGACGCCCTTGGATTTCTTTTTGTGGGGTTACATAAAGAATATTGTGTATTCGGAGCCGTGCAACACGAGAGAAGATATGATACCGCGCATTACAGCGGCATTCAACAACATAACCCCACAAATGTTGAAAAAAGTCATGAGTTCGATTTCTCGGCGCACCCAGCTGTGTATTGAGAAGGGAGGCCAGCACTTCGAACCTTTTCTTTAATGCGTCGTGAGTAAAGAAAAGTAGGTAAACTAACGACCCGTCCGTTGTACGTAAAGTACATTGAAAGTAAAATGTTAATCGTAATTTTGTTACGAATAAATGTGAATAATAAACCAAAGTGTATGTAACAATAAACAAGCATTGATTAATTAATTAGTAATGGTATTTTTAATCACTCTCACTCCCTCGGTTTAGGTACCCTAAGGTAAGCAATGCACCTTGACATTATTTAGTGATATGATAGGTAAATAAATTTAGTATTGTATTTTAATTCAGATAATTAAATTTTTAGATTAGAATTAAGATAAGCGAATTACTTGTAATGTGTCAGGTTCTATCTAGGCACCTGTTACATTTCGATTTAAAATAATCGCAATTTATTTTCCTATTCATCAATAATTGTACCTAATCATAGGCAGGTAGGTTATCCAGTTAGGTTTAGTTAGATACTAATTAGACCACAGATAAGGTTAGGATGATGATAATAATTAAACTAGTTAAAATGTGTACCTATGCAAGTTATTACATCATGCGATTAATTGCATAACTTACAGAAAGTTTTTTTTAAGTAGGTGCACGTGCGCTGAACGTGGCGCGGGTGGCGTGGAGGAGCGGGGATGACGGGTGACAGTATACGTGTGTGCGTGCCACAACCACGACTATAGAGTTGTTAGGGTTGTCGAAAAAAACACAAAAAAATATTTTTTTTAGTTTTGTATGGAAAAAAAAGTTTCGCTTTCATTATTAACATTTACGCATACGATTCCAAACTTGATATAGATAAACACCTTTAAATATTGTTGGGCCTAACTCGGACACCCTGTATACTTACTAGAATAAATTATTATGACATCTACTACCTATCCTTACCATTTTATCCTAATCATAATACTGCTTGCGTGATCAGTATAATGTATTCATTTTCATTCTAAGCACTCTGAAACTTATTTATTCTTTGGAACACCTGTAGGTACTCTTAAAATTCGAAATTATTTTGCATGAGTCTACCTACGCCCTGTGGCGGCAATCAAATAGTGTCAAATGTTGTGATTTCGGCGCGGCGGCAACGATTGTTGTATATGATTTCAAAAGAAGCCGCCGGCGCGTGTATCATAACCATGTACTTCCGAAAAGCGGCAAATTTCTTTGAGAAGTAAGTACAAAACCTTTGATGTATGATGTCGCATTATCAAAGTGCCGATGGTTAAAACATAACTATGCATGCACTCAGTTTGATTTTAATGGATATTTTTTTATTCGCTATGTAGGTATGTTTATGGTACCTATTAGTCGTAATGCGCATAGGTCCAGTTTTTCATATTCTTTGATACAGTTTTTTGCGTCTCATAGAATTCCTAAGCGTACCTATACACCGAACTGTTACACCTAACTACTCCATGAAATAGCGCTAAGTCCTAGCTGCAAGACGCAAGAGTCTTGCAGGCTTAGTCTTGTTCTTGCTCAAGTCTTGCACGATCAGTCTTGGTCTTGGTCTTGCTAAAAATACGCGGTCTTGTTCTTGGTCTTGGTCTTGCAAAAACGCAAGAACAAGACCAAGACTGCAAGACCAAGACTGAATTTGGGCAACACTAATGTATGTATGTAATTTATGAATTAGACTTTTAAATTATGAATTAGCACCTGTAAAATTTAAACTGATACCCTTTCTGCCACATTACGGCATTTGCATGTCGTGTCATACCAGTTTCATAACAATACATCTTTATGATACCTAAGCTAGGCCTAATTCAAGATTCAGAATGTACTTCAAATATTATAGGAACCTCTCAACGACTAAAACTGTAAACTATAAAAGCTTGTTTTTAAAAAACCGGCCAAGTGCATGTCTAGCCACGCACAATGTAGGGTTCCGTACTACAAGGGGTACTCCCAGAGACCTAACGATATCAGGAAGGAGGACTCGAGCACAAATTAGTCATTTAATCGCTCGCAGTAGAAGTCTAAGTTAATTATCTATTACTCGTTAATTACTTAAGTCTAATCAGGCGTAATTTTTTATTAAATGTTCGTTATACATATATGTCACTATTTAGCGTCCGCCATTCATGTTGTTGACGTTTTGGTAGTAAATACAACTAAAACGTCAAACTTCGTACCTGTCAAATCGAATATAACAAAATAAAAGTGGGTACACCAGACTAGACTTCATTCACAGTTTGTTTTGTTTTGCACTTTGTGATATCACTCAACCGCCATGATGGTTTACAGCGTTTTCGTGTCAATTTCAAAAAGGTTTTTAAAAGCCGTAATTAGTAATGTTGCTTATCGATTTTTGAAGAAAAAATCTGTTATTTCAGTTTAACATGTAAAAGGAACAAATCAATCGCTAATTACATTTTAGGACACAAGCCTATTTAAAATATGTATATTATTTTATCATAACACATAATTATTCTATGTGCATAAGCATCAGTTATCGGTGGTTTCTGTAATGTGCTGGATGATATCTTTGAGTGCAGTAAATGCTGCATATTGTGCATAATAGTTATAGAAAAAAAACTTTTAATGTTCCCGACCATGAACGATGAATCGCGCCATGGATTCGAACCCGTGACCCTCTGCATAGCAGTCTGTCAGTCTATAAGTTAGGCCAGCCGAATGGCTGTGTGTGCTCCGCGAAGCCCCAGGGCTCCACGTAGCATCTCTAGGGGCTCCACGAAGGTGTATGTCAATAAAATAAATGGTTTTAAAGTGCACATAGGACTCAGCTTTGTTTTATTTTAGGGCTCCGCCAAATATTTGCTTACCCAAAAGGGTTCCATCCTTAAAAAAGTTTGAAAACGAAAACAACAAAGAGCTAGGCTAACGCTTAAGCGAGAACAAATATAAATTTCAGGCGCAGGCGTAAAATTAGAGAAACGTCAAGTAATCCATTAAAATAGTACTTTTTTGGATTTAGCGTCCATATTTTGTCAAAGGACGCAATTTTATTTTTAGATGTCAAGAGAGGGTTAGTGAAAAATTAAAACTAGGTTTGTGGGGTTGCAGCCAACGAATTCAGAAAAGAATAAAAGCCTGTTTCTTATGGGCGCTCTGAAGCAAAACTTTCTGTGACCTAAATTGCCGCTGGGCCACGTGGCAGTCGTTCCCCCAGATCTTAACTACGAGAGCAAGAGAGACGGAGAACGACGCCAGCGCCGCCAACTAAGAACTAAACTGGGGGCAGAGCCCACCTGAAATTGGCACACGAAATCCTCTAGGTCTGCTCTTCTATTCTTTTCTGAATTCATTGCCACAGCCACTGTCCTGCGGCAGCCATCTTGAAAAGAGTGATCTAAGTTTATCTGGCAAACTATTGGCCGTACAAGTAATTTTCAAAACATGTTTAGTTGCAAACTAAATTCTTTACAACTTTGTTTTCGCAGTATTAAAATCGTAAAACGAAAAATAACTATATATATATAATTTTTTCGGCGTCAGTAATAAAGAAAACATTTCTTCTTCTCTACTTCTTCCAAAACAAGACCCCGTCTTATAACTTGAGTCTCTGCAGGATCATATGGTCCAATTTTCACTCATGAACATCTGAAGTTGATAGTCTGCCCAACCAGAGGATACTGCAATTTGTTCTACAGTGCCCAAATGTTCTGACGACACCTGCGGGCAAATTATTAGAGATATCAAAATTCATTAAGGAAAATGATTAATTATGGACAAAAATGAGAAGTTCTTCATCAAAAATGTAATACCGGCGCTTTACCAGACACTGTGCCAAAGGCTGGCTCATCCTAAAGACTGGACACAGCACAGTTATAATATAATTGAAAAACGTCAAAATTGCCAAAATACAACTCTACCTAATAAATATATAACGGCTTTTTTCAAGCCGCTATAAAAAATACGCGCGTCCAATTTTCGAAATACCTACTGATCTTTGGGTGCATAGGACATCTATAGAACAGGTTAGCGAGGTAAATGCATCGATTTTGTACCTAATTACAAAACTTCCATACTAACTTTGAGCCTCAATATCTCCTAAACCAGTGATTTCTCAGGTATGGTGCCGAAGCAAAAACTGTTCGTAATGATTGGTACAATATGTGGTTTCAGTTTTCGTTAAGGGTTTTTTTACACCCTGTATGTTCCTTGTGCGGCTAATAATTTATCAGATAGCACTAGTCAACAAAAAAAATATTTTTTTGTAAATAATTTCATGTGATTCGTGTTCTCTAGGCTAGAAATAATGTAGAAAGTCAAATAAAACTCTTCTATCACGTCACAATTTTATGATATAAGGTGACTTGGGGTAAGATAAAAATCGGCGTAAGATAAAAAAAATATAATAACGCCGAATATCAGGTAATTCTTTTAATGCTGGCAATATCGTTGTGGACACCATTTTGTCTTGACCCGCCCCGCAGTCTCCGTCAGTCGCTAAGTGGGGTACTCGTGTGTTATTTGTCATTTTTTCGTACATTAAATTTCTCGCGTAAAATTAAGTTTTTCAATCTTACCCCGCTCGCTGTATCTCCTTACAAAGGTAAGTAACAAACATATTGTTTTGATATTCGTAATTAGATTTGAAATGTAATATGCTCTATAATGTGGTGATGAGTATAGATCACGTATTTTATGATTTGTAGTGCCTTTCAAACTTTCCCCTGCAAGATTTAACGGGGTAAGATGATAATATAACACTTTCCATCTTACCCCGTTTACGAAACTCATACAAAATGTCAGGGGCCCTCAATCTTCTTCAGATTTCAATGATTGGACGGTGTTTTTTATCTAGAATTTTAATGTCAATTTGGCAGTGATTATAATAGTACTTTTTGTAAAAGTTTATAAAGGCAAGAGTGCCTAGTTTTGTTGTTTTGTTTTTATTAATTATTAAGGGACGCAAAAGTACGAATATGTGATTTTTTTATATTGTAGTTACTTACTTCTGCTTTGCGGAATTACCAACTGATCTGATATAGCCAAATTTCATATTTTTTGATAAGTGGTTATTTTAAGATTTAAGAGTAGTTCTTATAACCGACTGATTTTATTTAACTGTGTTGTTAAGGAATTGCCTCCTTTGAAATAATATTTTAATAATGTTTAATTGTATTCTGCTGTCGTGGTTTATTTTATAAAAATAATTATAATGTAAGCTACGTGGTACTAAATGAAAACGTGTGTTTTATTTATCGACCTGAGTTTGACTTAGCAGTCAAGCATGCGCATGATTATTTTATTCTTTTAATATCGTTAACATGTTGAGAAACCCTGACTGCCAGCCGTTTCAACGGGGTAAGATCGATATATTTTTTTTTTTGATAAATATTTTTTTCTTGCGTTTAGAATGCGATTTTTTAATGTATTATCTGATTTTCAAGTTTTTTAGGTTATTGAAGCAGAAGGTTTATTGATCACCACACAAGCATAATGACCATGAATACAATTTTAGTAACTATTTCAATCTTACCCCTTCAGCGTTTCATCTTTCCCCTACATATTTTTTTCTTAAGACCAATTTTACTAACGTTTTTTTCATTAAATATGGTTTCAAAAAGATTGCTTTCAACATTATAGAAACAAGTTGACTATACTATTTTACCCAAAACATAATTTTATGCGTTTGACTTAAATCCCTTATTTGACAACAGTTTCAAATCAACACTGTTTATCTAATGAAAAATCCATCCCGACATACCCCAACTCACCTTATGAATATTAGTATATTGCACTTTTGTAACTGTTTCTATGCTGAATTAATTTAATTTGGGCTAAAAATAACTCCCCTTTAATATTTGTCTATGGTACTCTGTGGTTGGTAATTGCCTAATGGACAACCGGCAGTAGCCTGCCAACATCGCAGGGTTCCATTTTCGCTGATAACGTTCTTCAACAGCTATATCTTGGTGAAATCGCTATCCGTGTTCTTCACTCATAGTGTTCATATTTTATGGTCAAAATCTAAACACGAGTCCAAAACAAAGGTATTTTTAATTTTATAAAAAGCTTGCAAAGTTTTCGTAACACGGTCAATATATTGCGGAGATTTATATTTCGCTAAACAGTTTTAAATGACTGCGACGAATCAAGTGTCTAGGCTTCTTTCTCTACTTAATTTAGGCTTGAATTAATTCTGGATCTTTTATTATCCATTTGATATCCGGATCTACAAATATCCCTTTGTTAATCTACCTTCACGCAAAGAAGGTAATTTGTTTCCCAAAAACTTAAATCCGGTACTATCTTTGTTCATAGATTTACGAAGTTTTTGATTAGTCCAAGTGTAATGTACAGAGACAGTATTATCGCTTTTTGTGGACCAACTAAGCAGTAAAATTAAACATTATTGTGTTCAGGAATGTTATGAGAGGAGGAATGCGTTACGGCTTGTAATGTTATGATCGATGGACAGCGAGTGGAGCAAGTGAATGAGTTTGTATATTTAGGTGCGCTGTTTACAAGAGATGGTAAGAATGTAGAAGATATTGAAAGAAGAGTTAATGCAGGTAATAGAGTGAATGGAGCTCTGAAGGCGTTTATGAATAGCCAAAACGTGTCCAAAAAGGCACGTTTGGCTGTCCATAGAGGGGTGTTAGTACCTACTCTTATGTATGGTAGTGATAGTTGGGTATGGCAGAAGAGTCATGAAAGTAGAATAAATGCTGTAGAAATGAGAGCACTGCGAAGTATGTGTGGTGTTTCTTTGACTGACAGAGTAAAGAATTGTGTGATAAGAGAGTGTTGTGGGGTAAAAGAAGATGTAGTGACAAGCATCGAGAAAGGTATGCTAAGTTGGTTTGGACACGTGGAGAGGATGGATGACGAAAGACTGACCAAGCAGATATATAACGCAAGTGTGGAAGGGACAGGACGAAGGGGAAGACCTAGGCGGACGTTCTCTGACCAGATTGGAGACATCCTAAAAACAGGACAGGTTAGAAGCACCCTGAACAGAAGAGCATGCATAAGGAATCTGATGGGAGTGAATGAAGCAAGAGAGATATGTCAAGATCGTTGCAAATGGCAATCCGTAGTCTCTGCCTACCCCTCCGGGCAACAGGCGTGAGTCTATGTATGTATGTATGTATGGAATGTTATGAGTTCATGTTTTGTCAATATATTATAATTCAGATTTCTACCACGACTGCCCCACTCACATAAAAAAGCAGCAATTCTTTGTGTAACTAACCAGCCGGAAGCCTCCAAGGTAAGTAGTCTTTTCAGACAGTACCTACTAATTAACCAATTATGTGTATTATACTTAATTTTTTTATGATGATTTTTCATGATATGATGGCTTCGTTTTGAGTTCGAATGAACATACACACAACAAAAATGAAACACAAATATAAAAAAAAATATCAGGAGAATTAGTACAAAACGCTAGACATGTTGATATATATATATATATATATATATATATATATATATATATATATATATATATATATATATATATATATATATATATATATATATATATATATATATATATATATATATATATATATATATATATATATATATATATATATATATATATATTATGAACAATTTTTAAGACAACAAAAAATTCGTAAAATTTACATCTGCCTTCAAAATAAGTGCCAAAATAAACTTTTTTTCGAAATTCAATAATATTGCCACTTTTAGACGTGATAGAAGAAAACTAATATTTTCCTGGTACCTAATAGGAGTGAGGAGGTACGTCTACAATATGAACTAGGTACATGGCTATTACGAACATTTTTAGTGTTGACTAGTGTAGTGTAGTTAATCAAGAAAAAGCATTTGCAACTACACCCTTTCCGAGATGGCGGCCGAGGGACAGATGGCACGACCCCACAAATTTGCATCCAGCTTTTCACTAGCCCTCCCTACACATCTATAATATAAAATCGCGTCCTTAAATGCAACCCCAAACGTATCTTTTCAATGGACTAAAAATTGCGAAATACTTATTACGGCCCTGTCACGACCTTGCCGCTCTGAGCGGCGGCTTAGCGCGGGGCGGCGAGCGTTAAGATCAAATGTATGAAGACGTTCGAAGCACGCCACGAGCCGCCGCGCACAGCGATAACGCGCGCGTTTTTTTTGGCGCGAATGGCTGCGCGGCGAGCGGCGCGGCGGGCGGTGCGGCGAGCGGCGGGAACAAATGTACTGCGACCGAGCGGCACAGACAGCGTTACGCGAGGGACGAACTAGGCGGTTAAACTATTTGTTAAATATTTTGTGGCGGTAATGAATACGGAGACATTTAAAGTCGAAATTTTAAAACGGTCGCGTGTATGGATAGCAACACATCCGCGTAAAACGTTGCGAGATGTAATGAAACAATGTTTTACAGAATGTAATGGTAGGTTTTAATATAAATTGCAAACATTATAACATTGTGTAATGTACATATGTACATATTTAGGTACAGACACAGCTACTATGAAAGTTAAAAGGTGATTTACCTACCTACTTAACGTAATCTACGTTGTGTAGGTACCTATTCAACGCCTCATTAATTGCAAATATGCATTATTCCTTTGAGCTAAAATACTTGTAAGAAATGAAGATCCAATGTCAACAATTTTGTAGGTATACCGTAGGTATAGTTACACAAAGATATTTTGGTTATCGCCATATTTATGGGTAACTCCGTCGGCCCAAATACGTCCACATTTGCCGCTGCGTTTACCGCTGCTGTAGGGTCGTGGCGTGCACGACGCTCTGCCGCGCCGCCCGCCGCGACGCGCGCCGCTTAGACCGATCTCGTGAAAAGCCCTTAGGGTTCCGTACCTCAAGGTAAAAAAAGGAACCCTTATAAGATCACTTTCTTGTCCGTCTGTCTGTCTGTCTGTCCGTGTGTCACCACCGATTTTCTCAGGAACGGGTGGACCTAGCAAATTGAAATTTATAACAGATATTGAGGTCTATGGTTGCTATTAGGTGTATGAAAATCAGGGTCCTGGGTCAACCCAATAAAAAGATATGGTCAAAATTAGATTTTTGCGAAAACTTGTAAGTACCAAAATTAACCTTAATTTTCAACTTTTTTTAATTTTCGGAATTTCTCCTTTACTTGTGCTGTAAGACCTTGGTTTTGACCAAATTTGACAATTCTAGGTCAGCCGTAAGTACCCTATAGGTTTTGGGTCGAAAACCTATATGGTAGTTCCCGTTGAACTAGAATCACGAAATTTGGCCAAAAGCAGGGTCTTACAGCACAAATAAAGGAAAAATTACAAAAAATAAAAAAGTGGAAAATTTAAGGGTGTCACCATACATACATAGTAGACTCCATTTAAGATAGTCCTCTTAGTTGTATGGGCGCTCATACAGATTTAGAGGACTAGCGTAATTCAACCTCAAATAAGGTAAAATGCGTAAGTACGGTACCCTCGGTGCGCGAGTCAGACTCGCACTTGCCCGAATTTTTTTATGTAAGGTAGGTGCGGCCAATAAGGCCTGTCGGGTAATAAGGCCTAAGTATCAGAAAAGCAACATAAAATAATCCCCACTAACCGAAGTCACAGTTATACTAACCATCCTAGATGGCACCCAAACTTGTCTGGTCTCGCTAAACCGCGTGCTGCCACCGCTGCTGCGTCATTCATCGTGGTTGATGGGAGCTCAGCTCGAATTATAATATAACGGTCGAACCAAACATAAATAATTCTTAAAATATTACAGTTTTGTACATTATTTTGCAGTTAAATTTTCCATTAGTTCATGCTTTAGAGGCCTGCGTGGTACGAATTGTATAAATTAGGCCAAACAATGATATTTTATTTTCTTTACAAACTGGTCGGTGGTTAATAAGGCCTATAAAATTTGACCCTAGGCCTTATTACCCTCTTTTATGGCATTATAAAGAGAATATGTTTATTGAATGCCTTTAGAAATGTAATTACTACTGTTTTCTAATTGATTTATGGCTTTTAAAGACTACTTATGACTCTCCAGCGAGCTGTGTATGTGTTGTCTGATGAATACTTGGTTGCGGCAGTTCGGGCACAATGTGGACGGCTATTTCAATAAGCGGTTTGTCAGAGGAGGACGATGATGATTTTGAGTGGCCAGATTTTTCCTAATTAAAAACAAATATGTAATTTTTACGTCTTTACTGTCATTATGATCTTTGTTATTATTTTATGGAGCTCAATTACCAAATATATGAAGTTTATTTTGTATTATTTTGTTAGTTAAAGTTTTAGGCCTTATTATACTACCATGCTTGAGCTTCTACGGCAACCTCTACACCTCAAAATCGTCTCGTCTCCAACCCGACTCCGAGAATCCAAGAGCCACTTTAACCCGCCACTTCACGGAAGAGTTGCCAGATGTCACCCAAGACGAAATCGAGGTGGCCCTGAGGCAGCTTAAAAATGGAAAAGCCCCCAGGGAAGATGGAATTACGACGGAGGTGCTAAAGGCAAACACAAAAAACCTATACTGGTGCAGCTCCAACGCATATTTAATTCTGTCTTGTTCTCGGGGAGAACTCCAAGGGCGTGGAGCAAGAGTATTGTCGTTTTGTTCTTCAAAAAGGGAGACAAAACTCTTTTGAAGAATTATCGACCTATCTCGCTCTTGAGCCACGTCTATAAACTGTTTTCCAGGGTCATCATGAACCGTCTCGCGCGTAGACTCGACGAGTTTCAGCCGCCCGAACAGGCCGGTTTTCGAGTAGGATACGGCACTATAGACTACATCCACACAGTGCAGCAGATTATACAGAAGATAGAGGAGTATAATCAGCCCCTGTGCTTAGCGTTTGTGGACTATGAGAAGGCCTTTGACTCCATTGAAACCTGGTCTGTTCTGCAGTCTTTGCAACGGTGCCAAATCGATTGGCGATATGTCCAAGTGCTGAGAGGTCTGTATGACGCCGCGACTGTGACTGTCCAAGTACAGAACCAGCAGTCTGAACCTATCCACCTGCATCGAGGTGTGAGACAAGGGGATGTTATCTCCCCCAAATTGTTCACAAATGCAATGGAGGATAATTATGTTCATGACGCTGCACTGGAAAGGACGCGGTATTAACATAAACGGCGAGTACTTCTCACACTTAAGATTTGCAGACGATATCGTTATCGTGGCTGAAACCGTGCAAGACTTGCAGTATATGCTGAACAGCCTGGCTGATTCTTCTGCTTGCATCGGTCTCCGGATGAACTTGGATAAAACCAAGATAATGTTCAATGAACATGTCTCTCCGGAACCGATTATCCTAAATGGGGTCCTTCTCGAAGTTGTTCAGCAGTATGTCTACCTTGGGCAAACCTTGCAGTTGGGTAGAAACAACTTCGAGATGAGGCTTGCAGAAGAATACAGCTCGGCTGGGCAGCATATAGGAAGAGTCTTTTCATTGTCATCCCTATCGCAAAACCTTAAGACAAAAGTCTTCAACGAGTGCGTCCTACCCGTTATGACTTACGGTGTCAAGTCGTGGACACTGACGGTGCGACTAGTCCACCAATTTAAGGTTGCTCAGCGAGCTATGGAGAGGGCTATGCTCGGAGCTTCTCTGAAAGATCGAATTCGTAATGAAGTGATCCGACAGAGAACCCAGGTAATCGACATAGCTCAAAGAATTAGCACGTTGAAGTGGCAGTGGGCTGGTCACATATGTCGCAGAACCGATAACCGTTGGAGTAGTCGTGCTCTAGATTGGAGACCGCGCCTTGGCAAACGTAGTGGACGCCCTCTGGCTAGGTGGAGTGACGATATACGCAAAGCGGCTGGCAGCGGCTGACCACGAAAAGCCGAAAATCGGGCTCAGTGGCGTGCCATTGGAGAGGCCTGTATCCAGCAGTGGACTACGGCAGGCTGATGATGATGATACTACCATAGTTTAATAAGGCCTAATGACAGTGTTTTTTATAATGTTTAATTTAGACTATGTTTATGGCAGTAATAGCCGTTTTTCACTTACAATACATAGTAATTGGTATAAATGATTTACATTATAAATTGTTTGTATGTTCAATCGTACAATTAAATATATGATAAAAACATTTATCTTGCTGTTATTTTTCTGAACAAAATGCAAAACTACTATATACACAATAATATCGTTAATAACTACACAAAAAACCATAAATTTATTTAATTAGTCTCTTCAACTTCTAATTATTCTCTTCTCTCTTACCAGAAAACCCATCTATGTCACCCTGAACATTTGAACTTTCGGTTAATCTGTATATCTAAAATCTTGCTCTACTGACTAATTGACAGACAAGTCACAGCCAAAACTATTGAGCGCAAGAAGTTAAAATTTGGTATGTATGTTCTTTGGGGACTGCATGGGTGCACCAAGATGAGATGGATTCCCACGGGATCGGAAGAAATGTGTGGACGTAGCTACGGGCATCCACTAGTTTTTTATAATAGTGTTCAGCATCATCTGGTATAAGATGAGGAACGTTGCTGGAGGATTTCTCCAGCGACCATCGGTTCAGCGGCATATTTGACCTACCCACTGCCACTTCAGCTTGCTTATTCGCTGAGCTATGTAGGTTACTTTAGTTCTCTTTCAAATAATTTTTTTCCAGATTCGATCCCTAACCTGAAGCTCCAAGCATAGATCTTTCGATAGCTCGCTAAACAACCCTGAATTAGTGGACAATTCGAACCGTGAGTGGCCACGTCTCCGACGAAGTTTTCCAAATGCTGCTCAGCCCAGCCGTATCTGCCTCTTGACTTACTTTTTCGAAGTTTTTTCTAGCTAATTGGATAATCTGTCCTAGGTATATATATTCGGAAATAAGGTCGATGGAGACTCCACTTACGGTGACCGGTACGACATACGGATCGACATACTTGTTAATCATATTTTTTGTCTTTTCAAATTTCATCAGGAGAGCAATCCGCTGAGACAAGGTAGCCAGACTGTCCAGCATTTGTTTTAATTCCTGCAACATTTCTGCCATGATTACATTGTCGTCTGGTAATATTCTCCGATGCGATCTCCTCCATTCTTGTTCAGTGTGCCGATTCGATACTACAAAGGTCATCGTTGCGGCTTCATATAGGCATCATATCATTTCGGTGTATCGCCAGTCGACTTGACATTCTTGCAGGAATCCATAACGGAGGTTTCAATAATGTCAAAGGCCTCCTCATAATCCACAATTGCTAGACAAAGGGGCCGATTGTATTCATCTGTCTCCTCAATAATCTGCCGCTCTGTGTATAAGTAGTCTATGGTGTCATATTCACTTCGAATCCGGCTTGCACCGGCGGTTGGAAATCCTCGAATTTTCGCGCAAGACGGTTCGTGATGGCTCTTAAAAAAGCTAGTAAATATGACTCAAAAGCGATATGGGCTGGTTCATTTTCAGTAAGGTTTAGTACCTTTCGAAAAACAAATCGACCTTGCTTCGTTGCCATGCATTTTGAGTTCTCTTAGTGAAAAGGACGATATTAATCAGCTCCTGCAGCTTTTTAGTACGGGGTATCGACTGCCTTCAGAAGTTCACTTGTTGATTCCGTCCTCACCCGAGCCTTTTCATTTCTGAGCTGTTTCAGGAACATCACTATCTCGTTCATACTAATCTCGGGCAAGTCCTTCGTGAATGAAGTGGTATTTTCTTGAGAAGCGTATAGTTCGCCGTAAAAGTCTCTCACTTTCGAGATAATCTTCGGCTTACAGGTGATAACTGTTCCCGTTCGTGTGGTCAGTCTTGTCAGGTGGTTTCTCCCTAGCTGGTCGAACACTTTAGATCCCTGGTTCTGCTCGATTGCTTTCTCAATTTAAAGCACCTTAGAAGTTCGGAGGTGGCGTCATACCAGTTCTTTATATTTTTATTTAGAGCTCATTGTTCTGACAAGGCTGATGCTGACTTTTGACGGTGCTCTTTCATAAGCTCCAAAGTTTTTCTCGGCAGCTTCGACCTTTTCCCGGAACGTGTAATTTCGCAAAATTGTTCGCTCTGTTCTCTAAGTATGCTCACCACTTGGTCGAGCTTCTAGTCAACGCAGTCGGTGGTTCCTAAGGCAAACGAATCTGTTCACCAGTTTTATTTGGAAATTTTTAGAGCCTAAGGCTCTTTACAGCTGGACTCTTTCGCGCTTCTAGTCGATGTTCAATGTGCACTGTACAAGTCTGTGGTCGCTTCCAGTGTTGAATCTCGCGATCACCGAGACATCCCTGAACATGCGCTTCTTATCTGATAGAATGAGATCAATAAAAAATTTTATCTTGTTATCGAAGCTTCGCCAGATCCACTTTCATTGGTGCTTTTTTTTTGAAGAATGAGTTCATCCTAAACAGCCCCTTGTTTCTGCTGCCATAACCATATAGACTTATAGAAGATTTACTCCCACTTCGACGTTTAAGTCTCCCATTACAGCATTGTGTTGGGGTCTAGGTGTGCTATGAAGAGCCTTGGAGATATCCTCGTAGAATAATTTTATTCTGCATCTTTGACCGAGTGTACCAAAGGCGGTGAATAACCTTGAGGGTGTATCTCTAGCATACATTAGATATTTCTACAATGCTATCAGCAAATGACCGGAAACCCGACGCCACCTAGGTAAAGTTGGTCTCCTGCTCTGAAGTACAGGAGAGCTGGCCCGACTCCAAGGTTAGGGTGTCCTGCCCCTCTCTTCGGACTTTACTCAAACCTATAATGTGCCATCTTATACACTTCAGTTCTTCTTCCAGTTGAAGAAGATGCTCATTGAGTCGCAGCTTTTGTCCGTTGTACGTAGCCAGGGTCAGCTTTTGTTTAATGGGGTGGCGGCTCCGACTCCGCCGGAACCATGACCACCGCCGTAGTCAGGTAAAGCGGGGCGACCGGGAATTAGGTAGGGGCCGTGGTTTGCTGCCACGGCCTGCCACTGCCTCGGCCACGCTGGACATGCGTGTTGACGAACGTTTTAATTTTCTACGCCATTTTGAATGGTTGTACTGCCATTGGTCGGTCACCAGAGCCACTTCCGTTAGACAACAGGATGCGCCACGAGCAAGAGAGGTTAGCTTGGGGTAGGTACTTAGGTGGTAGCTGTACACAAGGGTGTACAGCTACCACCTAAGCATTCGCATTCCCATTTTCTAGGTAGGTAAGAACTTTACAAAAAGTCACAGATATATAATTTAAATTCCTGTCAAAACCTTATTTCTATAAACACCAAGCAGACCCAAGCTTCTTAGTTCACTATTCATTTCTGATAAAAAGAAAATACAATTATCTATACGGAACTAAGCATCTTGGTTATTTTCTAGCTAATTTATTTGATTCGCAAAATAGAACCAAGCCACATGGTTCTCTTTAGAAGAAATAAAAACAAACACAATATGTATTTTTATTTTCTTTTAAGAACCAAGTGGTTTTGTTCTATTTTGCGTAATATAAATGGTAAAGTGCTATAATTATGTACCATGCCACATGAGTCCGTTTTGCTTGTAAAAAGTGATTCAAACTCGGGTTGGTACCTTATGCGGCTTCGTTTTTTTGCTTTGTGGCCGAGTTTGTGGCTTGGTAAATTAGCCAGGATTTTTTTAAGAAGATACTAAACCCAATTTATAGTCTATCTACATACATAACTCAATTTCACTGAAAATGTGTGATTTATTTCATTTCCCGCTTAGCTAGGCCGTATTGGTCGCACCTACCTTACTTACATAAATTTAATATTTTCTTAAATTGTACAAAATGTATATTAATCTAAATGGAACTCTTTAGTATTTAATTAAGTTGTACGCGCAAAAGAAGGACGAAAATCCGTTATTTTTATTATTTTTTATTTTAATAAAGGGGGAGGATTGTAACGGCTGCTGACGCTGCAAATTATACACAAGGCACGCTATTGTGTAAGTGCGGCGCAGCAGTCGTCTTCCCGCTCCCATACAGTTATACTCCATTTGGTTAGGTACTAAAGTAAAGGTAAACAATTGATGTGACTTTTTAAATTACCACATATTAAAAAAATTATAAGAAAAAAAAACAAAACGAAAATGAAAACTTAAAAATCGCAACAAAAATGTTAACTAAGTAGGTACGTATTTAGTCTCTTTTTAAAAAAAAGAGAACCGCCTTCAAAAAATCGACCCACTGAAAAGTACGAAATAATTTTTACATACGCTAATACATAGTATATAACTAATACAAAATACTTAGTTTTTGAAGTCGGTGCCAAACCAAATCCCTCTAAAAGCCAATTGTTTGGCGTCATCCTTTCCAAACCAGCGCATTCAATCTATATAGTACTTACAGCCCAAAATAGCTAAGAAGTATAATTATTTTATAATTAAGCATTTATTTCATACTTTTTATATATTTTATATACTTATATGTTGCTTTTTAGAGTATATAGGAAGATTATTTTAAATTTTATTAATTCAGATATTTTTTGAGGCTTTATTGATTTGTTATATTCGTCGTATTATTCTCTCTGTTTGCCAGTATTCTTTTTTGTTTTTGATGGTTTGGCACCGACTTCAAAAACTAAGTATTTTGTATTAGTTATATACTATGTATTAGCGTATGTAAAAATTATTTCGTACTTTTCAGTGGCTCGATTTTTTGAAGGCGGTTCTCTTTTTTTAAAAAAGAGACTAAGTACGTACCTACTTAGTTAACATTTTTGTTGCGATTTTTAAGTTTTCATTTTCGTTTTGTTTTTTTTTTTTCTTATTATTTTTATTTCATACTTTTTAGTGATAGGTAGGTACTCCATTTACTTTAAGTTTTGGGCTAATTAATAGTTTGTTTATAGTTAGATTCAATTATTTTAGTGATACGTTTTCTGCTAGTATCAGTTTGTTATCATGACTTTGACATAGGTACTTTTAATCTGTGTACCTATGGGCTTAGGCTTCATGCTGGAATAGAGAGATGAGTCTAGGGAATCAGCCACATACGGAAGTACGATCCAAACAAATGCGGTGGACTTGTACATACTATTGAATTGGCTGTGAGCTCTCGTATTATGCTCCGGAGAAATATGCCAATAACGGATGGCTTAGCGAACGGGGCAATGGGTGTTCCTAAAGGATTTAAATGGCCGGCACTAAGAAGAGATCAACTTGAGCCAGGTGAACTGCCTGATGCCATTTTGATATTATTTGATGATCCATCAATAGCATTGCGTCTTAAAGATGATGATGGATACATTTCCATAGCTCCAGTGCCAGCGACCCATCAAGGCAATCGCAGTTATGGTGATATCGAGAGGCGGATGTTGCCAGTCATATGGAGTTGGGCTGTGACGGTACACAAGATGCAAGGATGTACAGTTAGTTCCGCGGACCTAAGGCCTAAAATCTTTGCTATAGGCCAATGCTATGTTGCCTTGAGGCGGGTCAAATCCCTAAAAGGCATGGCTTTAAGTGATATTGACTCGAACATATTACTCAACCATCCCCACGACAACAGAGCCTTATTCGAAATGACATGAATGAGAAATATGCTCTCGCATTAGATTCTTTCACCGACTTTCTTTGATTTTTTTTCATCGCAGAGACATAGACACGTACACACTTACACACACACACACACACCCTGGTACACACACACGTACACATACAAATACACACACGCGCGCGCGCGCGCAAACACGTACACACGTACAAACACACACACATAATACAAACAAACATACTAAGAACCAATGTATACGGGTCAAACTGAGAACCTTCTTTTTTTGAAGTCGGTTAAAATACGAAAACTTTCTCCTAAGTGTATCAAATACTTTTTTTCTGAAAACCGCATAAAAATCGGTTCAGCCAAACTCGAGTTAATCGTGGGCCAACTTACATAATGATATACGGGTCAAACTCAGAACCTTCTTTTTTTGAAGTCGGTTAAGGGCCTAAAACCTTCTCCTAAGTCATAGATAAATATACTAAGTGTAACAAATACTTTTCTGAAAACCGCATCAAAATCGGTTCAGCCAAACGCGAGATAATCGCCGACAAACATACATACATACATACATACAGGTCAAACTGAGAACCTCCTTTGTTTTGAAGTCGGTTAACAAATAAACTACTGCTTAAACTAAGGGTTCAATTAATTTAGAAATTATTGTTGTTGTATTTACATTGATATTTAGTAGCATTTTATTTTTAAACAGATTTTAGATAAAAAAGACACATCAAGATTGTTTACCTTTAGTTAAGTACCTACCTAAGAAAGTGGAGTATAGGTCGTAGATTTGTAGTATATTTTATATTGTAACCTGGTACTTCTTTTTGCATCTTTCTTTTATCTCTCACACAACAACTTCTACTGATACCCCCTACAAAAGCAAAACTATCCAGCAATACCAAATAAATATGTATTAACATATCTCATACAAATACCTAGGCGGTGAACCGTCCGTATTATCTGGTATCCAAACGTAAAGATAATAGATAATATCTCTAAAATATACCTACTTACCTACTGCAATTTACGAAAATAATACAAGTGGGCACGGGCCTCTCCTCACTATGAGAAGGGTAAGGTCTACCAAGCTGCCAAGGGCAGGTTCTCATACTTCAAAATTTACACAAATAAATAGTATTAGCGCCTGAATTTGTAATTGCATATTGCTAATAGTGGTGATTAGCTCTATATTAGGTAGGTACTTTGTAAGCTTTGGCTTTGGATACCATACAATTGGGTAGGTACCTAAGTTTTTTTTATAGACTCACGTCTGTATCCCCAAAGGGTTAGGCAGTGATGTAATATTTGACCCACACTTCACCTTATCAATTTTAGGTCCTACGTTATAGGGGGCGAGCCTACTGCCATTACCGGGCGCATTGCAAGACTTCGTGCTGTTACTAAGAATTCGCAAAAACTCAGTAACACTTGCTCGACGGGATCGGCAGGCGCTTGCCCCGCGCTTCGGAGAGCACGTTAAAACCGGCCATTCCGGCTATCATAAGGATCTTTGACAGTCCTTAAAGGGAGTCGGTACATCTGAATAGACTAACGCTAGTCTCAACCATGATATTCCATGCTATCTCTTAGCAGGCGCTCTGTGAAAAAGTTAATATTCAGTAGAATCCGGTTTGCAACTGGGATAACGCTAGAGCGATGGTGAAGATGATGGCGTCTTAATCACACAAAAACAGCTCAAAGGATAAATTATGATTATATTTTCTACGTTTATTACCAATTCCATAACAAAATACAACGATCTAGTAAAATATTAGCAATACATAAAACCGATCTGAAAATAGAACCTGAGAACTTTAGAGTTCTGTTCTGCTTCTTAGCTATGATATTAGTATCATAGCAAAGAAGCCTTGATACTCTTTCATAATAACAAATCAATTATAATAACGTCAAACGCCTACTAAAAATAGATTTGTACGCTGCAAGTACTTACGTATAAATTCATTGCTTAAATTATAGTATAGGCTCTATAAAACAAATAATTAAGTGAACAATTATACACTTTAATTAAATTTTTATGTGTTGTATATATTCATAAAAAGTATTTTCACATCATCCTTTTTAATTTAACATTTCCTAACGTACCTATTTACTTTCTAAACGAATCAAATATTGACAGCTGTTGTTAAATTGACGTTTAACGTTTGTAGTTCTCAGATCTGACGTTTACTGCTGACGTCACACAGTACTTAAGCCAGTAGCTGCAAACATTTTTTGCCTATCGCAAACTTGAATAGTGTTATGTTGTTAGGTTTTGAGAAAGGTTAAAATATTCAATGCCAGAATGTTACAACTTTGCAACTACTGCTATTAATTGAATATTATTGGCAAACACACTTCTGGATGGGCACTATTTAATTTGAGGCTCAATCTGGGATACTGTAGGTTTATTAGTATTTATTTATTACTAATACAATATTTTTCTCTTTACAGTTCAAAATAATCATCTTGTACAATTCTTCTACATCATCAATCCTTACGAATACGTAGTATCCTCTTACCAGTTTTTGATTCCATACTAATAATAATAATTATAATTTGTTAAATAAGTACCTAAGTGTGTCTACTTGTTTGTCCTTTTGTTATGGTAAAGTACGATTTTATTGAGTGGAGGTAATCATGAGATGGAGATTGTCATAGGCAAAAAGGTTTTGTAGCAAATAACTATTTTACGTACCTACATGTATCTCTAATCAAGTGTAAATATATGAAACCAATAAAATGTTTACAGCCACTAAACTACATCATAACAACGATGCCGATTACGTCATTCTAACATACAAGCACCGCAAGCACGAGAAAATCCTTGAACCATTAAATTATCTTGAATGAGTCGGATATTAGTCCATCCGGGCTTTAGAAGCCTTCGTTTCGTCCATCGCCGTCGCAGGTCCGTCATGTATATTGCCAAGATCATTTCCTAAACGAAACAATTTTAGTAAGTACCTAATGGTTTCAGTAATCCAGCTGTAAAAAGTTTAAAGGCCTTGCTCACTCAGTCGTGAACGACGATTCACTGTCGTCGGAATAACAATTGCCATGAAAACAGTGTATTTTCATAATGCAACAACCTCTTTTCGCAACCGCCCGAACCGTACTATTATAAGAGTGATATTTTATTATCTTATCGATAGATTATGTACACAAGTGTAGTTTTTGTGGCGTGTAATGGACAACATATTAGTTACCAGCACTCAAATGGGTACCGTGTGATTAACAGTGAATTTAACAATAGGAACGTCACCAACCAACGTATGGAAAATAATAAAGAGTTATCATTGAGCTTCCATAACCTAATCAAGCGAGGTATAGTGTTTGTGTTCTATATTTATATTAAATTTTTTAATGTTCTGTGATGTGTGGCCAGTGTGATTTCCAAGTGAGTATAATAAAAGAGGTTTTATTACTCTGATTTTATCTGAAATCGCTTGATTGGTAATTGTGTTTGTAATAGGACTTTGCACCATTTTCATTGGCTGCATGACTATTTATATTTCACTTTCCATTTATGTACTTATGTGATTTTTATTATAATATTGAATAATTTATAGTGATTTCAATGTCAAAACATTCTTGCTATGCTCATAAAATGCTATAATATTCATATTCATTCATATGGTCTGCATATTTAACAAAGATCATTGTCCTAGATTTTATTTTAATGACTTGGCAGTTTAAGGTTTTGTTGTATTTTCTTTATTTACAACGAATAGATCAGTATTTTCCTTATTTATCACAATAGACAAAAGAGAACCTTGTTACCTTGGCACTTGATTTGTTTTTGTGTCTGTACAAAAACTATTCTTCCATCAGGAAAAGTTTAGGAAATAACTACAGTATTTACCTATTACATTTAAATCAATTTGCATCATTTAAAATTTAATATTACCTAGATGTTGTTTAATTTATTAAAACAAATACTTACATTTAATAAATATATACTTAAATAACTTTGAACAATAATTATGTTCATAGGCACTAGAAGCAAATTCAATTTTCAACAATTAAATTAAGCATGCAATGGTATTATACCAGTTGCTAAGCTACTGTAAATTGCATACCAAGTAAACAGTCACTGTTTACTTGGTATGCAATGCAAAAAAAAGAACACTGTTTAACAGTGTTCTTTTTTTATCATACCAAAGAGTCAAACCAGTAATATCCATATTTAATACTTGCACAAGCATTCTGACTAGGAACTAGCATTGCAACAAGCTGACGTTATAATGTATTGCTTAACAAAGTCATATTCATTAATAAGTTTATTAAGTATCAAGGAATTAAGTACTACAAAATTAATCAGAATGCTTGTACATTCAATAATCTTATCATAGTCTAACTATTCTGCCTAGTAATATAGAAAATGAGACTGACAGACAACCATTTTTTGAAAAGTTGTTTATGTCTTAGTGTCATATAAATAATTGAAAGTGGTTAAGGGAACAGTTATTTTGAAGTCACAGACAGACACTGTAATTTCTCTTTTTTTAATTGTGTATATACATGTTGTTGTGTCCAACAAAATAATAAAAAGTGCAGGGTTCAAAATCAGTCCAAGACAGTATGAATTCTACTTTTGTAAGAAGTTTAATTTCATTTACAAACTTGTTAAACATATTTTATTATCCATTAAGTTTGTAAGATTTTTCACTACAATTTGTAGTGATTCTCATTGTTTTCAAAAATATATTTCATTTCATATTAATTACTTAATCTGTTGTCAGTTTTGTTACTTACTATTGTGAACAAATTTTGCCCAATAATTGCATGGCACTTGCACAAAGATAGCAAGTTTATAATTTGATTTTCTATTAGAGTACTCTATTATTGGATATTATTATAGTAGATTTATAATTTGATTTTCTGATTGATGAAATCTTGATTGACAACACATGAACATAATTATTCATCTTCTTGATTCCCTACTCATGAATTATATAAGACACTCACTGGCAGGCGGTGCTTATGAGCGGGCAACTGGTCACCCATCTGTTAACCAAGCAGTGAGAAAGACACTAAACTGCATAAGTCATTAAAATAGCATTTAAATAGTTACTTACATAGCTATACTTATATGTAAAATTACTTTTAAAAACCTCTTCTGGTAAATAGTTTGACTTATTAATACCAATTTCTCAATTATTAGTAATGTCTGGTTTGTACTTAGGTGGTATAATCACGGATCCCGTCAGACCCAGTACAGTAGTTATGATTTTTTTTATTTTAGTACTATTGTAATTATTGTCATAGTTTGTTTGGTTCTATATTTATTACCAATTAAGGTCATTATAATTCAATAACGCGAAACAAGAGCTAATACATAAGCACTCTTTTACCATATTAACTTGTACTGATCACCACAAAATCAAAAATATACCGTAACAATAGTTAATATGATATCTTCTTATCTCTCCAAACAGGTTAATAAAACAAAACTTGTAATCCAAGTAGATTGCAGCACATTGTTTTATCAATTATATTGTGTATTATCGACAAACATTATGTCATAAATTGTTAGCTATCTGCGTAAGAGTTTTATAGTCTAGGACGGTTATTTAAAAAATAGCTTTTTAGTGTTATGATGATATCACTCTTTAAATAGTAGGTAATAAAAACTTGTGTATTTAAATTCCATAAAATAAAATCAATTGATTTGAGTAGGTGTTAGAGGTTTGAGTTGGTCTGACAACAGTCACTCTATGAAATGCAAGCATTTCTTATGATGTGGTGATGACATCTAAATACTACGTGGATTTTGCAGTTTCTGCATGATAAAGTCTTTCTTGATCTCCTTAAAAAATCGTAGGGCTCAAGCCCTATACAAAAACTTATGAGTCACCCCATGAAAAATTACTTTTTACTTCAAAAATAATTTCCGTTTCCCTTGCTCTCCAAGAGACTATGGCCGGCGGTCTTAGCGACAGCCTAGTAAAGTGACCGACACACGGTACGCAGATGGACTCGAGCTCTGACTCCAGGCACCAGTGACTTTTCAAAGTTATGAGCCTATCGCTCGCTAAATGATGAAGGAAAACATCGTGGGTAAACTGGCATGTCTGAGAACTCTCTATAATGCTTTTGACAGACGGGTGACAATTCGCGCTTGATTATGGCCTGGCCTTAAAACAATTACAATAACCTAAAAAAATAAAAAAATAATAAGAAGAGGCATGTGCCAAGCAGTGGGCCAGATCTATTTCGTGTGAGCGTGGCCTTCTCTGGTGTCAGAGTTTTCAGACCGTTCGAAAGCCTACTAGTCTTATCTTGGGACAATAACCTACGGTTTACTTGCCCTCCTAAGTAGCGCTCTGATATAAGTGCCACAATAAGGGCGTTATCATACTAGCGGTTTGGAAGCGGTTGCGGAGCGGGGCGGACGCGCAGCGAATGCGTCGCGAACACGCCGCGGCTGCGCAGCGAAGACGTCGCGGACGCATGGCAAATACGTAAAGTTTTCGTCGCGTATTTGTAGCAAATTATCGACGTACAATACATTCAAACAAAATGGATTCCGACGAGGAAACACTGCTGTTGTCTTTATTACTTTTACTCGTTGCGCGTCGCTTTTTACTCGTTGCGCGTCGCTTTTTACTTGTTGCGCGTCCGCAAGGAATTCGTTGCGCGCCCGCTCCGCTTTGAGGACGTTCGCAATCCGCTAGTATGATAAGGCCCTTAGCGGTGACCCATTCGGGTGGTGGCATATTATGTGAAAACTGGTCGACGCCTCGATGGCATTGGAGGATACGACGTTTAACATACTACTTATTCTGTTTCTAGATGAACAACTATACGGGTACACAAACTACGGGATGGACACTCCAACGCCTGCCGCTACACCCGGGGACTGCCTACCGGGATTCTTCCAGCAGCTGGATTCGCTCAGTCCGACCTTGGACTCGGAGTTCGATGAGAGCCTCGCGGTGCCGGAGTCCCTGTCTATGATAGAGGCTGATAAGGTGGATAATAAGGACAATGAAGCTGGTGGTATGTGTGCTTTTAATTATAGTAGTATAAAAATATAATCATAGTTTTGGGCCTATGTGTCGCATCGATCTGTTATAACTATAGGTACTAGCTCTACGTCGAGCCAACAGCCAACTTAGGTACCTACCTTACTTTTAATTTTCTTCAGCTATTCTTATACCCTTCTTTTATACCTAATTGAGCTATCAAATTAGAAAAATGTATTTATAATCCAATTTGTACTTAGTTCCTGAGGTTGACGCGTTCCAAAAAACTCATCAGCGATAACGAACAAAGTTCATAGATAACGATCTTAGTTAAGGTTGCATAATATGCAAAATTATTGCTGGCTACCAGATCACAGTACTGAAGGAATGTTTAGGTGTAACAGTTAATTAGTAATGTATGTAATGGCGTAGTGCACAGGCGTAGTGGTTTAAGCGGCCGCCTCGCCGCTTGACATTGCGCCGAGTGTTGTGGGTTCGATTCCCACACGAGACAACACTTTGTGTAATCCATAAATTGTTGTTTCGAGTCTGGGTGTTTATTGTGTCCGTTAGTTGTATGTTTGTAAAGTCCCCCGCGACACATGATTAAGTCCTAATGCGGGAGTTGTTTAATAAAAGAGAAAGAGAAGAGATTTCCAGAAAGAGGAGACAATGACAAAACCAATTTACAAAGATATCTCTTACACACGTTTTTGTCATAATTCCCTCAACTTTGTACTTTCAACGGGCTGCGATACATTGGCGCTCGTTCCAAACACCGTTTATATGCTCGTTCCGGTTATCGAATCTAACAGCTGCAAAAATCTCTATCTCTGTCTAATCGGATGCAATGATAACGAGTAAATTAGAATCATCAATTATAACATGGTTGATATTAT
Organism: Euclidia mi; assembly: GCA_944739405.2. Taxonomy (NCBI): domain Eukaryota; kingdom Metazoa; phylum Arthropoda; class Insecta; order Lepidoptera; family Erebidae; genus Euclidia; species Euclidia mi. Next base: position 88,679,202 of record OX123185.2, on the reverse strand, counting down.
GTAACGATTAATGGGGTGGCACGATTAAATAAATATCTTTTTTGGTTCGGTCGATGGTCGTATGTCGTGCAAGAGTTATAAAAGTTTAATTACGTTACAGATATAACAAATAAAATAACAACTAGATAGATAAGAGTTCGGAGCAACTATTTGCCTACATCAAACATCCCGCAGAAATCAGTAAAATATTTCAGTTTTCAGGATGAAACTAGTACTCTGGCTAGTTTTATAATATAATAGCAGATGCCCGCGGTTACTTCCGCGTTATCTAAGGTTACTGCTCTGCTCCCGTCGCACATAGCGTGATGTTATATAACCTTTCTCGATAAATGGGCTATCTAACACTGAAAGAATTTTTCAAATCGGGCCAGTAGTTCCTGAGATTAGCGCGTTCAACCAAACAAACAAACTCTTCAGCTTTATATATGTAGAACTTAGACAGCAGAATCTTTATCTCCTGTCTGTCGGTTAAGTCTATCTTCTTTCAGACTATCGACGTAAAGTAACAGTATTTATACAGTTGCCTTTCGTTCGGTGAGTGAGAGTGCCGGAGGCCCCATCCCCTTTTCCTTCCCCCTCATCTCGCTCCTCTTCTCGTTTTCCGCCCATCCAGGGCGGCAACGCTGTTGTGACTCCTCTGGGGTTGCAGGTGGCCATAGGTGGCAGTAATCGTTTACGATTAGGCGATTCCACTGGTAATTTGCCTACTATGAGAGACAATCTACTCAATTGAATGCAGCGTACAATCGCTAGAACTATAAACTTGAACTCTGTTCACGAGTTTCTTTTAACGTAGGCTCCATTTAAGGCATATAAGGTAAATAGATGCATTTAAGCTATACCTCCTAAAATCTAGAGGACGTCATCACAAAGCGTATACGTCTGCGAATATTTATCAACGTCAAATACCGAATTAGTGGGAGACAAAATCAGTGTAGGTAAGTCAATTGATGACAAATGATTAATTTTGTGATTCATTGTCTTATCATATTTTTATAGGTACGGGTTTAATTGTGATAGTTCATAGAATGTTTATGACGCGGTAGTTGACGACTCCTGCATTTAAATATTTCAGTCACCATTACTGAATACAATAGCCATATTCCGATTTCATCCAAGACTTTCTTGTCTTGAAACCCCGGGTTAGCTTTCTAGTCTTACCAGATATGACAGTATTAGCTTTTTTCACACTCACCTCAACACAACGTCTGACTGCCAATAACAGTCAAAGATTTTCATGACAACTGGGGCAAACCTTATTTCTATACACAACATCCAATATGCATCTAAAATATCAATTATTAATATTGCTCAATATATTTTGGATTTATTTTTGTAGAAGTTACTTGTATTACGCTCTTTAAAAAGCTTAAATAATATGTTATTAAAGTAAATTGTAGGTATATTCTGTTAAACAAATAGTAATACGCAATATTATACTTACAATAAAATTTGCATAACTATAGTAAAAAAGTTATTGACCTTCTCTCGTGACCTTAACAGCACTTCCGTTCATTATAGCACGCAATAGTGCAGGCGCTAACAAATAACAAATGAAACATTTTAAAAGTAGCGCTAAATTAACGCACTGATGTCTTGATCGAGAGACTTCGCAGTCCACTGCTGGACTCGAGCCTCACCTAAGTTGCTTCTCAGTATTCCTGTAAGTTAATACAGCAGGCGCTTGGTAGTCCGACAGGCATATTTTTTCGTCGATGCCGGATTATCGAATTTGTATGGGAAGTAAAAGCTTTATAGGTACATAAAATGTTAAATAAATCTTACTTATCATAAATAGGTACATACATACATAGACTCATGCATGTTTCCCCGAAGGGGTAGGCAGAGGCATATTAAACGCCCACTTTTCGCCAGTGTTTTGATCCCACGTAATAGGTGGCGAGCCTATTGCCGCTTATCGGGATATTTTGTTTGCCGTCGCCTCGTCCGTTGATCGGCAGGTGCACCATTTGCAGGTGAGGTTGGCTTGGGACCCTAAGTTCTTGGTGGGAACCCTATGCACCCTCATAAATAGGTATCCACAATAAAAGGCTAGATCGCTCTGTAATTATTCGGCTGTATAAAATGCCGGATTATTAAGTGGGTTACCTGAGTCGCTGAGTGCCGGACTACTTAGCGTGCCGGATTGGCGAGCGCCGGATTACTAAGCGCCAACTGTATGTGGATTTATCTCTATACCACGCTGCCGCTGGTCAGACAGATTGCTATTGCCCTTGATGTCGATTTTTATGTCTCTTCGTAAAGATATTGTAAAAAGACGTATCACCTTAGAGCTCGAAATTCGCCTTTAGTACCTATAACCAGAAGTCCGATACAGCGCCGTTGGATAAGTCAGTTGACGTTTGTTTAGATTAATACCTGACCTGATATGGGCCTTTGTATTTTTAAAGAATTTAATCATCCCAGTAACCAAACCGTCATCGGCGAAGACCAGCGCAAAATTATTCCACCAGACAAACGAAGATTGAGTTATCAATATATCCAATTGATTACTTACTTCCTCGAATATATTTCATATATTTGTTTACAATGTTTATCAAGGCCAGCTCTGATAATATTAGATAGCCACCAATACATCAGAGCGGTCTAAATAAAATACTTGTAAAAAGACAAGACACATTTATGACAGATTTGCGTATGATTTATTAGCGTAAGAATGTGTGATATGTGAAAACGAAAACAACAAAATGTAATCTGTTCTAAATAACGTCATTTGACTGCAGTTGCAAATGCGTGAGCTAAATTGTACGGTTAGCAACATAAATATTTACGTGATTTTCTCCAGAGTGATATTGTTGATGTATGACCTGTTACGTGGTGACATGATAATAAAAAATACTGAAACCCGGTAGAGTCAAAAGTCTTAGACTGAAAATATCTAGTTGGTCTAAATGCACTAACCACTAACCTAACCAGACAGTGCCCAAGTGTACATACAGTCATACAGTCAAAAAGTGACTGAATTATGAAAGCGCTACGAATTCGAGAAATATGTGCTTTGTAGAATTTGTTTAAGTACGTGTATTAAAGCGGAGCATGCAGTTGAAAGTTGTTTTAGTATCAAAATAACAAAATGAAACCGGTTCCAATCACCATGTTGCTACTCAGTAAAATTAATTTAGCAACCGTTTTGTAAACATGCTGAAATGCCAAGATAGTAGGTACTTTGGATACACAATTGCAAGCTTCTACAAAAGTTGGAAAAATAATTTGTCGCGCAATAATAACGTGTTCATTTCTTAATTGCTATGATCCACCAATTTTTCTTTTAAAAACAAGGGGAGCAGCATGACTTCAGTACATCTTATATAATTTGCTGACCAGGTGGCGTAGCGGGAGTGTAAACGACTGCCACGCCGAAGATCGCGGGTTCGATTCCCGCTCAAGTCCAACATTTGTGTGCACGAACATGGATGTTTGTCTTGGTCTGGGTGTTTATATGTATAATATGTATGTATTTACAAAAAAAAAGTATATAAGTATGTTTATCCATTGTCTGGTACTCATAGTACCTACAAGCTATGCCTCGTTTGGGACTAGATGGTGTTGTGTGAATGTGGTAGAATATAATTATATCATTAGGTCTCACTACATTCGATCTGTATTAGCGCACGGAATAGTACACTTTTATAGTATTGTAGAACTCTGAACTAGCCAGCCAATGCAAAATATTCAGCGGTCGTAAAATGTCAAATTCGGAGAATGTTCAATTCGCAAAATGTCCAATATCCTTAATAACGTTGTTTTACTATTTATAGCTTATAAATTTAATAGTCAAGTCATTTGGCTTTGGGAGAAAACATATGGTTTTCTCACAAAGAAAAATAATGCTTAGTGTTTCTCTGGAAAACTTACCTTCAAGTTCAAGAAAAACGAAATGAACCTCCATCGAAACATCCCGCAGTATCGTGTCATATACGTGTCTATGTTATCAATTTATAAATAGTTAAACAAACATTACATTTTCGTAATTTCTCGCGTTGTATTTATTTATGGAAACTAGATATATCAATGACTATTAATATATCCTGTGCAAATAACAAGCAACATTGTTTTTAGAAGTCTAAAAGATAAGAACAAAACAACTTTGGTCGTGATAGTGATAAATAAATGACATTGGTAATCTTTTTATGATTCATTTATTGTTTTACAGTTCACATTACACTGTAACTATGACGTAAGTATTTCTTGAATTTTTGGTGTTTATTTAATTCATCTAAAATTCGGCAAAAAATAGCATTGGGCATAGCACAATGACGTAAGGTATTTTATTTTGTTGCCTTTACAAATATAAAATGTTGCCAATAACTGTAAATGATAAATTAACTACCATGATCTCGAATATGTTTAGCAAAATTACGTATTTCGACGAAGCTACTCTTTGGTAGGACTGAAACTGTTGCGTTATTTCCAATTAATACTACGTTTACTCTTATATTAGTAGTCATTAGGTGATTCACGCGCTAAGAATCCCGAGTGTGTTTGGGTTTTTGTATTGAAATTCTCAATAGAAACGCGTAGTTTGGTAATTTTCCAATTAGAACTCCTCGGTCACGTAGGACCATAGAACATGACAAATAAGGTGGTTGACAAAAATTAATTAAAATAGAAAAAACTCTACATTCAAATGACATTCAACAACAAAAACAATTTATTTATTTCATTTTCATTGGTGATACTGATAAGACAGAGACAGCTATAGCAAGATCTGACGTCACTTCCTGATATCTTCACGTCACATGTGCGATTGCCCCTTGCAGATTATCGTATTTCTAGAAAGTGATAAAACATACTGTAACATACCATAGCCAATGCGTTGCTACAAAATATAACAACTACTTGGTATATCAACTACTAGCTGGTTCCAGCGGTTTCACCCGCGTCCTGAGGGAACAACTTCGCGTACCCGGTTAATTTATAGCCTAAGTTACACCTTGGTACATCAGCTATTCGCCAGTGAACGTTCCGTCAAAATCGGTCCAGAGATTAGGTCCGGTCCGCGAGAAGAAACAGACAGACAAAAATTTTAAAAAAAAGTTATTTTGGTATATTATTATGTACCGTGTATACATCTATAATATGCATTTAGTAAAAAGCAGTTATTTTAATATTACAAACAGATACTTAAATTTTATTTATCATCATCATCACCATCAGCCTTTAACAGTCCACTGCTGGACTAGGCCTCTCCTTTGAAAGGAGGAATTGGCCTACTATACCACGCTGGCCAAACGGGTTTTTATAGGGTTTGTATTAAGTTTTCCTTCTCTTACAGTGCTGTTGTCTGCATAATATGCTCCCTCTGTCGGCTCTTACGACATCCATGGGATGATATAGAGTGGTGACATTCCGTATTCTTAATCCGTCACCACACGGACAGCACCACACCCGCAGTAATCGCTTCGTGTATTTTCCTTAGTTGCCTCTTACGACACCCACGGAATGACATGGGGTAACGACACATTTTATTCTATCTCCTGCTGACCTTCATATCATCATATCAGCCGATAGACGTCCACTGCTGGACATGGGCCTCTCTCAAGACTCTCCACATAGACCATCTTGACCTTCATATAGACAGTAGCAGTAACCTCTGTACAATAACAGTTCAACTTTACATTGCAATGATTATTATGTACTTATATCTGGCGCAATTCGTTTCAAAACAATACATTGTCTGTTGACGCGTCGTATTTGACATGTGAGTCAGCAAAACACGTCATACTCTCGTCACTAAAGTGATCCTCTCTATCTTGTGTACACACTACAAATTAGGAGCCGTTGACGGTGGCAGGTTAATTACAATGTCATTGTCCTGTTTGTAGGTATATTTATTTGTATGAGTAATCTGCGTCTATGGTGTGTGTAGTACATATGGGCATTACGTGACATGTAGCTAGAAACGTATGTAAACTACTAAATTAGAATTCTTGCGTTACTTACTGACTAACTGAGAGACAAAACTATTGGACGCAAGTAGCTGAAATTTGGCTCGCATGTTCCTTGGAGCTACGTTCTCCAAGAAACATGAGAGGATGAGCTAAGAAAATATTTCCCGAAAATAAGTTTAAAGATTATGCCCATAGTTCACTATCAATTGATTTACAATGAACTATACAATCGTGCCTATGCCCTTTAGTAAAATGAGCAATATTACATGGCTGTATATTTTTGTAGTTTTACCTGGACACTCAACTGGTCTAAGCTATGGAATATCGCTATATCTCTCCCTTGCTGAGGTCAGACGATAGACGATCTGTAGAAAGCCAATTATTTCAAATCAGTGATGCGAAGTGTTTTGGCTGTGTCAGCAATTATGGTACCACAAATTGTTAATACATAATTTAAGAATTAAGAATCTGTTGAAGAAGAGCCTGAAAGAAACTCATGCCACTCCTGGCGTTAGTTTCTGCCAGGCTCTTCTCATAGCCTTACCATCCCGAACCTAGCTGTAAAAAGAAGAATTGACTGTCAAAAGTGTTGCTCTGTAACCTAAGTGAATAAATGAATTTGAATTTAAAAACTGCTAGATATGGTTAGACTAGTTCCTGGTCCCCGGGCTGGGCCGAATTATGGTAGGACGATGATTATGATGATGAATTTTTAAGCAATCGAGTTTTGTAACTTTGTTAACGAACAGATCTTCTAGGCTGGAGGAGTAATTAAGAGAGTAGTTATCATCCATCGGCGTAAATGCGGAACTGATCCATTGCAGAATGGGGCCGTATTGTTTCGCGTTATCATATTTGATAGCGTCGATCAAACGGTATCAAAGTATATATATCTTAAAATCCTACACGATCCACTTCCTTCTGCCACGGAAGAAGCAGAATATAGGATTCCAAACATTGTGTAATGTGCTTTTTATTACCCGGAGACTAGAGCAAAGGTATAAAATGTTATTTTCCTTCTTTCCAGAATCGAGTCATAACGCAGTGCCATTCAGAGCGATCCACAACCCACCGATAAAGTTCAACTCGGTGCACAGGAAAGTGTTCATTCCGGGCGTTGAAATAAAGGTCAGACTCGTCGAGAATGAGAGAAGCGTCACAACACATCTACTTAATCCTAATCTGTGAGTATTTCCTTTCATATGGAGTAATAGAACATCAATAGTTTCATGGTGAAACCAAAGTCATGAAAATCTACTTCAAACTCATGACTCTCTCACGAGTTTGAAGAAATTCACATTTCACTTCAAATCTTGGATTTAACCAGGATAAAGTTAGGATGATCATTATGATAGTGTATTAAAACAATATGAAGATTTTTATGTTGTAGACGTGCTCATGAGAAAAACTTGTCCTGTAACTGACTATGTGCGCTACTAAGGATGCCGAAGACCTTGCGAAGTGGAAACGTTTAAGTAGGCAAGCCGACTGTGATGATTATGATACTGAGGTGTATATGTATGTTTAGAAGCTTTACTGTAAAAACATTCGACTACACCTTAACCTCTCAGACTGAACAATAAACGATATTATTAACAATCTAATCTAGCCATATAAATAAATTATTAGAATGATTAGATAAATCCCAAACACATGACCATCTAACCTTCACTAAAATGTTGATTTAATCGGTTAATCATCACTGCAGCTGTTAATGCGGTAAGGCGTAGGACTACGCTATAGATGTCATGGATATCCTATGACTATCCGACATCCAGCCTCAGAGAGACAGAGTCAAACCTTGGTTACCTATTTAATCATAGACGGAAGTAGTTTCAGAATCAAATGATCGCTAACTGCACTGCTATAATCTATTGGAATTTGTGTGATAATAACGACGGTTCCTACGTACATAAGGTCAAGTCAAAAATCGAGGTTTACAGGAGAGTGTAATTTGTGTTCAACACGCCCTAGAAATAGTTCTATGACCAATAATAAATATTTTCTTTCTACAATATTTTAACAGTTTTAAAGAGATTTATAATGCTATTTTTTTACGTTTTCTTGAAAAAATTGATAGATGCCCGTTTCTACGCCGATAATAATGTCAGTCATGTCTATTATACCTTTTTATACGCTGTCCGTGTGGTGACGGATTACGAATACGGAATGTCACCACCCGATATCATCCCATGGGTGTCGTAAGAGCCGACAGAGGGAGCATATTATGCAGAAAACAGCACTGTAAGAGAAGGAAACTTGATACAAACCCTATACCAACCCCCTATACAAGACCGTATTCGCACCGAGTGGCACGCATTTTAAAACACCGTACAAAAAGATATGTACAGTTGTCCGTATCTACGACACTTGTTCGTTTTATTTATAATACTTGTTCTTTTATACGACTTGTAAAACAAGGTAAATAAATAAAGTTTAAAAAAAAATGTATGTCAGTAATTCAGTATGTGCGCATAGATAATCTAAAGCCAATGATGCAATAAAAAAAAAAATGCCATTTTCGACATGTCTTCATATACGTAGGGACCGTCGATAGGTGATATAACTTTATTAAATTTCAGTTTGATGTACCGCACTAGCTGGGCACACGGTTACTTAGGGATACTGTACCGCACCCGTGGCTAATAGTGTGATGATATAGCTATCCAAAACAAAAATAAATAATTGTTCAAATTGAAACGATAGATATGTATCGATAAAATCACTATGTGGTAACTTTAATCTAGGGAAGTAAAAGAATTCGATCGCTGATATAAATTATTCATTATTCGATAGTCGTTACTAATATCCATGTTTGAATAGTAAGTTAAATTCCTTCGCCTATGTTTTGCTTCATGAATGCAATTGAATCGACTTGGTCCAATTTATAGTGGTGGCGTAAACGGAGAGCCCACTTAGGTAGGTACCTACTTCATCCAATAATATAGGTTCTGAACAATAAATAGTTTCAATAGTAAGTATACATTATAAAGAGTTTTAGTGAAATGTATTTATAAATATATGAAGTAACCGCAACCATGGTTCTTGGAACCTGTGGCAGTAAACATTCGATAAAAGTTGCCAATTGACCCTATTAGTAGGTTATTAGGTACATTAAATTCAGTAAAATTATACTTATTAGGTATTAGTGACACCGCACCGGTGCCAAAACCGGTTCTTTTTTTACGGCAAACGAGCAGAGGGATCGCCTGATGGTAAGCAATTACCGCCGCCCATGGACACAAGCAACACCACAGGAGTCACAAGTGCGTTGCGGCCCTTGGGGTTCCAACCCCCCTTTTCCCAGAAAAGGGATAGGATGAGGAGTGGGAGGAGGGAGAAGGAATAGCGGATAGGGCCTCCGGTACTCTCACTCACCGAACGAAACGCAAAAGTTTAGGTACTGTTACTTTACGTAGATTTTCTGTGAGAGGGTAGTACTTCCCCGGTCGAGCCGGCCCATTCATGCTGAAATCAGCAAGGCTCTACTACAGTGTAAAATGTCCGTTGTTCTGTTTATCTTCACAGGATAGCCCATTGGATGGATTTGTAGATTGCTTGAAATCGGTGCAGCACTTTTAGCCGCCGTATAAATACATATTTCTTGTCGGCACAGCTTCCAGTCACGACAATTACTACAAAAGCGGGTTTACGATTTTCGCCTCAAATATCTATTACGAGTTTCCATTCGCCTATCATAAATTCTGTTAAACACCGAATCTGTTAATATAGTGTCCGAACCCATAAATGATATGCATATGCACAAACAAACAAGGTCCATTTCTCAGTTTCATACTATTCCTTACAATAGCACTCCACCACTAGTCCAAGCACGTATCCAGTCTCTTATACATGGGAGTCGCCAATGAGCAGCTGAGAGGACTTCAATAAGCCTACAATGTATATTTTTCTCAATACTTTTCTCATTTTCCATATCAACTTGCCCACCCTAGACTGGCATCTTTGCCTACTCCCCTCCCCCTCCCCTCTAGACAATCGTCTAGCGACGCCCTTGCTCTTGTATGTTGAACCTTTCAAAAACCGTCTCAACTAACCGCTACGCAAAATCTTAAAACCAAGTAAAAAATAATACCTATATAATATTCAGTAGAATAAAACATAAGAAATTAAACAATGAGTGTCACTAATCAAACCGTTATCGTTCTATTATTACTATGTTATTAATAGTGCGTGAGTTCCTCATAGCATGGAATTCCTCCTATATACAAAGGTACTCTGTGCATGGAATGGCAACCGTCATGAAAATGTTTGATGTTCGACGATTCTTAAATATTATACGACTTGGCCCCTGCCAGCACAGATAAAATTATAGGTAATAATCTACAAGTTACCGGAACCCTAACACTTTACGAAATCGCTACTAAGCTCTCACAAGTATTCTTGTGGCCATGGCTGATGCTATTCGGCCGAAACGTTGGGATAAAATTAAGAAGAATTTTACAATTAAAAATAAATAAGAATAATCCACGAGTAGGATGCTTGCAAAAATTAGGATACGAGGGCCTTACTATGCTTGTCTCTCGTGTCTTCCTGTAACCACAACCAATATAGGGCTGCCGAAACGTCGGGGCAAGAATAGGTATTATTATAAGGACTCTTCAATTTAAGAGCTTTGCTCTTGTCGGTGGAGTTTACGCCGTATATTTCTATCTTCGGCCTGTACCTTGACCTCCTTATACGACATGACCTTTGCCTTTTCTATAATTTGATCCGTGCATGCCCTCCTGATTCGACCTCTTCCTCTCTTTCCTTCTATTTTACCTTTCAGTATGTTTTTGATAAAGTCATCATGTCGTAAAAGATGGCCAAACATCTTTCCTCTTCTTTTTCTATTGTCGCTACAATGCTTCGTTTTTCTTGTACTAGGCTCAATACTGCGTTGGTCTAATATACAATACGCGTATCTACACGATTAAATAAATGTCTTATAATTATAATGTATGCAAGTAGGCAAAGTTAAATAGGTACAAAGCGTTCATAAGCCTGGTAATCTCTGAATATATTATGCCGGAATAATTGAATATAATAAAAATAATAAAAAAAAGCTTTATTGACACAAACACATCACTAACATTTTTGCTTTTATCCAAGGTACAATACTGCAAGTATACACATTCCAAAATGAACACTAACGTCTAAACTAGGCCGAGCCTGTATCTTAGACGTTAGTTCCTTCCACTATAACATTTTTAAACAGACATTCGTACTAGCAAAATAACAAGTGATAATCGCGCAAACAGCATAAAATAACATCGTAAACACATTGTAAATATATTGAATGTCATACCTTAAAAAATAACTGTGGATTCTGGTTTGATAAAACCGGGACGAAAATATGTTTTTTTTTTTCTTTAAAAGATGTCTCGAACCACAGAACAGTTATATGTCTCGAACAATTAACGAAATCATCAATTTAAGCTTTAGTTTGCCAACTTGTTGTAACTATGTTGACATAAGCGGTAGCATCATCGTGTCAAAACACATAACTCGGTATCTGTCTGCACTTAATGGTCCATCACGAATTGTATAACAGTAAACAGTCGTAAACTGGTATTACGTAGAGGTACAATGTGCTCAAGCGCGTACACAGCCCGCATTTATCAATACAAATCTATTTATAGTGTAATATAGTTGCGTAACCGTCTCATTGACTCGTATGTGCTCCTATAAAACTTTTGTTATGAGAAGACAGAACGGAACGCAGCGGAGAGGATTTTATAAACGCACTTGAAAATAAACTTTAAATGTATCACAAGAAAGTGCATAAATGCTTGAACCTGACAAAAATGCTCGCGCGTCCTCGAAGATACGCGGGAATCCGTTTATGCACTTTTTGTAATAATATTAAAATTTATTTTCAAGTGCATTAATAAAATCCTCTCCGCTGCGCTCCGTTCTGTCTGCGCTGAGCCTAAGTGGTTATGATTTGGAGCACAATTCGGAGACTTGTCTCAATTAAGTTATGATTTGGGTAGGGCTTTTGCCAACGCGGAAGGTCAAACTTCAGAGTCCTCCCCGACACGCCCTTCCAAAAACATCCGAGTACTTCCATGACAATGGACTCTATAGTATTTGTCTTGAAATCTTTTGTCACCAGGGTTCCTTCTAAGGGTTCTTCTTCGAGTTTTACGCAAGCATTTTAAGCTAAGTCTCAGTCATCTTCACATCATCCCGTTTGGACCGTTTGCTGCTATCCTTGCAGGATCTCTACTCTATTGGACTTTGTTGGAGTTACAATGAGTTGGGACAGGTTTTGAAGCTGGCTGTTATTGCTTTCGCCGGATGCAGCTAATTGCTCAAATAACTTTAAGACAAACAGTCAATATATATTATATAAAGAAAATGTATCAGCTTAAGACAATTGATAACAGGTGTTACAGCAATGCGAATGCTTCCTGCTATTAAATTACAGATAATTATGTTAATGACCGACTTCAAACAACTCTGAGATACACGGAGTAGAGTCTACACATTCAATTAGAGACATGATTCATACCAGTGGTGTATATTACTACTATATTTAGCCAACGCAGCTACTGTGGCATCTTGGTTAACGCAATTGTCTAAATGTGATTGTAGATCATTTGTTACTTATCTGCCTATTACATAGTGTAGGAGTATGTATTCATATAGCTCTGCTTACCTCTTCGGAGTTATACTCACAGTTTTACTGCGAACATAAATCTTGCGACATCTTGGATATACCAAGATATCAGAAGATTTGTGTTCGCACTAAAAAATCAAGGTATTTGTCCGGCATTCAGTTAGCGTCTAAAATAATTATATCGTCTTTTCGAGCTTTTTGGCGATTATACTAATTTGCGCCAATCTCATATGTAAACATTCGTGCGAAAAAGGTAGAGAAAATGCGCTTTTTAAATTATAAAATTTATATTATTATAAAAATTTATGTAATTATGTATTTTTTGGTCTAGTCGTTTCATTCATAAGTTGTACTTTTATTATATTGATGATATGATGTATAAAACCAAAATTTATATCATGTAGCTTAATTTTAAGGAAATCCCTGGGTAATCCCATATATAGGTATTTAGAAAACAAAATACAAAAACCTATTTCTTATTAGTACCTACCTAGCTACCTACTTCTTGTGAATCAGTCATGTTTCTTACGCGTCGCATCAATGTGCTAAACACCACCACTGGCACGCAAACCATTCTACAAGTACGTAATTGTTTATGCCCTGTATTGTATGAATGAGTCATTTCAATTCAGTACATTTGACTTTACTTTGTTTTGATCTTTGGCTGGAATTCCCAATGCGTTTGTGTTGTTTTAAAAGGTTATGTTGTGGTTTGTTTTGCCAGATAAGTTTTAGCCGGAATGTTATTTACGTATTTTCTCGGTACTCGAGAAAGTTATTTCATTCCCTTTAACGTTTTTGCTCAAAGCATTAGAATTGATTAGGTTACTTTATATAGGAAAACATAAGTAAATCTATCTCAAAACATCACTACAACTGAAAATAAAAATCTGTGTCGCAAACATTCAATCCACGTACACAAAGTTCACACAGACTCGAAACAACATTTCGTAACTCACGCAAGATGTTGGCTTGTATGATCAATTGATGATCTTGGGATTGAACCCACAACACTAGCGCAATTATAAAAGGCGAGGCGACCACTTATAGCCGTTGTCTGACTCTTTACTGTATGGATCTAATATTTAAAAAAAAACTCTATTATATAACTTAGTAGATACGAGTCCCCAAAAACCGTAAATAATTCAATAACAAACACATTGATGTTTATTTTCAGATATACAATATCCTTACAACATGGCGAATTCAACTGGACGATCAAAAAGCGTTACAAGCACATACTATACTTACATCAACAGCTCACTTTATACCGAGCGTCCTTAGATATTCCCTTCCCTACTAAAACACACAAGACCAGGCGGGCTAGCTTCAAGAACACCGTTGATACAGAGGAAAAAGCTGAGAAGGTGGCTCTGCAAGCCGTGCCTAAGAGAAATAACTCGAAACGGAGAGATGGAAGGCCGAGGAAGAGGAAAGGAGCATTGCCTAGGTAAGTCCCATATTTTTTTAGAACTGTCGGAGGACACTCGACGTCAAACCTTATAGCAGCCCATCTGGCCAGCGTGGTATAGTAGGCAAAATCCTCGTATGAACTTAATGCTTTTGAGACTCAAATTGGATTACATCCAGCAGTGTTATATGACGCAAATTAGGAGAGTCCTATGTCAAACAGTGGACTGTAAACTGTTTAAAAAAAACTGTGCGATGGAGCTAACTAACTATCTAACAGATAGTCTACAGTACCCTTTGTGTACATAAGTGCTGATATCTTGGCATTATAGATATTGCCTCTGTAATGCCATACATGGAGTGTGACATAGGCTACTTTTACGGTGGTAACCAACACATTGGATACTGATTCGATTTTAATACCTGAGGAATCTTGATCTTGATCTTGCAATCCTTAGCTTTTGTACTTGATACTTGATGGCACAGGCTGTTTCGCAACTCCACGTCGTGGCGTGTATTTTGCGTGCGGTTCCCACCCGCATGGTGTCTGTCGTCATTCGAGCCACCCCAGCTCTTCGAGGAAGGCCAGCAGACTCTTGATGTGGCCCACTGGATTAGCTTTTGTAACAATGTTGACTTTATCTGGCAGGTTTCCGAAGAAACCCGAGGTAATGATAACGTACGAAGGTATACAGCTGCGAATGAAACAACTAGAAGAATATCTATACAATCTACTCAACATCACCATATATAGAAATCATCATGAAACTGTAAGTTACCTTTTACTAATATTATCTAATATACTATACTATATCTTGTGTTATAGTTTGCTATCTCACTCCTACGAAATGGGTTGACCGATTTTTATGTTAAGAAAGGTATGTCCTTCATCTTGCCCTAATCCCAATTTATTTGGAGTTATGTCCTTCCCTTAAATACCTACTCCTCTGTAGCCCATCATCCGGTCATTTACCACTTTCTCTCTCATATTCATCCTCACACAGTCCAGCCATCTTTGCCTTGGCTTTCCTCTACCTTCAAGCCTTCTTTCATCTATTTCCCTACAATATAATTATCCATCCGTACCATTACATAAATGTATTCATCTTCCATATTGTGACGTCAACCGCTTTCCTCTACCTTCAAAGTCTTCTTTCACCTATTTTCCTACATACATAATCATCATCTCTTCGGATAGTATGTCCAAATAATAATAATATTTACTATCGTTTTCCAGGTGAAATTCCTAGAAGTGTCGAATCTATCATTCATATCGGAGCTGGGCAGTAAGGGCAAGGAAGGAATGATCATGAAGCGTACGGGCTCCACACAGCCGGGGCAAGCGGGATGTAACTGCTTCGGGTTGCTGGGCAACATGGTTTGTGTCAGGTTAGATGTTTGTATTTGTACTGTAACATTGTTATGAAAATCGTATTAACAGAAAGAGAAAAGTATGTAAAAAGTGAGTTAGATTGGCAGAAACTGAAAGTATGCAAAAAGCGAGTTCTCGAAATCATACTGAAAACGAAAAAAGAAACTAATGCCAAACTGGACAAATTGAGACAATGGTAGATTCCCGTAACCCCGCGGCTGAAGGGATTAGACCGCGGTGGTTTTAGATTTGCGTAATAGGAGAGTTCGTGTACTAGTACACACAGCTACAAGTCAAGCAGTACGATTTTGATACTTATTACCTACGTCATAAGAACGGTACAAAGGTTAAATTGTCGAGCTTGATGAGTAGCCATATATACATACGTATCTTGGGAAATTGTGCACATACCAACCCGCCAGACTTCAAAATCGACTCAAGAGTCGTAGAAGAGTCGCGAACAGAGATTTCCACCGCAATACAAGAAAAAAATATTTTGACTGCAATCTGTACTTTACATATTATAAAGTTCTTGCGTGACTTACTGACAGACGACGCTCGGCTGAACGTTGTCTGTCAGTTTCGGCTAAAACTACTGGGCGCGAAAAGCTGAAATTGGGCATGTTTGTAAGCAGCGATAGGCTAGTGGAGAGCAGGGTTGTTACGGATGCGAAAATTTAGACATCCGCGGATGCAGATGCGGATGCGGATGATTAGAAGTACACATCCGCGGATGCGGATTCGATGCGGATGCGGATGCGGATTTTGGGCTTTTAAAAGGATAATTATTTAAATTTTAAAAGGATAATTATTTAAATTTTAAGTACATAAATAACTGAAAATCAATTTAATTTTAACTTTTTATTTATTTAATCATATTGTAAGAAAAAAATTGCATACGTTTTTAGTTTTACTTATGACACAACAGAATTTTGAGCTTCGTGTTTCGTTATAAAAATCTTTGTTTAATAATTAAACTTAAAATTGGTAAATTGTATTCAATAAATAGCAATACTGCAGCCTTCTCAGCTTCCAACCTGTTTCTAAGTGGATTATACCCAGCTCCACTAAACAAGTAGTTGTTCGCTGGGAACACTGGCTGGTGAAGGATATAAATATCTGCATTCTAATTTGGAGAGAATTTTAAATTTACAATGGTTAACTTTCCACCAATTAAGTTAATTTTCAACTAAGTACAGTCTTTTCTCGTTACGATGAATAGGTAACTAATTCTTTGTGGATAAGAGCATTGGGGTTACTGTTTTCTGGTTCTCCTTCACGTTAATCTTTGCTCGATGAATCTAAGACCATGGCAAGATCGCTTTTTAAGCAAGTCTTCTTACCCGTACAGGACGTTTCTGGTTCAGGATCGAGAGAATCTCCCATTCTCATTCGAATTAGTGACGACAGGGTCATTTACCATCTTCATTAGTTAAACTTTTATTTTTCTTCGGTGACTGGTTTCAAAAAAATACGCTTAAAGCGAGAATCTAAATATTTTGAAATTGCATATAAGTTGTTATCTTCCAAAGGAGAAAATTTCCAAAACAAACGCGAAGCACGTCCACTCTGGCTCCGCCCACTTTCTTTACATGTAGTTACTTGTTGATGTGAATCTGCATCCGTAAAAACTCCGCATTGATTGATGCGGATGCAGATGTCTAAATTAATGAGAATGTTCCGCATTTGCGGATGCGGATGCGAATATTCGTAACACCCCTGGTGGAGAGACCGAAAGACGCAGAAGGTCCGGGTTCGAATCCACTGCGCGCACCAATGACTTTTCGGAATTATGTGCATAAATTGTTAATTATCGCATGTCTGAGAGTTCGCCATAATGTTCTCGAAAGACGTGAAGTCTACCAACCTGCACTTGGCCAGCGTGGTGGACTATGGCCTTACCCTTCTCATAGTGAGAAGAAGCCCGTGCCCAGCAGTGGGACAGCATATATACAGGGCTGATGATGATGATGATGAGGCATGTTTGTTCCTTAGGGAATGTAGGGAAGCAGTAAGAGATGATTTGTAGATTTTTTTAGGGTATTAATCATCTTAAGGCGGTAAAATAGTCTCAAGGGGTCGATGCCGTGGGCGAAGGATGCCAGTATTCTTCGCCATCCTGTATACATAAATGTATTTCCAACTGATTAAATAACATGATAATTTGTCTGCTTCAGATGTAACTACTTCTGCACAGGCCTGGTGTGCGCCAAGTGGCAAGAGCGATGGTTCTTCGTGAAAGACACTTTCTTTGGATACGTACGACCCAGGGACGGGGTTATCAAAGCCATCATGCTGTTCGATCAAGGGTAAGAAGACGTTGATTACAAAATATATGTATAACAAAAGGCATTTATTAAAACACAACTTGAACCTGAGTTCGAGTTTAATAATGTCGATGACCCACTGTAAATAATAATTTACGGGTAGTAGAGCCTTGCTGATTTCAGCATGAATGGGCCGGCTCGATCGGGGAATTACTACCCTCTCACAGAAAATCGACGTAAAGTAACAGTACCTAAACTGTTGCGTTTCATTCGGTGAGTGAGAGTGCCGGAGGCCCTATCTCCTATTCCTTCTTCCTCCTCCCACTCCTCATCCTGTCCCTTTTCCCAACCCCAAAGGGCGGCAACGCACTTGTGACTCCTGTGGTGTTGCTTGTGTCCATGGGCGGCGGTAATTGCTTACCATCAGGCGATCCAACTGCTCGTTTGCCGCCTATTACTTAAAAAAAAGTGAAGTCACTTTGACACATGCGATCTTCTTTATAGTCTATCCAGACTAGACAGAGACAGAGTATTCTAGAGAGACAGGCTAGACAGAGATAGAGTATTCTAGAGCCTATCAAACGACCGCGTGTTCTAATAAACCTAAAGTAATACTTAGATTGGGTTGCGGTCATGATGAAATTTTTCAGAAGAAGCTATAGTTAGGAATCTGTATCTGCATCTGTCTCTTTTCCTCGTTTATCGTCCTCTTGCTGTTTCTCTCTTTCCCACAACAAATCATTGACGATATTGTAACCTCACTAATGCACACATTATTTTTACAGATGCCTATAGCATGTACTATAAGTATGTAGTTAAATCTATTTCGATAGTAATTAATATATTATTTTTATTTCATGCAGCCTCAAAGTTGTTTAAGTAAGTATTTAGAAAAAGATGTGCTAAATCTCAACTAATATTATAAACGAGGAGGTGTTTGTTTGTATTCACTCCAAAAAATATGCGATTTTTAAATATAATGATATATTGCTTCATCACCTCACAATGCAGTAATTAACATAGGAGAAGTCCACAGCGAAAGCTAATTTTGTAATAACTATGTCCAGAGTGGTTTTTAGGATATTGAATGTTGCTATGCTCATATTTCATCAACTATGTGACCGACAGGCACAGCCCTATCAAGCGACGATTTTTTTTATAGACTCAGGCCTGTATCCCCGAAGGGGTAGGTAGAGATGTAATATTACTCCCACATTTCGCCATAAATTTTTAGGTCCCACGTAATAGGGGGCTAGTATATGGGGCGAGCCTATTGCCGTTACCGGGCACATCACCAGACTCCGTGTTGCTACTGAGAATTCGAAAAACCCAGTAACACTTTTGCCCGACCCAAGAATCGAATCCGGGACCTCCGATCAGCAGTCGTATACGCTATCCACTGGACCACGGTGGCAGTCTAAATTGACATTCTGAAGTTTCCATTAAAAAATTATTTAACATACCCATTTAAATTTTCCGGTATTTCGGAAGCTTTTTGATATTTAAAAGATTTTCCATTTATTCTACTCAAAGCAGTATAGAGCTAACGATTTAAAATCATTCGAACCTATTCCTGATGTTTTGTTAGACTTAAACAATATAAAAGTTGATTACTATGCACAGTGTATTATTTCGCCTTAGTTGCGGACATGCCTGTTTTATTTTTTCCCCGTATAGATTAAACCATTCTAAATCATTAAAAAAAATACCCGTTTTGATATTTCACTTTACTTAGGAGTTATAAATATTTTAGAGAAAGGTCACTGACCTTTCTGAAAAAGTTTTTTGTCTGTATTTCTTGAATAAAGCGAATGTCCGTCTCTAGTAAAATACCTATTAATTGTTGGTTTGAAATATATACAATGTAAAATTTTCAAGTTTCTAACATCACAGGAACAATTATAAATAATTATTTTGTTAATAAACGAAAATAAATTATAATAAATTAGCTATTTGCGGGTCGTATTTTTTTTGTTTACATAATATACATAGGTGTAGTACCTACAACTTGAGAAAATTCTAGATATGTATCTAGCGAGATCTCGGAGATATTGCGTTTCTAAGTTTTCTTTTAATTTCTATGGAAATAGGGTTGTCCCAAAGTAGTTTATATTTAAGTTGATTAGTTCAATCGGTTATTCAATTATGCTCGCCAATGCGATTGAATTGACAAGCCGGAGGCATAGCGGGAGTGTAACCGACTACCACGCCGAAGGTCGTGGGTTCGATGCCCGTTCAAGTCAAACATTTGTGTGCGTGAATATGGATGTTGGTCTTTGGTTTAGGTGTTTCTTTGTATTATATTATGTATGTATTTACAAAAGAATATCTATAATATGTCATTGTATGTTCATCCATGGTCTAGTTCACCCATAATACAAGCTCTGCTTAGTTTGGGACTAGATGGTGTTGCGTGTCTTCATCATCATTATCTTCCGAGCGTTTTTCCCGGTTGCATCCAACACTGACGTCTTGGAAGACGTGAGTGTTGGATGCAACCAGCTCCAGCTCGGGGTCCGCTTTCTAGTCCAACCAGATTTAACAGAATATTAGCTTTTCCACAGAGCGACTGCAGTCTGACCTCCGCAACCCGAAGGGATAGCCATATGCTATGGCTTAGACCAGAGTCATTATGTTGGAGGGTACTGATTCCCCGTAACGACTATCAAAGATATTTTTGATGACAGCCGGGACCGACGTCATAACGTGCCCTCCGACGCACGGGGCAAACGACAATTAAGAGTTTAATACGCACATAACTTCGAAGTCATTGGTGCGCGCCGTTGATTCGAACCCGAGACTTGGTCTCTTCATCAGGCTATCGCTGCCTCATGGTGATGGATAGATGGTGTTGCGTGTATGTGGTAGAATGTTATATTATTATTACCTTTATCTTATTAGTACCTATATTATTATTACCCAATTCCACATAATATCTTTCATCGAAGATAGATCACAATACAAAAGTGATCGAATTCCACCGCAAATATTTTTTTATATTGACTCTAACTTTCTGCACTATTTTCTATATAAACTTAAACTAAGTAAACTATACACATCACTATTTAAACCCGCAATTGCTAAACCTAAGTCAAAAATAATGAATCATAATGAGTAATGTTTGCATGAAGTAAGTATTGTATGTTGCTCACAGTTTTGATTGACAACCCTAGCCCACACTTTTAAAATTCAATATTTCCGTAATCCTGGGTTTGTCGGGTTTGATTTTTTTTGTGGCGATAGTTATTATAGTGATCAACATTTAGTCATTTAAAAAAAACGCGACCATGAAGAGAATCGCCTGAAAAAAAATATTTACAAAATCATAGAAAAAAATATATTCTCGCCTGTGTGAGCAATATTTTTAAAGTTTAACAGAAAAAAAAGGTTCCTATAGTGAATACCTATCACACCTTTAAACATTTCGTGTAAAATTCAAATCCAAAAATGAGATATTGTGTTTCTATGGTTTTTAAGGATTTTTCTCGATTTATTTAATTTCTCTTAAACTATAGAAGTTGGAGCCGGCGGTGTTTTAATAGGGTCTTAGTTTGATTGTTAGCTTTCCAAAAAACACATAAAACGAGCATGTCCGCAACTAAGGCAAAATAATACACTGTGCTATGTAACAGTATGTAAATTATGGATATTGAGAAATGACCAGGTAGTGATGAGTGATGACAAAGGGAGTTATTGTTGTTTCGGTCGCTAATTTACATGTTACACATGCTGTATAATATGTAAATCTCATATCACATAATATGTAATAAATAACTGATTTGTTCATTGTATATTTCATTACCCACATAGCCTTAACGATACATGTTAGTCTAACCATCCTAGATATAACATTATGAATGCCAACATAAAAGATTAATAAAATGTAGGCAAATTTAATATAACTATGGTATCTTTATATGCCGTTTGTTTTGGTAATTATTGCAAATTGCAGCCTTAATAGGGTGCTGTAGATTTGACATTGTAAACTAGACTAAAATTGATCAACCTATTTGACAATCCGGGACTAGCAAAATAGTCAAATAGATAAAAAACATTGAGACAAAACAGAAATAGATAAAATACATATAGAGCATTGGATCCGTTTGTATCAATAGGGTTGATTCCAACTAGTCAAATCAAGCACTTTTAATGAAATGTCAAAAACGACCTTCGCCAAGTTTTGTATAATATGACGTAATGACGTCATAGTGTTTTGCTGTCAAGTAGAATACTTATTATCAATAAATTGGCGATAAAAAATGTTAAATAAAGTTTTAACATTAATTGATGAATGGAACTACTATTATTTTGACATGTTTTACTAGGTAAAAATACTTGTATAATTTATTTCGCTTGTAGGAAACTTCCCTATTGTTATATAATGCTGATAATATACCGCATAAAGACACCATTTTGAATTTGATGGCTGTCACTCTTCAAACTTTCCCATTACAAAATTCGTAAGATTTTTAATTTAGAATATATTTTTTATTAATCTTTTATGTTTATAGGTTCGAAGTGTCGAGCGGTATGTACTCCACGGGACTGAACCATGGACTACAGATACTCAACCTAAGCAGACAGATGGTCATCAAATGCTGGACCAAACGCAAGAGCAAAGAGTGGATGCAGTACCTCAAAACTGTGTCCAACCAGTCTGGTAAGACGATTTGGAAATATATTGTTATGAATATCATCATCATCATCGGCCCTATATCTAATTTGTCCCACTGCTGGGCATGGGCCTCTTCTCACTATGAGAAGGGTAAGGCCATAGACATAGTCCACCACACTGTCCAAGTGCGGGTTGGAAGACTTAACATGTCTTTCGAGAACATTATGGAGAACTCTCAGACATACAGGTTTCCTCACGATGTTTTCCTTCACCGTTTAGCAAGCGATAATAATTAACAATTTAATACGCACATAACTTCGAAAAGTCATTGGTGCTCGCCGTGAATTCGAACCCGAGACCCTCTGCGAAGCAGTCCGTCGGTCTCTCCACTAGGCTATCGCTGCTATTTTATGAATATAATTACAAAAAATATAGTATGAGAATCTCTAATTCCGTAAACATTATTAATAGCAAAGCTATAAATATAAATGATATAAACTTTATTTACCTTATTTTAGAAGAGTAAGTACATTTTGATTTGACTAAATAACCAAACATCTGATTATATACAGGATGTAAAAAGACCCTTAACGAAAACTGAAATCCCATGTTGTAACAATCACTAAGAACATCTTTTACTTCGGCACCATACCTAGGAAATTACTGGTTCAGGAGATATTGAGGCTCAAATTTCGTATGGAATTTTTCTAATTAGGTACACAATCGATACATTTACCAAGCCAGTATGTTCTTTAGATGCCCTATAACCCCATGGATAAGTAGGTATTTCGAGCATTGCACGCGCGCGCTATTAATTGCTTTTTTAAAAATGTGAAAATTAAAAAAAAAATCTTTTTTTTTTGCTTAGTATGACTGCATGATATTCACAACTAGTAGACTTCGGCTTGGTGATGGGTCTTGTAACATCCTGTATATATTCTATTATGAATAGGGATGTAAAAATAAATTATTTCAAGATTTATATTGCCATACGTATCATAGCTTTATTTCATAGCCACAATGCGTTATGGCCGAATAACACCTGTTCCTAGTTGAATCTATTTTGTATTGACTCCTACGCGTTGTAAACGGATTTTGTTGTGTGGGTGCTTTATGAGGTTACTCAAAATTCCGTCATTTAATAACCGATTTAGAGTTTCCAATTTTGTCCCATCTAAGTTTGACAAACAAGAAGTTGAGTGTGAGGAAGGGTATTTTCATTTTGGCCGGTATCAACGCTTCACAGTTCTAGGTGGGCAAAGCTGGGTCTCCTTGCAATGAATACACACAATACAACACACTGTTTATTCGAGGACACAAAATAGAGTATCTTCACAATCTTAATATGCACACGTTGCTCGGATGGATAACTTTTGGAAACGCGGCGAAGTCGGAAGTAGGTAGGCCACACTTGTTTCCTCTGCTGAGTCTGTCGCCAAAAAGTGCCCGTTGACAGCTCCACGTTCGCTTATAAAAACATCAAATGACATTGACAGCTGTCAACTGCCGACCTCAGTGTTGCCAACCATCGTATCCGAATACGCCCAAATCTATTAAGATTTGACGTTACGTTTTCCAATCTCCGACAAGTATATATTTTAATGAAAATTTATGAATATCTGGTTACCTACTAGCATACATAATTCAAACCCACTTCCTTTCCTTCCAGCGAAAGACTTCACAGGCGTGAACATGCACCACTCATTCGCGCCGTGCCGTCCCTCGACCCCAGTGGGCACGTTAGTGGACGGCTCTGCATACCTCTCCGCTGTAGCGGACGCCATGGAGCTGGCTAGGGAGGAAATCTTCATAGCCGACTGGTGGCTGAGCCCTGAGATATACCTTAAAAGACCAGCGCTAAACGGAACGTATTGGCGGCTGGATATGATACTCAAAAGGAAAGCGGTAAGTAATTTATACACAATCCATGGAATTGGTCAGAGAGATCTTCATAGCCGGCTGGTGGCTGAGTCCAGAGATATACCTCAACAGACAAGCGCTTAATGGGACGTACTGGCAACTGGATATGGTACTAAAAGAAAGGCGGTCAGTTATTATTTTGCTGCTAACAGCTTTAAGTAGCCGTGCTGTAGTCAGTAATAATAAAAACGCCTCTATCTAATAGTCGAAGCCTAACAAAAAGGGTTCAGTGAGATAGAGACAGACAGACTGAAAAATATGTCAAAGAAATATATTAAGCTTTGACATTCAAAAGACGGACGAAATCCACGACGAGGTTAGGATTCACAATTTTCCTTGAAATATACAATTTCTGTTTTGAAATAATGTAGTATGTTTTTAAGCGCTACAATGCGGTGTAAAGAACTATAAAGATAAGATGATAATTGAGCTTAATATCTTATTTTTTTAATTTCAGGCGCAAGGAGTAAAAATATTCGTGATGCTGTATAAAGAAGTGGAGATGGCGCTCGGCATCAACAGCTTCTACAGCAAAAGTAAATTAGCAGGTGACAATATTAAGGTAAAATATTCTACACATACACACCTTCAACATCCTCCTAGCTTTAACCCAGTTGTAGCCTGGGATCCGCTCACTAGTTTAACCAAATTTGGCTGAATATTACATTTTCCACAGAGCGACTGCCGCATCTCGCAATCTCTTTGGGTTGTGGAAGTCAGACATGACCTCCACAATCCAAAGAGATAGCGAGATTCCATGGTTAAGACTAGTGTCAGTTTATTCAGAGGTTCTGACTCCCTATAACTACTGTCAGAGATCTGAAATCTCTTTAACCCTGTATTCATACCATTAACCCATATGGGTTAATGAGATTATGAGAGGCGATAACTCCTAACAATTATAGATTACAGAAAGTCGTCGAAAACATTCTTATACTTAGTTAAAAAGAGTTATATACTGTTACAAGCTGGGGTTCGAGGATAAATTAATTGTATACAATTTCCAGAATCCTAGTTTTCAATACATGGCGCCATCTAGTAGCGGGTACGTAACTCCCTCAACTCGCCTAGATGGCTCTGGTAGAAATATAAATTTTAGTCCTTCACACATTGTATTAATTTTTTTAATTAATTAGTTGTATTCCCTCAGGTATTCCGGCACCCCGACCACGCGAAGGCGGGCGTGTTGTTCTGGGCGCACCACGAGAAGATCGTGTGTGTGGACCAGACTGTCGCCTTCCTCGGGGGGATCGACCTGTGCTACGGACGGTGGGACGATCATAAACACAGGTCAGATTATATATATTTTTATAGTCTCACGCCTGTACCCCGAAGAGGTAGGCAGAGGTGTGAATATAACACCCACATTTCGCCATACATTTTTAGGTCCAACGTAATAGAGGGCGAGCCTATTGCCGTTACCGGGCACATCAACAGACTGCGGGCTGCTAGTAAGTATTCGTAAAAACCCAGTAACACTTTTGCCCGACCCGGGAATCGAAACTGGGACCTCCGATCAGCAGTCGCATGCGCTATTCACTGGACCACGGAGGCAGTCAGATTATATTCATACACTAGAGGACGCCAGCAGCTACGCCTGCATTTTTTTTTAAATTTACCCGTTTTGGCCAATCCCGTGGGAATTTCGGGAAATCCCTTCTTAGTGCACCCCTACGGTCCCCAAGGAACATACATGCCAAATTTCAGCTTCCTGCGCCCAATAGTTTCGGCTGTAGCGTGTCTGTCAGTCAGTCAGTAACGCAAGGATTTTATATATTAAGATAATTTACATGTTCGTCATTAGACTAGATACTTTGACTTTTGTACCATACTTATGGCATAGCAAATAATTTGACTGCACGGTTAGCGCAGTGGACACTGCTAAATGTTGTGGGTTCGATCCACACGAGACAACACTTTGCGTAATCCAAAAAGTGTTGTTACGAGTCTGGGTGCACTTTGTATCCGCTGGTTGTATGTTTGTAAAGTCCTCTGCGACACAGGATTAAGTAAAAGTGTGGGAGTCGACTTTAAATAAATAAAAAACAATATAACTACTTTACTGCAACTGTTAACCTTGACTTGGCGCTGTGCGCAAAGAAATTGGTTCAAATTTTAAATGAGAACTTTTTCATCTGAAATGCCTTCGCAAAAAGTATCCCTTTCGCTTCTCACATCATAAAATAGTGAATAGCAATTAGCGGCTGACAATTCTCATTCCGTTTCTATGTGCCTCTTCGTATGCCGTAATGGATCGCCAAAGTTAAGCACTGCTTGCACATGCCACTTGGATAGGTGACCGCTCGTTGTAGCATTTATATTAAAGCGTTACCATGCTTCAGAGGGCACGTAAAACCATCGGTCCCAATTCTTGTAACAAAAACGTAGTTGAAGTTTAGTCGATTTGAAGGCAATCAGGCGGTCTGAAAACTCCGACACTATAGTTGACCACACCACAGAATATATACAAGAACTAAAATACAGAAGGATCACTTCTCAAACCAATTTATTGAAATTTCGACTCTTGCTACTAAGCAACAAAATGCAATTCAGTTCGCATAAGCACTCAGTGCCTAACGCGATATTCACCTAACTGTTCCCGCTCTTTTCTAACACATAACGCTGTCGCTGTCTGGCGCGGAGTGGCGCGCTATGGTTGTCGACTAGCCGCTGCTACTACAATATTTATTCGTCGTCTATCTACCTTCTTGACCACGTACCTAATAATAAATAATTATCCTATAAATACTTATCCTATCCCACTATTTGAGCTCGTAGAACAAAAACCACAAAAATTCTGGTCGTTTACATTTTCACTATACTAATTCTTAGTTATTTCCTAACGCGTGGACCGATTTACATGATTCAAATAGATAAAATGGTTTTTAAACTAGATCTTTAATTTGACACCATAATCATTGGGATATCTCAACAAACAAAAAAACAAATTTTTAAGTTGCTCTCCTAAAATAAATAAAATCAAATTTTCAAGTTGCTTTCGACACACATCCGTTTAATGAGCAATACTTTGCATCAGACTTGTGATGATACATTTTTGTTATTAAAGGAGTTTAAATAATTTGAACAGAAATATATATGTCAATGAATTTGAACAATGTTCTCGCACGACGCGTGAGAATACGGAGCGGTCGCACTCGTTACGTGACGTCTAATGTGAGCGGCGCGCGGCAACCCACTAATCCAACCATGTAGACATGGTCGGCCGAGGTACTTGTAAGTTTGTACCTAAAATGCGAAGTGCGCCCGGCCTGACCACACATTATATCAGCCGAAAGTCTTCGACTGCTGGACATAGGCCTCCCCCCAAGACTCTCCACATGGACCGATCTTGAGCCAGCCGAATGGCCTTGAGCCTTCTGATGAGGCCCAAAGTCGCTGCCCCATCTCGAATCCGTATTAGAACACCACTATACATACACTGGTCTGCTTCGTATAACGTTATATCTTTGTTTTTTAATCCACAGACTAACAGACCTAGGCAACATATCGCACATGAAGTACTCTGTGCGCACTAAGAAGAAGACGTCTTCATCCCCGGGCGGAGGAATGTTTATACCGCAGATCAATGGATTGGAGGCTGCGCTGGAGCTCGCCAAGAGCTCTAAGGATCTAGTTATCAGTCTTAACGAGTAAGTAGCTTTATAAGCAGATTATACGACCCGTTCTTGGTGTAATCGATGTAGATAATTCACTCGAAAGGAGCCAAACGGTCATCATTATCATGTGGCTCGTTCACGACCGCAGCGGCAACGATGTCCATGGAGCGTTTACTCTGACGATATAGATAATAGAATGCGTCATCGACACCGAAATCACTGCTGCTGCCGCTGCTGACCGTGCACAGGTCGTTAACTGGTAACAAACCATTTTAAACCTAGCATCTTTGCCAAAACCTTACTTACTTAATATTAAGGCCAATGTGTGTTAAAGTGTGTTTGTTTGTTCTACTTTTACGTCGCAAGATAGCGACATAATGATATGATTTTTGTGGGTTGTAATAGTTAGGACGCTGACGAGTAACATAGGCTACTTATTACGGCGTTATCTCACGCGGACAAAGGCCACGCCCAAACTTGTGTCAGAATGAAATGAATATACCTAATAATTGGCACGTTTTACTAGCTGTGATTTCTCATGTATTCTAATAAAATGTTTACTTTCACAGTGCCACGCTAAAGGATGACACACCAAAAGACCAAACAGACGGCTCTGAAAACCCACCCTTAGAAACTCCAACGCAAGCGCCAGCCGATCTTCCAACTTTAGAACCAGGAGACCAACTACTTATCTCATCTACTAAACCTGAAGACCTATCCAAATTCGACACACCAGAGGTCCAAAAACGAAATGTACTAGACAAAATCACTGACAGAGGCAAAGATATCATCAGTATTCTCTACCCACCATACGAAGAAGAAAGAATTGAAAAGAAACTGGACGATTCTGAAAGAAAAAAGGCGGAAAAATATGCCTTATCGACAGTGCAAGTGTTACAAACTGATGTGCTAGTCGGTCAAGGGGTAAAAGTCAGTAAACCTACCCCCCTTGCCCAAGTTGTGGAGGGAAGGGTCATAACGGAAAAGTCTCAGGAAGAGATGGAGGGGATAGAAGGCAATTCGAAGCTATGGATCGGGAAGGATTACACCAATTTTATTGTTAAGGACTTCAGCTATTTAGATCTGCCTTTTGTAGGTAAGTTCGATTCATTGTTTTGGCATAGAGTAAATTGATACATTATAATAATATATGCTTGTGATACATTGCTCATACCGAGCCGAATCCAATGTGAATCCAAAATTTTGTTCTAGTATTCATGTACCGAATTCTATCGGATGACGGATGTCGCATGTAGTGCGTAACATGTCATAGAAATAGTTCTACTACTACACTGGACTTTATTTTCACGGGTTTGGATCGCCAGTAGTGCGAATCCGCTCATATTGTACGCGATAAGTAATCCATCTCCTCGATCTCAAACTTTCGCTATTTGTATACAACATGAAAAACTATTTAACCAGTCTTAAATCTCGTGACTCTTAAATCAGTCGTAAACTAACTAATTTAAGGTACAAATGTTTTGTCGACGTTTCTGCTGACTTGTAAAAAAAAGGCAAGTGAAGGTAGTTGTCAATACCTGCACCTCCAGAAGACGTCGCTCAGCTCACACCAGTTCTTCCGCGACCATGGCCGTTGCAAGTCAGCAAAAACATGTTTTCGTACTTTAGCCCGGCAGTAGGCCGGGCGCACTTCGCATTTTAGGTAAGAACTTACAATTACCTCGGCCGACCATGTCGACATGGTTGGATTAGTGGGTTGCCGCGCGCCGCTCACATTAGACGTCACGCAACGAGTGCGACCGAAACGTATTCTCACGCGCCGTGTTCATACACTGTTCAAATTATATAAACGCCTTTAACAACAAAAATATATCATCACAAGTCTAATGCAAAGTATTGCTCAATGAACAGTGTGTCGAAAGCGACTTGAAAATTAGATTTTATTTATTTTACGAGAGCAACTTGAAAATCAGATCTTTTGTTTGTTGAGATATCTCAACGATTATGGTGTCAAATTAAAGATCTAGTTCAAAAACCATTTTATCTGTTTGAATCATGTAAATCGGTCTACGCGTTTAGGAAATAACTAAGAATTAGTACCTATAGTGAAAATGTAAACGACCAGAATTTTTGTGGTTTTTGTTCTACGAGCTCAAATAGTGGGATAGGATACTTAAAGGATAATTATTTATTATTAGGTACGTGGTCAAATAGGTAGATAGACGATGAATAAATATTATAGTAGCAGCGGCAAGTCGACAACCCTAGCGCGCCACTCCGCGCCAGACAGCGACAGCGTTATGTGTTAAAAAAGAGCGGGAACGGTTAGGTGAATATCGTGTTAGGCACTGAGTGCTTATGCGAGCTGAATTGCACTTTGTTGCTTAGTAGCAAGAGTCGCAATTTCAATAAATTGCTTTGAGAAGTGATCCTTCTGTACTTTAGTACTTGTATAATCTGTGCCGGCAGGCGATTGGCATTAGAAAATAAAGTTTTACTGAGGCAATGTTAGTTTGCACCAAGTGTGTACGTAAAGTGTTTAGGTCGGTTCGCGACATTCGAACACCCGTGAGTTCGAGGACAATTATGAGGTTGAATTAGTCTATCCCTTCAAGTTGTAGAGGTCCAGATAGACAGTCGCTCTTTGAAAAAGCTAATATTCAACCAAATCCGGTTAGACTAGTAAGCGGACCCCATGTTGAAACTAGGATAAGGCTAGGAAGATGATGACGCGATTAAGAGCCGTCAAATACGTCTTATTATAATCGATTTACTCCTGTATCCCACAGACTTAGTGGACAGGAACAGCACCCCCCGCATGCCGTGGCACGACGTGGGCGCGGTGCTGCAGGGCGCGGCGGCGCGGGACGTGGCCAGACACTTCATACAGCGCTGGAACGCCATCAAGCTGGAGAAGGCACGGTCAGTCAGTCAGTGTGTTATATCGCTTTTATTTTCGGTAGAGCCCTACAAGCCTTACGCAGTCCACTGCTGGTGTTATGGGAGGATCTTTTGGAATAAACGGAATAATCTCCGACTTTAATATTGTTACGAGCTGGGGTTCGGCGATAAATCAAAACTCACTATGCCACTTAAACTGTACTTTATTTTTACACACACTTAATTCTCAACACTAATAAAAACTCTCTTTCACACCACAAAACACGACGACGAAATCCAAAATCGTTCTCTTTCGCTTGTTGATCGCTCGGTTTATTCAGCTGAACTGTGTCGATTCGCCCGTCTACGCGGTATTTATACCGGCCGGATAACAAACTAGTCCATTCTAGTCTTCCCTAGAATGTTCTCGTAAGTAACAGTCGGAAACAGAGTCGATACTTCGACTTAAAAAACAGCAACGCCATCTAGAAGAGAATAGATGAAACACTTTTAAACTGCCGATGTATTCATTCTCTTCTAGTTCTCTCATTTACCGATAGATGGCGTTTTCTTTTTTCAAACTATCTCCATTCGTAACAATATGTTGCATAATAAGCTTCTTAGGGAAAGCTTATGAAGCATACTAAAGCCAAATACTCTTATTAAATACTAGAGGACGCCAGCAGCTACGCCTGCATTTTTTTTAATTTACCCGTTTTGGCTGATCCCGTGGGAATTTCTGGAAATCCCTCCTTAGTACACCTCTACGGTCCCCAAGGAACATACATGCCAACTTTCAGCTTCCTGCGCCCAATAGTTTCGGCTGTAGCGTGTCTGTCAGTCAGTCAGTAACGCAAGGATTTTATATATTAAGATTATAGGGTTTGTAATCGATTATCCCTCTTGCAAAAGTTTTGCTTCGTTTATTTCTTTAGGCGCCTCTTACGACACCCACGCAATGAGATGGGGTAGTGGCCTTATGCACCGTGTAATATAAGTCAGTGTTTCCCCGATAAGTATATACTCAGCCCAGATATAAAGGCTTCCAATAGCATTTATTTTAGACTGCACGGTTGGCGTAGTGGTTTAAGTGGCCGCCTCGCCTCTTGACACTGCGCCGAGTGTCGTGGGTTCGATCCTCACACGAGGCAACTCTTTGTGTGATCTATTAAATGTCGAGTCTGGGTGTTCATTGTTTCCGTTAGTTGTATGTTTGTAAAGTCCCCCGCGACACAGGATTTACTCCTAGTATGGGACGATGCGTAAGGTCAATGAACTTTTTTTACCTACAAACTGTCGTAACTGTCGTACACGTCATATTGTAATGTTGCGGTCACATAACGAGTACTCGTTATTATGAACTTTTTGGTCCATATTATGAACGTTGGCTGAATATTTGTAATGACTACCCCGATTTTATCTTAATATTCGTGAAACTGAGTGTATTGTTTTTATATTTTCAGGCAAAACCCGAGCTACCCGTATCTACTGCCGAAGTCATACGTAGATATCAAACCACTGGCGGATCTCGACAAACTCCTCGAATGTGATATTACCAACGCCTCTTGTCAGGTAACTGTTATATATCTATACTAATATTAGGTAGAAAATGCCCAATGGCATTATGTCCACCTTTGTACACCATGTTTGTGTATAAAGAAGGAAATAAATAAATAATATTATAAATGCAAAAATTTGTGTACCTAAGGATGTATGGATGTATAGATTAAATAGCTTGTTATTATATGCCGCTTAAACTACTAAACGGTTTGTGATGAAACTTTGCAGTAATATAGTTTATAGATCAGAATAACACATGGCCTACCCTTTGTCAAGAAAATAAAAAAACAAGCGAGCTCCATTTTCGACTATATCATACCTTAGTTGACCTTTCGTCAATTAAAAAAAATATTACAACTATAAACGAATAACCTAGCGTTGTCGCCGTGCCCTTGAATTTTTATGATTTGTTTACCTAATTATTATAAAATAAAGTCTCCTTTCTGTATGTCGGCATGAACGCGATAAACTCAAGAACTACTGAACGGAATTTCGTGCGGTTTTTAGTAATAAATAGAATGATTCCTGAAGAAGAGATTTAGTGTATAATTCACGCGGGCGGAGTCTAGTTGTACTCATCATCCTCCTAGCGTTATCCCCATATTCCCCATATCCCAGTTATGACATGGGGTCCGCTTTCTAGTTCAATCGGATTTGACTTAATAATAGTTTTTCCTCTTTTACGGGATAACAATATTCCATGGTTTAGACTAGTTTCAATTTATTCATAGGTACCGACTCCCTCTATCGACTGACAAAGATCTTCATGACAGCCGGGACTGCTCACCGAGGCACGGGACAAGCGATAATTTTACGATTCAATATCCACATAACACTGAAAAGTCATTGGTCCGTGCCGTGGATTCAAACCCGATACCCGATACCAGGCTATCGCTGCCTAGTAGTCTAGTTGTACTATAAAGGTAGATATTTTTTTTCACCCCGATAAAACCTTTTGATTTTCTATTGCAGGTTTTACGAAGTGTATCAAGCTGGTCCTGCGGTTTCCTAGACCCCGACACAGTGGAGCAAAGTATTCACGAAGCGTACGTAGACACGATCACGAGGGCACAACACTACGTGTACATAGAGAACCAGTTCTTTATCACGCTGTCTAGGACTAGCAATACTGTTAGGAACCAGGTAAGTGACCACACAAATGTAGGGTATATTAACTTTTTAGAATTGGTGATCAAGTTTATAAAGGGTTATACTTGTAGTATAGTAGTGTCTATTTGTAAGTAAAAAAGCCACACTGAGTGGGCCACAATGACAGATAGAACCATGCTCTTGATTTAAATTAGCTGAGTGCCCACTGAAGGGGTTTGTTCCGCAATTGTCAGCATCGGGTAAACCCGCTTCTTTACATTTTGATGTAGGAAAGAAAATGAGGATGAGTAAGGGGTTGATGTGGTAGAATTACGACAAAGCTTCTGAAAGCTGACCCGCTGCCGAAATGCTTCTGAGGTCATTTAATTCCGTCATTCTCGAGACTAAAACATACAGGGAAGAAAGGACCACCCTTCCTTTTATGTGCGATTTTCACGAACCGCCGTCAGGGCGCATTTTATGCTGTGTCACAAGAAATTCAAGTTTCAGTAAAACAGGAAACTTTAAAAAAATAACCCTACTTACTTGGCACTTACCGGCTGCCGCGGCGTACGCGTGAATCTAACCGAAGCAGTGTCAATGCCATGCAAATACGAAACTTAACTATTGAACACAATCCTGTATTGCCTTTGGCCGAGTATAAAATGTGCTCCGAGTTGATGGAAATCGTATATGAAAGACGACAAAGACTATCTACATCGACAATCCATTTCAATT
Source organism: Euclidia mi (assembly GCA_944739405.2). Lineage (NCBI taxonomy): Eukaryota > Metazoa > Arthropoda > Insecta > Lepidoptera > Erebidae > Euclidia > Euclidia mi. Next base: position 88,645,236 of record OX123185.2, on the reverse strand, counting down.
CTCATCTACGACTATAAGCCATTTTCTAGACATCAGAAATCGTCTCCAGAACAAATTAGATGGCTGCCAGCACCCCATAGACCACATACTTATGCTGCGGCACGTTATACAAAACTTCGAATTGAATAACTAGTCTCTATGTTTGGAGTTTGTGCACTATGTCTTCGATAGAATAAACTTGGCTCTTGGGTTATGCTACGAACTCTCCAACGGCGCCAAATTGCCTACCAATATGTTTGAGAGCTGAAGTGTTTGTATGAAATATTAAAACGCCGCCGTGTTGTTCCGCTGCTAGGTCCATAAGTAAAAACATATTTCACATCAGTGAGGGTGAGACATGGGATAATCATGGGATGCTATATGCCCAAAACTGTTCACCACTGTACTGAAGTATGTTTTCAAACTTTTGGACTGGGAAGGATTTGGCGTCAATATCCACGTCGAATGCTGTTCGCTGACGTTTATCGTAGTCGTGGCTGGGACCATGGAAGACTTCGGCACAATGCTCGACGGCCTCTCCCAACAATCGCTCTTATAATAAACACGAACATGACGAAAATCATGTCCAACCTTCACGTCGTATCTGCTCCTATGCAAATTGGGAACTCTATACTCAAATAATTTTATTCACTAGGCTAACTCGAGAAAGATATCGATAGTTATAGTCAGAGGGTGCTTCTGTCTATTGGTCTGTCCGACCATTACACAGGGCTTCGGGTTCGCGATCCCGGCTTGCCGAGCTGCTGTAGTCACTACCCAATATCCTTTCCAGTGATTACAGTACCCCCACCTACAAACCCTTCTTCCTTGTCATACATCTTATCCATTTACCCCGTATCTCTGGAACGGCTCCGCTCAGTACCTGCTAGATGCCCTTGATAGGATGCAGCGGCGTGCTGTCCGTATCATAGGTGACCTTAAGGCTACTAAGTCCCTTGAATCTCTGCAATTACGCAGGGACGTAGCCTCAATGGCTGTCTTTTACCGATTGTATCACGGTGAGTGTTCAGAAGAACTCTTTCAACTCATCCCACCCTCTCCTTTCCTATCCCGAACAACACGTGCCGGGTTAAGGTGCCACCCTTATACGGTAGATCAGATACCGTCACGTACGAAAAGGTTCGGTACGTCTTACCTTTGCCGTACCATAAAAATGTGGAACTCACTGCCAGCTCACGTGTTTCCTTCCTCCCTTGATCCTGGGTCCTTTAAGCGGGGCGTGAAAAAGCATCTCTCAAGGCCGTCAAAGTGAGGGCCATCATGTCACATTGCTTAACCAGCAATTGGGGATGGTGGCCTTCCCAATAGGACTTCACTGTCAGCTTACCATCAGGCAGCGTGAAGTCAATTTGACAGGTTCTTTCTAATAATAAAAAAAAAAAAAAAACTCCTACCCCTCTTCCTTTATAACGATAATATTCCCAAGGAGGGTTGGCGTCAGGCAGGCGGCCGGCTGGTAAAATACAACCTTTTGCAATATGGCCACGTATGGTAATGAGTGCGATAGGATTATGGCGTTCCCCGCAGGCGACGCGCAGAGGCAGCACCCGGCTCTTGCGAGAAGTATGCAAAGGTTGTTGCACTACTCCGGGCGAGTGCAACGTTAGAAGCGTGCCCGTGATGTAAGGGTGAGGTATGCAAGTTGGAACGTAGGTACGATGACTGGAAGAGCTAGAGAGTTAGCTGGTGTTTTGAAAAGAAGACAAAGACTGCAGGAAACAAGTTGGAAAGGTACGAAAGCTAGGGAGATCGGAGAAGGATACTAGTTTTATTATTGTGGAAGTGATGGAAAAAGAAGTGGCGTGGGAATTGTGTTAGATGAAAATCTGAAAGATAGTGTGACAAGTGTAAATAGAATTAATGATAGACTGATTGCTGTCAAAGTGATGTGGCAAGGTATTATTCTGAATGTGTGTATGCCCCTCAGGTAGGATGTGATCATTGTATGAAAGAGATTGTCTAGAGTTGCCGTAGGCATGTAGGAAATTGTTCAGAGTGCGCAGTGGAAGTTTGTAATGCATCCACCTGACCACGACAAGGCAAAAGATCTAAACACTTATACCTACTGCGATTTCACAGTGAATTACAAGATTACAATATTAATTTACTTACCAAATCTTCACTGGATGTCAGGCTTAGAGCTAAGTTAGAAACACACACAGATCTAAAATTGGCCAATATTAGCTGGTGAATTATCTAAATACTTAGCGATTAGGCTGCAAACGCGACGTCTTCAAGACACGATGGCACGTGGACGTCGACACCGGATTCACACAATTTTTGCAAATGTTCAATATTTCACAAATCTATTACAATTTACCGATGCCAGCACTAGATCAAGCGGCATTCACTAGGGTTTACGACACGAATTCACTTCGACACCACTACGATTCGCGAAGCACCCATGTGCTTTCAAGGGGCGATATTTCCAATGGAGGACAAAACCGTAGGTATTAATTTACTTTTGTTAATCGCTCACAACCTCGTCGGACAACTTCATATAGCGACGGTTGCGAGGTTGTTAATCAATATAATTAATTCCAAAACGCAAAAATACAAAACTGCGTGAGCGCATGAAAATTTTTATACCGGGAAACCGACAAAGAATCAAAGTGAATGAATGATAGTTCATAGTGTGACCATAGTCAAAATTTACAATAGACTAAACAAAACGTTACTAAACCGATATAATCGATTTGACTTATCATAAATAAAATTTCTATTTCAAACAGAGATGTTTCGGATGGATTTCGATAGCACGATGACGGATATATACCGGAGAATGAAGAGATTATTGTGGGAGGTGATTTTAATGGACATGTGGGACGAACAAGTCATTCAAGCAATTCTCCAAACTGCTGCCGCTTTTGACCTAGCAGATGCAAATACTTCAGAAAATAGAGCAACATTTAGTTACATATAATAGCGGCCACCACATGACCCAGATTGATTATTTCCTACTAAGGCGTAATCGACTCAACTGGTTCAAAGACTGTAAAGTGGTACCAGGAAAAGATTTAGTCTCGCAGCACAGGCTCCTTATGGTTGAACTGGTTGAACAAGCAGAAACTGCCCCCAAAAATAAGATGGCATATGTTAGAGAAGAATGATTGTGTAGAAAAATTCAGAGATAGAGTGGTAGATAAAATGTTAGAAATGAGCGATATGAATGATAGCAGTGTCAATGAGTGTTGGAAAGAGGTGAGTAAATGTATCAAGTGTGTAGCAAAGGAGAGTTGAAAGGGAAGCGTATGAAAGATAAGGACACGTGGTGGTGGACAAAAGAGGTAAAGAATGCGCTTATGGAAAAGAAAGCAAGGTTTAAGGAATGGCAGCTGATGAAAGGAGGAAATAAATTGTAACGTTATCCCTACTTAGGTGGGGTTAAATGAAAATCGTAATTGCTGTTACAATGCAAAATTAATTTAATTCATTAAGGAATTTAACACATCCTTTAGCAAAACACTAAATTAAACATTATTAAGGAAATTCTATAGAACCAGGGTCGCGTGATTCGACGATAGTAAGGGGTCTTGTTGGGGACTCGCTTCCGGGGTCGTTCAGGAAGAGTAGCTGGTGTACTTAGCTCTGCTCGCCGCCGTTCAGCCGATCCAAGAGGGCCGAGCGCTCCCAACGCCTCCGTATTTATTGGAAGCCCGATGTGTGGTGTCTGAGGTGAGAGGGGAGGCAGCGGCCAGCTAAGTGGAGTGGGCGAACGGTGTGATCGCGACGTTACAGCGACGTCACAGAATCTTTGGAAGAAAGTAAGAAGAAAGAATACGATGAATGTAAAAAAAGAGCCAAAAGGCCGTAGCCGTTGTGCTAGATCCAAAGCCCTAGACCACTTGTACGGGTTACTTGAAAAACCCAAGGTTCATAAATTAAATATTTATGACCCTTGGGTTTACAGCATGGCTAAAGCTAGAGAGAGAAAGGCGAAGGATGGGTCCCATTTTAAGTGCATGAAAGACGAAACAGTAGGGATTCTTATGGACGACGTTAGAATAAAAGAACGATGGAGGACATACTTTGAAAAGTTAATGAATGCAGAGAACGGAAGACGGAGCGGAAAACTTGAGAGTGAGGTGAAGAATATTGGTTTAGTGAAGGAAATAAGTAAAGATGAGGTAAAAAAGGCTGTTCGTGGAATGAAGAATGAGAAAGCGTTAGGACCAGATGGAATACCAGTAGAAGCATGGAAAGCGTTAGGAGATAATGGATGGGCGTGCCTGACTTTATTCTTCAATAAGCTGTTGCACGAGGAGACCATACCCGAGGAATGGTATAACAGTTACTTGGTTCCCATTTCTAATATCCAAGAGTGCAACAATTACCGGGGAATAAAGTTAATGCCTCATAGTATGAAAACATGGGAGAGAGTAATTGAGCGACGCCTGCAAGACGAGAGTGAGATTTCACGAAATCAATTCGGTTTTATGCCTGGTCGAGGTACGGTGGATGCCATTTTTGCATTTCGCCAAATGTAGTACGAAAAATACATGGAGGCACATAAAAACTTGCACATGGATCATCATCGACCTTGAAAAGGTATATGACCGAGTGCCTCGTGAATTCTTGTGGTGGGCCCTTAAGAAGAAAGGAGTGCCTGGAAAATACCTGACGTTGATTCAAGCCATGTACGCTGAATGCAGAACGCAAAACCAATCCTCAGCCGGTATCACAGCTAGATTTGATGTGGCTGTAGGCTCGCACTAAGGGTCGTTCTTTAGCCTCTACCTCTTTCTGTTAATTATGGATGCTATATCATCGGACATACAGGAAGAGGCATGCTGTTTGCCGATGACACTGTTCTGGTAGCGTGGACAAAATGTGCAGAGCAAGCTGGAGGAGTAGCGGCAGAGATTGGAGAATGTAGGCCTGAGAATAAGCAGAACCAAGACAGAGTATAATTATGTTCTGTGACTTTAGCGGTCTCTCCAGTCCTATACCGGTCACTCTCGATGGTACACCCCTACCAGTATGCTCCAATTTTCGCTACGTAGGTTCAATTCGATCCTTTAAGATGATGGCGAAATTGATCGGAATGTTAAGGATGAAATGGCGACAGGTCTCAGGCACAATATACGATCACAAAATGCCTGTGAAATTAAAGGGCCACATGTATAAGGCGGCTATAAGGTCTGTCTTACTGTATGAAGCTGAGTGTTGGGCTACAAAGAAGATGGATGAGAAACGATTGCATGTTGCTGAGATGAGAATATTACGATGGTGATGTGTGGAGTGACAAGAATGGACAGAATTAGGAATGATCACATTAGAGGTAGTATGAAAGTGGCGCCCATTGATGAAAGGTAAAAGGGAGTCGATTGGCCTGGTATGGACATGTTATGCGAAGAGATGAGGTGAGGTACGTAGGTAAAAAGTGATGAATATGAACGTAGAAGGACGAAAAAGGAGAGGGCGGCCAAGGAAAAGATGGATGGACTGTGTGAGGATGGATATGAAAGAGAAAGGGGCAAACAATCGGATGACTGGTGACGGAGAAGTATGGAAGCAAAGGACATACTGCGCCGACCCCAAATAAATTGGGACCAGGGCAAGACAATGATCAGTTGAATCCGCTACGGCATATCTTTCCGTCCGACATTTCACGGGGTCTTAAGGAGAAAAGTTTTTGGCCAGTCTGCGTTGCCAGTAATGACGTATGAATAAGAGTCGTGGTCGCTCATTATGATTCTTATCGTCTGATACGGTCCATAGTGCGTGACCAGTCTCAAAATCATAAGCCAAGAGAGCCAAGATCTCATTGATGGTAATAGCGAGACCTTAGGCTTCCCTGCGAGATCGAATCAGAAATGAGGAGATCTGCAGGAAAATACAATCAAGTCATCGACACAGCTCGCCCCAATAGTCATGCTGAAATAACACATAGGTCGAAAACCGATGGCCGCTGGACCAAGAAGTTTTTAGAAATACGTCCACTCACTGTCGCGGCAGAGGTAGATACCCCGCAAGGCAACCGACGATCTTATTATGACTGCAAGAATCCATCTGTGTGGAAATTCTTGAAAATTCCTATGTTCAGCAGAGAACTTAATGTTTAAGGATTTGTGTGGGCTTATATAAATGTATTTTTTTACTTACTTCTCGGTATATTTCCAGATAGGCGAGGCGCTGTACAACCGCATAATGCGCGCGTTCGGTTCGGGCACGACGTTCCGCGTGTTCGTGGTGATGCCGCTGCTGCCGGGCTTCGAGGGAGAAGTGGGCGCGCCCTCCGGCACCTCGCTGCACGCCGTCACGCACTGGAACTACCAGAGCATCTGTCGGTCAGTACACATACACACATACACACGTACATACATACACACATACATGGATAGTAACACGGTGACAGGATGAGAGGTGATAGAAAAACTCGGTGACAGGACGAAAGGTGATAGTGCAACACGGTGACAGAGCGAGAGGTGATAGGACAACACCGAGACAGGACGAGAGGTGATAGTACAACACGGTGACGGAGCAAGAGGTGATAGGACAACACTGTGACAGGACGAGAGGTGATAGTACAACACGGTGACGGAGCAAGAGGTGATAGGACAACACCGTGACAGGACGAGAGGTGATAGTACAACACGGTGACGGAGCAAGAGGTGATAAGACAACACCGTGACAGGACGAGAGGTGATAGTACAACATGGTGACGGAGCAAGAGGTGATAGGACAACACCGTAACAGGACGAGAGGTGATAGTACAACACGGTGACGGAGCAAGAGGTGATAGGACAACACCGTGACAGGACGAGAGGTGATAGTACAACACGGTGACGGAGCAAGAGGTGATAGGACAACACCGTGACAGGACGAGAGGTGATAGTACAACACGGTGACGGAGCAAGAGGTGATAGGACAACACCGTGACAGGACGAGAGGGGATAGTACAACACGGTGACGGAGCAAGAGGTGATAGGACAACACCGTGACAGGACGAGAGGTGATAGTACAACACGGTGACGGAGCAAGAGGTGATAGGAGAACACCGTGACAGGACGAGAGGTGATAGTACAACACGGTGACGGAGCAAGAGGTGATAGGAGAACACCGTGACAGGACGAGAGGTGATAGGACAACACGGTGAAAGGACGAGAGGTGATAGTACAACACGGTGACAGAGCGAGAAGTGATAGGACAACACCGTGACAGGACGAGAGGTGATAGGACAACACGGTGAAAGGACGAGAGGTGATAGGACAACACGGTGAAAGGACGAGAGGTGATAGGACAACACGGTGAAAGGACGAGAAGTGATAGGACAACACCGTGACAGGACGAGAGGTGATAGGACAACACGGTGAAAGGACGAGAGGTGATAGGACAACACGGTGACAGAGCGAGAAGTGATAGGACAACACCGTGACAGGACGAGAGGTGATAGGACAACACGGTGAAAGGACGAGAGGTGATAGGACAACACGGTGAAAGGACGAGAGGTGATAGGACAACACGGTGAAAGGACGAGAGGTGATAGTACAACACGGTGACAGAGCGAGAAGTGATAGGACAACACCGTGACAGGACGAGAGGTGATAGGGCAACACAGTGACAGGACGAGAGGTGATAGTACAACACGGTGACAGAGCAAGAGGTGATAGGACAATACGGTGACAGTATGAGAGGTGATTGGACAAGAGATATAGCAACAGACGCTCCATACGTAGATGGTCTAACTGGTGTAACAAATAGCTGACCGGAGCAAAAATTACTTCACTCAGTCAGGATACTACCACCCCTATAAATGTATGTATATGCTATATATGATACGATCGCGAAGCAGGAAGAATTTTGTACGTTCACCTGTTATTACCAGTCCTATCCACATAAAGCAAGAGGGAGACCAAAGAAAAGATGGACGGATTGTGTGAAGGAGGACATGAATGGCAAGGGAGTGAATGTTCAGATGTCTGATAGGGGAGAGTGAAAGACAAAGGCATTCTGCGCCAACCCCAAGTAATATGGAAATAGGGCAGGAGAAAAACCTGTTATTTCTTGTCCCTCCCGCACCCGTGTAAATACCTACATCTTGCTCGCACAGATTCAATGAATTCGGTTCATTTCGATTCTGATCGGCTTCGCGATCGTACTATAGTAATGTATTACTTTATTTTACGTCCCGACTTTTTACTTGCTCACTGACTTTTCTTCTATTTCCTTACAGGAGTCGCGAAGCAATAATCACTCGTCTCTACGAAGCCGGTGTTCCCGACCCGTCAGAATACATAACATTCCACGGGCTCCGCACACACTCGACTTTAGGCGGCGAGCCCGTCACAGAGCTAGTGTACGTGCACTCGAAGCTGTTGATAGCTGACGACAAGACGGTCATATGCGGCAGCGCTAATATCAATGACAGATCTATGGTCGGGAAGAGGGACTCGGAGATCGCTGTTATGATTAGTGTTAGTATGATGTATTTTATACTTTCTGCAAAATACATTGCATACATAGTTACATAGAATCATGCCTGTTTCGCAAAAGGGTAGGCAGAGAGACAAGGCACTTTTTATCTTTCTCTAGAAACTATTTGCTTTGACTGGTGGTGGATTAAGAATACTGTTACCGAGGTGGGGCTCGGCGATAATTTAAAATCACTATGCCACTGAAACTGTACTTAATTTACTAACACACTTAATTTTAAACACTACAAAACACCAATTAAAACACTAGAAAACACTTCCGCCTCACTACCCTTCAAATTTTTCGCTCGATGTTTATCGCTCGGTTTATTCAACCCAACTGTCCAGTCCGCGAATCCGAGCGCTTTTATATATGCCGGATAACATCACTAGTGCGTTCTAGTGTATTCTGGAACGTTCTCGTCTCATTCGGTAACGGAGTAGATCGTTCGATAGAAAAAAACAGCAACGCCATTTAGTAGAAAATAGGTGGAACAATTTAAACCATCAATATATCCCTTCTCTTGTAGTTCTCTCTTCTACCGATATATGGCGTTATTCTTAAAATATCGCCATTCGTAACAATACAAATGACAATACCCTATTTCAAACCATGGGCAGGGGTGGCGAGAGGCGATTAAGAAAAAATTTCAAAGCAAATAGAATCTGTGGCAAGAGACGCAAAACTCGATGTCAAACTCTGTACTAACCTATCTGGCCAGCGTTATATAGCAGGCCAAATTTTCCTATTGACACACTGTGAAGTAACTTACGCAGCAGAAGCTAAAAGCTTTCGTTTGAAATTAATTAAAAATCACATTGAAAAGTCTAAGTTAGACATACCTATACTCATTACCTACACCGTTATTGTGTAACTCTGTTTCATGTTCAAAATTGCAATCTTCATTACAGGACGAACAATTCACGGACGGCACAATGAACGGGGAAGCATTCCCTTGCGGGAAAGTCGCCGGTTCGCTGCGAAAACGTTTGTTTCGAGAGCACCTGGGTCTTCTAGACCAAGACTTAGAAAACCTAGGCATTACCATTGATGATCCGTGTTGCAAGGAGTTCTTTAGAGACATGTGGCAGTCTACCTCGAGGAAAAACACGGAAATTTATGAGGATGTGAGTATTACAAGATCATTGTAAAGCTTTCTACTTTGAGATTATCAGCAAATAATCAAAATGTCTCTGTTACATTTTAACATAATACGATATAGGCCGACTAGATTTCATACCGCCTGATTCTTTTTGCATATGAAAATAATTTGAGTTAAACTAGTTAAGGCAATATGTGCAACAACCATGTCATCCAAACGTTTACGAAATATAGCACATATTTTATTCATTAGGGATTTTGTAATTTTGGGGCTACGTTAGCTTTAAGAGCTCTGCATAAGAAATGCTCAGCAATCAATAAATCTTGAAATGAATAAATTTAGATTATATATTATTTAATTCGCATCAATTTAACTTACTAACATAATACATTTGCTTTTCTACAGGTATTCCACACGATACCAACAGACCGAGTTCACTCGTTCGCCGAGCTCAAAAAATACCAGGAAGAGAATCCGGACACCCTTTGGCATTCGGACCCGGCGCTCGCCAATCGAAAAATAGACCTCATACAAGGTTACTTAGTAGACATGCCTTTAGAATTCTTGTGTAACGAAGTACTGACCCCGAGAACTTTGACCACAGAAGGTATGATGCCAACTGCGCTTTGGACGTAATTTCCAAAGATGGCAATAAGTATTCCCATCAATGGTAATTTTCCCATGGTTGGGTTAATAAAATAATGTGCCAATCATTGGGAGGATTTATATCTTCAGTAATAATCATTTGCGACCATCCCTAAACGAATTTTAGATTGAACGGTTCTTCGTTCTATCGAAGAGAAAATAAATCATCGGATAATACGCCCATTCTTACAATGTTGCCATTTAAAACTATACTTGCTGGTATTGCCATACTTATGAAGTGTTGACTAATTCGTTAAAGGTTTGAAATAATATATTCTCTCTACGTTGAAAGTGTGCTGTATCTTTCGGTGTTCTATGTGCATAATAAATCGGGCTTTACTTTGAGGCAACCTAAAAATGTGTATGTATTAAGGCCCTTCTCTCACGAAGCGACTCTCAAGCGATGTGTGTTTCGTACGCGTATCCTACGCGTCATTTGTGAGTAGCCGCCATACATATTCAGCTAGTTTTGCACACGACGAGACGCGTCTACGGTGCGTTTGACATAAGTCGCACGCTACCGTCTTGCTGGTCGCACGCTACCTGAGTCGTATACGCGTTGCATTACAAAATGGCGGCGTCACAAACTTTGAATATTAATTTTGTGCAGGAGGTGGAAAATTATCCAAATAATAATATGATTATGATTTCTCGTCATCATTCTCATGCAGTTCTCTAGCAGCGACGAATTTTCTGCAATTGATATTTTTTTCGATGTATTTTATTAGAAGATACTGTGTGCATCCTGCACACAGTATCTTCTTTTCTTTTTTTCGTTTTCTTGTCTAAATACTGAAGAACATAGTCTTGATCGCTAGTGTCACTAGACGTCGTAAGAATGTTGTTATTTAAATGATAGAAAATAGTCTCATTTGCGTAGCACCGTGTGCGGAAACGAGTAGCATACCAGTAGGCGATCATGGTTTGCATCTGAGTTCCGTAGCATTTGAATAGCTTCGTGAGAGAAGGGCTTAATTTAATGTGTTTCCGACGTGAAAACTTTATCATTCCAACCGCTATACGGCGGTAGAATTATATCAAAACGGGTTTAGGAGTGAGACGTAATCACGTCCTTTCTTCAACGCAACGAAACTCGTTGGCAACCGACCGGTTCCAATCTAGTTTTTGCGTCGCCAACTAGTTTCAGTTGCATCTTATGATAATTGGTTTAGTGTGCAATTGTAATCTTATAATTTAGGTGCTTTTATTGAAATGCTAGGTTAGTGTGTGAATATTGTTGATCTGACGTAATAGTCTACAGAGATACCGTATATTTTTATTATTATTTATTTTCGTCCATTTTACACTTCTAAACGTCCGTGCTTTGTACATTGATTAGTTGTAGTTCTTGATATATTTATGTTTTGAGTGAACATACTGCAAAGCGACTATTTAAATATTAGAAGAAAAATTCTTAACTGACATTTTTCTATTATAGTAGAAATCATATCTGATACCGGGTTGTTCTTTAAACTGTCACATATACATTATTGTCCATTTTAAAGCAGATATTTAGCAGAAATGGAGACATAATTATGTAGAGACTAATGGTCAGTAATCTTAGGCGTCAAAATGTTTGGTCGCATTATGTTTACTTTAGCTTTATATACTTTTAGAATTGTTGAAACTGACATGGTACCGTGCGATAGGTGTTTACTTAAGAAATGGCCATGGAAGATACATAATATAAACAAAAACCCGAATGTAACAATGTTGATATATGCTGCATAGCTGAAACTTTGTAATAGCAAAAAAATAGGCGATAGTCGCATGGCAGTCGTATTAAGTTTAAAGTATAAACGTGTTGATCAATGTTATGTATGTAAACTGTCATAATAATAGATATTATAAGCTCTTTGATAAAATGTACCTTTAATCTTTATTTTGCAGAACATGTAAGTGTAAAAGTAATATTTAAATAAATACTAGGTTGAATATTGCTTTTATACCTACTCATGTTACTACTTGCTGACATTTAATTCTTGTAATACCAACGTCAATAATTATGTGAATCCGGTAATATAAATAGTATTGAAAAGAAATTAACGCCATTATATTTTCAAAACTTAACACTTTGTCGATTTTATAAAAAATTTATTATACATTAAAACCTATTATATTCTATTTAATCGACTTTATTAAACTTTCGCGAATCGCGTAAACTTAACTTATTTAAGGTACAAATACCTATTTGTTTGTTTCCACTGATCGTGGTCGCGGAGAGACTGACAGTCTCTCTGCGACCACGATCGGCGCAGGACGTTCGAAACGTTGGCAACAAATAGGTATTTATAGACCGGCTTAATGATTTTGTATGATATTCTATTCAAGCAAAAGTCCATAATAATTTACAAAGCAAGTACAGTAACGCAGACAAAATAATAGCCATCGCAATCGGCTAGACATTCTTGGTAGCTATGGGAGAAAATGTACATACTTCTAGCTCTCTCTAGATTTTTTTACAGTAAAATAAAATAATACGCACAAAGCATTTACCCTTCCAATTTTACTGCCAAACAAAGAGACTAGGTAATATGCGAAGATGAAAGAAAACGACTGATGAAACTTACCAACGTTTTGCAGTATTTTACTGCATCTATAATTATGCAGATACAGTACTCGCCAATCTTTATGGCCGCTCTGAATGTAGCCATCGATACGAACTTGCACATGGTACAGTCGGGTCGACATTTCATAACCAAGAAGAAATTTTGTACTTAATTATTGAAAATTAAAATCTTCAGTTACTTTTTTAGATTATCTTTTATTGCATATACAATCAAATTCGATTCGTGTAAATTCAGTTAGGTGAAGGGACTTTTAAGCTTAGACTTCTTTCCTTCTTCATAAATGTTAATATGTCAAACACCATTTTCCGAGTTTGGCGACGTAAAACATTAAAACGACCTCGAGGCATGATCAATGAAAATGGTAACTATATCAGTACAAATAACAACAAGAAACAACGATAGCAACGAGAAACAACGAAGTAGTAACACTATGAAACCATTCTGAACGCGACGATACTGTCAGAGCTCAGCGAATATGTGAGTCGTGTACGAACGTAGCACACTCACACTAACGCGCGGGAGGCGAGGACGCTAGCGGGTGGAGGACAGCGCGCGCGGGCGTGCCCTGCCTCCACGCCCCGCGTACGTCCCGCTGATACCTGATTTTGTGTTCTGCGCAGCGCAATGCGGCTAGGTTCGGAGCGGCCATAAAGTTTGGCGAGTACTGTACCTGTATTCCTATTTGTATTTATACAATATTAAATAACACTATTTATTACAATAAAATATGAATTTAACTTTACTTACAGTATTAGAATGTTATAGCTATTTCCAGAAATTATATTCTATACAATTATTTTATGAACCTGTTATTATTTCTAAGTTTCTTTACAATTCGTTATTTATAAGTGACTTACATTCTTTTATATTGTTTTTAGTATATCAATATCTGTTTACATATAAGTAGGTAGAAATAACATGTGTTCATCAAATTTGCAACACTGGATGAATATTAATGAAATTAAGTACAGTACATACACTTTCTATACATTCATATAGATTTTGGATATGCTAAAAATAAGTACAGCAAGATTTATGTAAAAACAGACTATGCTAACCAATCCCATTCCAAATAAAATACACCTAGTCTCATTCCTTCAATAAATAATTGACCATTCCATGCAACCACCGGTTATTTTGTAAAAAAAAGCATACAATGTTCGTAAGAGAACAAATTCAATGTAACAAATTAGTTCACAATACTTTAACCCTGCTTTTATCCTTTTAGTGTTTTAATTTATATCTTAAATTATTGATACTTATTGATAATAATTATTATTACTTAGTTCTAGAATCGATCCCAATTGTCCTATAATTTATAATAATATAATTACATACTTAATATATTGAAACTGTTGCGATGTATTAAAAAAAATATTGTCCTAACTGTTTAACGTTTCTCAAAAAGGTAGTAGATGGCTCTTTTTTAAATTTTGTGTATGCAGTAATGTAAAATAGATGAAAGACAATATCGAATAGTGATTGCTTTCATATTGTACAGTGATTTCATTATTGCTTATTAGACGAAGATGGCCATAGCAGACTATGCCGTCACTACTTCATATCATCAATCTAATATCGGTTTTCAAGAAAGGGATATTATATAGAACGTATTCTTACTCTACAATATTTAAATGTTTATACCCTTTCTAATCGTGTCAGTTTTTATTTTTTTATTTTAGCTACCAGCTTAATTAGTAAAGGTTTTTTTTTATATAGTATTCTACTACCCTATTACATTGCTTTTTTGAGACCAGTACACAGTTAAAATAATATTTAAAATAATCATGTTTGAGATTATAGTCTTGATTCCTAATATCGTGCATAATAATTGTTAATTTATTTACTGCGGATATTGTAAGTATAATTTAAATACAATGATTTAACAACGTGTGTTGTAAGTTCAACTTTATTAATGTTTTGTGATGAATATGTGTTGTGTTGTCGGCAAATAAAACGGATTTTTTCACTTATGTTGTTTTATTCAAAAGGAACTTGCATCCGAGCACTTATTATACCAGTTTATTTAACGGTACAGTAATATTTATACCTCAAAATGTCCAAGATAGAAAACGCTTAATAAACGTGTGTATACTTAATATAAGCAATACATCCATCTAATAAATAAAAATCTAGTCTCATTTTGTTTATTATCTATTTCACAATCGTATACTGGATTATATCTGGCTTATCAAAGCCTGAAAACTGACATAATCACCGGATTCTAATGTACCTATGACCAGTCCATGTTTGGTGACCAAATTAACTACCGAGCCATACGTGCATATTTTTCTATTACATCTTTATAATATAAAAATGAATCGCTGAATGTGTTGATAAGCGCAAATCTCGAGAGAAGCTGAACTGAACCGATTTCGCTATTATTCTTTTTTTAAAGTGCAAGGGTGGTTCTTAGGGAGAGAAAATTAAAAAGAATAATAATTAAAAAATCGACTGTTAGGCGGTACGAAGTTCGCCGGCTCATCTTACTAGCTGACCCGGCGAACTTCGTACCACCTAACTAATTCTGAATTAGTAAATTGTAGTACTCTACAATATACTGATTCAGAATTAAATGAACTGCCATCTATTACTTACGACAGGAAATAGGGATCCACAACACCACTGAGTCATAGATTATACAGTACCACTGACTCCACTGAGTAGTCAACTATGTTTTCGTTTTATACCAAGAGATGGCAGTAATGATATCGTACAAGACAAGGCATATAGTTATAATAAACTTCTATGGAAAAAAATTACAAACTTTTGTAATTGTTATGTCTTTTTGTAATTGTTACGCCTAAACGCGAATCAATGACTTCTGGATCGGACAAAGTCAAAAAAAGTCCATGCCCTGTGTCAGAATCGAACCCACACTGGATACTCAATTACAATTGATCAGTGTTCCAGTTTTCTTATATTAGATATCGGGTACCTATCTACCATTGACATATACTATATCGATGCTATCTACTTATGCTCGGGCCACACTACCTTACCGTCTACCGGGCTGTTACCGCCTTAATTATGGCAATAAATTACCGTTAAATTATTGCGTGAAGTCGTGTGGTTACACTAGAGTTTACCGAGATATGCCAATAAACTAGACGATAAAAATACCATTTTTCAAGATGGCGGATGAAGCTGCAGCTGTTTGGTATTTTATGAGTGCCAATTATTTTAACATGAATCTTTTAAATTTTTAGCTTTCTGTCGGGTATCCCAGAGAGACGGTTCGGATTGCAATAACTCCAAAAATTCGAGCGCTTTTTCATTTGACCACTCCATATCGGTAGATACGTGCGTCGTCGTCGAACTCGTGTTGCACACTGAACAAACGGTAGTGTGGCCACAAACGCAATAATTACTGCGGTAATCTTCTTTGATGTGCGAAAAAGACCGCCGCCGGAGCTATTGCCTACCGGCATATGCCATATTGATTGACATTGTAAAATTATGGCCATAAATCGCGGTTACACCTAGGCGTTGTTGAAATTATGGCAATAATTGTTGGCATATCCCGGTAGTGTGGCCCGAGCATTACAGGTATTGAGAGTCTGCTCTGTCTGCTCGGGGATATATGTAGCTAAGTAACTACCTTATCAAGATCATTTTAAAAATGATGACGATTTCAAATGAGTTACCCCTATAGATAATGCCTTCTGCCTTTATACCTTCCTAATTTATGCTCGTAGAACATAAAACAATATGAATGACAGAGACTTGTAAAACGATACCTATCTAATATTCTAGTTCCCTGAAATTTTACAGTAGATAATTATGGTTAAGTAGGTAGGTATTTAGGTACCTTTGATAATCATGACAAGGTATTTGAGATAACATTTATTTATAAGTATTACTAGAGGACGCCAGCAGCTACGCCTGCATTTTTTTTTTAAATTTACCCGTTTTGGCCGATCCCGACGGAATTTCTGGAAATCCCTTCTTAGTGCACCCCTAAGGTCCCCAAGGAACATACATGCCAAATTTCAGCTTTCTGCGCCCAATAGTTTCGGCTGTAGCGTGTCTGTCAGTCAGTCAGTAACGCAAGGATTTTATATATTAAGATTTGAATATTAGGAATCTTTATTGATTAAGATCACTATGAATTCCAGTTATTAATAACTATTATGTGTATAACTATAGGTACGTATCTTTAACTGTTATTATTATGTCTAACTTGTTACATATCAGAGATAACGATATCTTAAAATTTTCTAATAGTTTCTGTGGCTCAATTTCAATAACTGAGCTTTTTCAGTTTCAATTATTAGTTGAGTGTTTCGATCTTAGGTATGGGTTAAGCTGGCTTCCCATGGTGCGCATGCGTCCGCAAAACGACAAATGATGGGAAGCTTGCTTTGTATAATACTTTTGTCTTCAATACCGAAAGCTTATAGGGCGTAAAATTTTGCATGTTCAGCCCCGATTGAACGCATTTTTATCTTACATACCTACTGACTATTGACTTTGACTTTGATTAAACGCATTTTTATAAACATTCAGAATTATTCAGAAAGAAAGAATTTATAATATAGGCTATGATGGACCTTCTACATAAATCTCTTCGTTTCGTATTCGATTAAGTAAGTAGGTAATTTGTTTTTAAAAAGTGCTTTTATAAGTATCTTGCTGCATGACAGTTATTAGGTTCAAAACAGCCTGGCGCAAGTTCCTAAGAAAAAACCGAATGTATGAAACGTGCTATCTTTTTAATGGCTACTATTATATCTATAAAACGTGAAGATAGCATCCTTCACTATGTACCCTTGGAACAGTATTCTTTCAAAGTTAGACGGGTTATACGTACATCACCGCCTTGGCTGTCAATAGTGTCAAATGTCACAACTGTCACATTATTTAATTATTATCCAGATTGAACTTTGCCGCGTTAGGTATGTAGTTTGTTTATAAAACGTAAAAAACATACTGTAAAAGTGCTTTGTGTATACCAAATAAATGTGATTTTACACTTTTAGTGTTAGTGTTACTATATTTATTTGATTAGCATTGAAAACAAGCAAAATAACGTGCGAAATATGGCATACAACAACATGCCAGTCAAGCAATGAAAAAAGTGTAGGTATTTATGGCAAAATGTCCCTATATAAAGATCAGTGAATATTTATAATGTTATATAATGTGATATCTTTCAATGAAACATAAAAAATAAGGAAATATTCTAAAGTTTCATATCCTAGTACTTTGTAGTAAACAATAGTGCTGCCTGTCAGTTATCGATAATCCGTTATTAGAAATTGGCACAAGGACTAAAAATTCTATTCTTTTTTTTTCTTTTTAGATGTAAAAATGGGTAGCTGCAACTGGAAACCAAGACTTATGTGCCCATTGAAAAATTACATCAGTTGAACTATGTGTGTGGCAAGCATTTTAAGCCGAAAGACTTAAAAAAAAAGGGAACTCAAGTCAGAAAAACAGCTGTGCCTTGTATCTATAGTCATTTCTTTAAATCCTATTACAGAAGAAATGTTGAAAACCTTTCCATTACATGTAAATACATATATCTTTTAGTTCTGCGTATTGTTCTTCGCTAATCTAGAATAGATTTATAGAAGAGGTTAATTTGTTTGAATAAACACATAAATATTAAATACATCTTTTATTTGTGTTGGAAAAGTATAATTCTAGTCGAAACATACCTAATTATAATTATTTCTTACCGAATATTATCGATATCGATATTTCGTTAATCACTAGAGGGTACATCCCTATATTGACGAATATGACAATGCTGACAACATAAAAACGATGTCAATTAGTATCTTTATGTTGGTACGAGTTCTCTCTGCACGTTACATACAAAGCTGAAAGTCTCGCATGATCTATGGCACATCCGCCTCTTCTTACGTAGTATTTGTATACTCTTTGGTTCAAAAAATCATATTCAAAATAAAGATAAAAAATTGGTCAAGTGCGAGTCCGACTCGCGCACGAAGGGTTCCGTACCATCATCTATAAAAGAAAATCACGTTAGTGTATGTATACCTTAATGTTTTTTTTTTAATTTCTACCCGTTTATTAATATCGAGTAAAAAATTGCTTCTAAATTACGTTTGTTGTATGGGAGCCCCCATTAAATATTAATTTTATTTTTATTTAATTATTTATTTTGAAATGCAATATTCAACTAAGCTTATACTTATTCTGTGTCTACCTGTTACCGTAAGTAATATTGAGCAAAAAAAACGAAAAAAATTAAAAACACGTTCATTGTATGGGACCCTCCCCCACCCCTTAATATTTTCATTTTTTTATTTTTAGTATTTGCTGTTATAGCGGCAACGGAAATACATAATTTGTGAAACTGTTAGCTTTGTAGCTAACACGGTTTATGAGATACAGCCTGGTGATAGACAGACATACAGCGGAGGCTTAGTAATAGGGTCCCGTTTTTACCTTTTAGGTACGGAAATCTAAAAAGACCCTCACTTGGTCTTTATTTAGTATAGGCACAGGGTATAGGTAGGTGCCGAAACCCAAGTGGAAGTGCTTTCACAAGACGACGCTGAGTTCTCATCAGTATCTCCGTGACCACGCTCGGTGCAAGACGAGCGAAACATCGGAAACAAATAGGTATACCTTATATAAGTTAATTTTACGCGATTTAGACTGTATGATGTATACAAATCGCGAAAGTTTAAAATCAATTATTTTATAAATTCTTAGTTAAAACGAAAAATAAATGAGTCCGGCCTCCCTTATTTTAGGGTCAACTCACACTGGCGCAGAGTCGAAGCGACGCGTCGCGTTATGTTTTGCCGCTTAAAGCATATTCATCTACACATTTGTGCTATGTAAATATGGTATTTGCATATGGTATTCGTTGACCGCGAAAAGGCATATGACCGGGTACCGCGTGAAGTCTTGTGGTGGGCCCTCAAGAAGAAAGGAGTGCCTGAAAAGTACCTGAAGTTGATCCAAGCTATGTATGCTGAATGCCACACGCAAGTCCGGTCCGCAGCTGGAATCACAGCCAGATTCGATGTGGCTGTAGGCTTGCACCAAGGGTCGGCTCTTAGTCCTTACCTTTTCTGGTTGATTATGGATGCCATATCATCGGACATACAGGAAGAGGCACCCTGGTGCATGCTGTTTGCCGAAGACATCGTCCTGGTAGCAGAAAGTGGACAGGAGGTGCAGAGCAAGCTGGAGGAATGGTGGCATAGACTGGAGGACGTAGGCCTTAGGATAAGCAGAACCAAAACTGAATACATGTTCTGTGACTTTGGCGGCCTCTCTAGTCCAAGGCCGGTTACACTCGGCGGTATACCCCTGCCAGTATGCTACGACTTTCGCTACCTCGGTTCACTCCTGCAACACGACAGCGAAATTGATCGAGATGTTCGGCAAAGGATCAACTCAAGATGGATGAAATGGCGACAGGTCTCGGGCACAATATGCGATCAAAGTGGCGCCTATAGACGAGAAAGTGAAAGGAAGTAGTTTGGCTTGGTATGGACATATTATGCGAAGAGATGATATGTATGTAGGTAGACGGTATACATATATGAAGGTAGAGGGATGGAAAGGGAGAGGGAGGCCAAGGATAATATGGATGGACTGTATGATTTTTTTTTTTTTTTTGGGATTTTATGACCTGGTAACTGGACCTTTAGGTCAAATCTTATTTTATTTTAACGGACACTGCATTCACTTAATTTTTAAATTGTTTTAACAGTATTTTTAATGTATTTATATATCGGTTTGTAAGTATTTTTGTCTTTCAATAACTCTTCGAGTGGCGGCGGGCGGGAGAAAGAATCGCACTTAATGTTCACTTCACTGAGTTCACTAGCCAACACTAATCTGTCAAGCAGGAAGTTTTGACAGTCAAAGATAAGATGTGCAACGGTTCCTTGATCTTGAGTTCCTTCTTGAGATTCACAATGTGGGCATGTATTGCTTGTAATAATGCCAAGTCTAGCAAGGTGTGACGGAGCAGTATTATGGCCAAAGCGCAATCTATTTATCGTAGTGATAAAGTCTCGGCTGGCTTCCTTCAATCTATTGTACCAGGGTCTAACAGGTAATTCTTCTTGTATACGGCCGTAAAATTTTCCTTTAGTGTCTTGGTCTTTCTTCCACAATTCTAACCACAAGTTACAAACATTTTCATTAATACATTGCAAGAAGTCAGTCATAGGAATGTCCATTGCATTTCTAACATCAATAGCATTACTACCTTCATATGCGGTTTTATCAACTATTTCATTGCCATAGATACCTCGGTGTGAAGGTACCCACAGAAAAGCAATGCTTTTGTGCTTGAGGTAATATTGATAAATTATTTCTTTGATGAAATATAGAATATAATTTGTCTTAAAAGAAACTGTAAGGTTAGTTAAGGCTTTAATCAAACTCAGTGAATCAGAAACAATCAAAAAGTATTTGCTATTGTTAATTTGGCGAATGTGTTTTAATGCCTGATAAACCGCATATGCCTCTGCAGTGAATATGGTGCATGTATTGTGTAGAACAAAGCTTTGAGAGAATTGAATTTGTGGATCATATATAGCAGCACGCACATAATCACTTCCTTTACTGCCATCAGTGTAAATAACATAATAATTCTTATTATCTGCCATAAACTGTAACATATCTAAATTGTTATTGATGGGATTTTGCAATTCTTTGACGGGATGTGTGATACACTGATAAGAGAAGGAGTAACATGGCCATGGGCATTGTTTTCTAATACCAGTAAAACTGTTTTCTGTTTCCAGCAATATTTTGGACAATGTTGGGGATTTACCATTTAAGAGAATCTCGCCTGTTGTTAGAGGTCCAGGATTTCTACATACAGAAGGTACTATTTTGTTTATTATTTTCTTGTTATCTGCAGCAATTAATTTAAGACAGAATCTCTCTGCAAGTAGAATGCGTCTCAAAATTAGGGGCATTATTTTAGTCTCCACTTCCATGGCCCTTATGGGAGTAGAGCACATTGCACCAGAAATTGTTCTCAAAGCCCTGTTCTGCAATAGATCTAGTTTATTTACATGAGTACTTTTTATATACACTAATGAGCTATAATCAAAATGGCTTCTAACTATACTTTTATACAAAGTTGACAATATTTTCGGGTCAGCTCCCCATGTAACGCCTGCAAGACATTTTATTATATTTAATCCTTTAAGAGCATTTTTTGATATGGTTTTAATATGTTCCTCAAAGGTTAATTTCTTATCTAATACTATGCCTAAAAATTTCTTAACATTCACTGGATTTATAAATTCTCCATTATATATTATTTTTGAATATGTGTTCTCATTTCCAAATATCATGGCACTACTTTTGGAGGGATTAATTTTTAAATGTAACACATCATTGTAATAGTGAAATATTTGGGACAATGCTCTGTTAATATTGTCTATTGCAATTTCTACATTATAATTACTACTGTACAAAACAATATCATCAGCAAACTGCAAAATATCTACATTACTATTTACAAATTTACAGATTTCACTTGTATATATATTGTACAACAAAGGAGATAGTGTAGCACCCTGCATTGTACCTTTAGATGCACATTTTGGACCATGCAATGTATTATTATGCCTTACATAAAGTGTTCTACTATCCAAAAAATTATATATCCATTTACATAGTTGACCAGGCACACCTAACCTAGACATAACTTGTACAAGTATAGCCGGATCTAGACTGTCAAAAGCACCCTGAACATCTAAAAATACACAAACAGTGTTTAACTTATTATCTTTTGCATGTTTCAGGTCTGAAATTAAGGAAGTGAAGCTGTCTGCACAACTTCGTCCTCGACGAAATCCATATTGTACATGCGGAATGATGCCGTTAGATTCCATATACCAATCCAAACGATTTTTAATCATGTTTTCAAATAGTTTACCTAGACATGAAGACAGTGATATTGGTCTATAAGAGCTGGCAAGCTCGAGAGGTTTATCTGGTTTGAGTATCGGAATGACACATTGTGTTTTCCATGATTGTGGAATACATTTACAATGCCAAAGTAAATTAAGAATATTAAGAAATATTTTTTGTGCTGATTCATCTAAATTTTTAATAGTACAATAGGGGAAATCATCTAAACCAGGTGTAGTGTCTTTCCGAGATAACAAACTCATTTTAAATTCAGACCATGTAAAAGCATCTAGCAAAAATTTTGAATTTGGATTATCATTATTTAATTCGAAAATATTGCCTAAACTATTAATATTATTTAGATTGCTATTGTCAGATAATTTATCTAGAAATTGAGAAATAAACTCATCTTTATATGATTTATTACCAGCTCTTATACCTTTGAACATTTTTAGAAGATTCCAAATCTTACTTATAGGAGTAGTTCTATTAAAAGTGTTACATAAGCTATTCCAACATATTCTCTTTTGTTCTGATATGGTTCTTTTTTTAAGTGCATCCTTTCTTTAATAATCTAAATAGTTCTCCATAGTAGGATCACTTCTATATAGTTTCAATGCATTGTAAGAGGCAATAACACTTTTTTCACAAATGTCATTCCACCAAGGAGCTGGAGGTCTACTTTTGAAATTATTTGGTTTATTAAGTTTAGGAATTGTCATAACTTTTAAATTATCCAATCGAGAACAAAAATCATTATAGGTTGAAATAGGATCATATAATTTTAGAACTAAATCATTAAATATTGTTTTAGAAATAATTTTAAACTTTTTCCAATCTGCTTTGTTATATATAAACCTATCAACAGGAGGATTAATATAATATTTATCTATATGCAGTGAAATCTCTGTTATTGTTGGGTAGTGATAGCTGCCCATGGCATCATCATGTACAGACCACTCGCATATTGATGCGAGGTTAGCACTAATAAAGCTTACATCAATTGCAGACGGATTTCGTCTCGGGTTGTTAACAGTTGTAAAACTACCATCATTTAATATACATAAATCCAAGTCATCAATGATATTAAATAAATCCTGACCTCTGCTCTTAGTGGATAGACAACCAAAAGCGATGTGGTGTGCATTAAAGTCACCACTTACAAATATAGGCTTTGGAAGATCATTGACAATATTACGTAGTCTATTGATCCGTATGTGTCTACTAGAAGGAGGACAGTATACACAAAGAATAGTCAAGCTACCATGCACCGTAGATAAGGACAGAGCTACAGTTTGAATTTCTTCATAAAATCTAGTGTTTAAAACTTTGTACTTTAAATATGGCTTAATTAGTATTGCTACACCATTATGAGTATTTTTAGAATTTTTATTATAAATATTATATCCAGGTATTCTAAAACTATTGTCTTTAAACCATGTTTCGTTAAGTAAGCAAATGTCAATATTTTGTTTTTGTAAGAATTGAATCAGTAAGGGTTTTTTATTTTTAGCACTTTGAATGTTATATTGAGCAATACGTAGCTTAGACATTGTATGACTTGGATCCATTACTTGAGGTTTTTAATAAGTGTTTCTCTAATGGTATTTACAGTGGTAGGCGTATTATCGCCCTTATTACCCAGTTCCACCAACGTCTGTACCAGGGCCTTAAGTACATCGTTGTTGGCAACTATTTGGGCTTTGATGTCTACTTTAGGAGAGACATCTCTAGAGTTATTTACACTATGTACAGTATTATTTACAGATGTATTTACAGACTTATTTACAGATGTATGTACAGACTTATTTACAGATTTATTTACAGTGTTAATTGGTTTCATTTTTGGAGGTGGCAAGGGTGGAAATTCAATGTTATCACTTGAGTGTTGTTTTGTGATTGTAGCACTTGCATATGTTATCTTATTTTTCTTTTCTAATATTTTATTTAACTTAATTGGACATAATCTCGAAATTGCAAGATGAGGCCCGCTGCAATTGCAACAGCAGATCTCTGTTGGTCTATCACATTCTTTATATAAATGCTCACCTCCACAAATGGAACATCTTTGTTTGCCATTACATATCCTAGCGGAGTGGTTAAATTTAAAGCATCGGAAACATTGCTGTAATGGGGGTATATATTCGAAAACTCGGTATGAAAACAAATCGTATTGTACATTGTCTGGGAGAATATTCGATAGAAAAGTAATGCTAACTGTTTGTAATGGTACTCGCTCTTGTCCTACCTTCTTTGTGAATCTTCTTATAGCTATTATTTCATAAATTGATGATAATTTTGTGTATAGTTCTTTGTTCGAAATGTTTGCTGGTACAAATCTAATTATGCCTGTTTTTTCTATTTGCGCAGCCGGAATAAATGCTTTCAAGCCATGTTTGTTATGAAAAGCACTGTTGTTAATAAAGTTATTGGCCGTATTATACTGTTTAAATATGACTGCTATTTTATTTCCGTTGATTCTCTGTATAGCCGTCACTCCTTTTATCTCACTTGAAAATATGTGATTGAGATAGATAGGGCTCTTATTGCCTATTCTATCTTTATTGTTTGTAGCTTCTATAAACACTTTAAAATCTGTACAAGTTGCATTTTCTGGGTAAAGTCTTTTATAGTCTGGTTTTGTATAAGGTATATAGTCATAATTCTCACCGCCGCCGCCATTACCACAGTCCTTCTCTGTCCCGCCGTCTCCAGCCTCAGGCCGAGGACGTTTATGTGAGGTGGGCGGGTTATCCCCGCCCCCCTCATTTCCCACCATTTCCACGGGTTTGCACACCTATCACTATTGTTTTGGATCAACTTTTAAGCAAAAACCACCGAATATTTAGTAGAAAATTAAAATTGAAAAATTTTCTTATCCGCGCTTTTTTAAGGTTCCCGCCAGAATCTGGACTGTATGAGGATGGATATGAAAAAGAAAGGGGTAAATGATCAGATGACGGGCGACAGAAAATAATGGAAGCGAAGGACGTACTGCGTCGACCTCAAATAGGTTGGGACCAGGGCAAGAAGATGATGATGATTTGTGCTATGTAAATATGGAAGCGCGAGTCGCGCTTCGACGCTCGGCTGGAGTCGAATGGATTTTGCGAACATTTCGAAAACGTGACGCGACGCATCGCGTCGCTTCGACTCTGCGCCAGTGTGAGTTGACCCTTAGGGTACTACGGTACGGTAAACCGGGTACACACGGTATCTTCGGCGGGTGAGTCCGACTCGCACTTGTCCGGTTATTTGGTGTATGAACACTTTCATTCATCCCTTCGCAAGGGGCGAATGAAAGATAAATAAATAAAAATAATTTTGATGAAATGTTTCGCCTCCTGCGATGAAACGAAAAGTTAATAGGTACCTAAGTACGGGCCCGCCGTAGACTTGTCAGCTTTCGTCTCCTGGTTATGTTTAGCACAGATGAGAGATGTTTAGACGATCTTTATACGGAGTCAGGTTTTTTTTTATCGCTGTCACCATACCTACCGCATGACCAGAATCACGTAAAAGCCGAATAGGATAAACATAATTATCTAGTACCTACCTACCTACCTATTTTTGTTTTTGGCCCACGACATTATCGACATAGTTAGGTTTGGACTCTGTAAATCTGTACCTACCGTCGAGTCGAGTCAGGTATCTAACGGTCATAAAGCTTCGATCGTCATTTCATGTACCTAGCTCTCGTTAGACGACAGGATCTAGCTTCTATAGGTAGGTAGGTGCAGAAAGTTGAGAAGGCACAGAACTGCAGAATTTTAAAGTAGGTACACGGTCTATAACGTACCTATGTAAAGTATCATGACAAATCATAACAGGATTAGATATTGAGTATAATAGTGGCAAAAATCAACTGAATAACCTCATCCACGTGGGCAACTTCATTACCGCATTCATATTATTATGCTGCACTCATAGTGTAACTCACCCCAGCGATGCTGCGATGCTTGCGATGCATCTGTCTCTCTTACACCCACGGATATACCACACGGTAAAACGAAACAGCATGATATCGTAGTACAGCGCCCCTTGCTCGTATGTGGCACAAAAAATGTACCTATCGGTGGTCCTGAGAGGTTGATGATTCCGTGCAATCGTGAGTGACCCGGGTTTTATTCCCGGGTCAGACACTTTTAGCAAATTGTCAATAGCAGAGCCAACTGCAAAAAACTATGAAATAAGTACAGTACCAACCTGGCCAGGTAGTCGTAAGTATATTAGTATAGCCTTGAGACTAAAAATAATGATAAGTAAATTCACAAATAAATTCATACTTACCACCATAGATTTATTAACAAGAATCAGATGTAGCGTATTCGTCCAACTAAGCGTGGCACGTTGACAGCTATGTGTGCGTGACCTTTGGCGACTGGCACTGTACGGACACGCGCGTCTATGTGTGTGAAAAGTTGCCAGATTATGAATAATCTCCCAGTATTTTGCATATAGTTATGTAATATTCTTATATTCATTTGCGGTTTTGAAGAATTTACCATGGATTTAATTAATGCTTTTATAAATACATTTCTTAAATGTAGGTACCGAGTTAAGTTTTAACTACTTCGTAAATCTGTATATATAAAATCCTTGCGTTACTGACTGACTGACAGACAAGCTACAACCGAAACTACTCGGCGCATGAAGCTGAAATTTAGCATGTATGTTTCTTGGGAACCGTAGGGGTGCACCAAGACGGGATTTCTCGAAATTCCCACGGGATCGGGCAAAACGAGAAATAAGAAAATATGTGCGTGCGAAGCCGCTGGCGTCGATTAGTTGAGAAATAAATAGTATGTATGTACACACGGCACCAAGTCAAGCTAAACAGTTGCTGTACGATTTTGATACTTAAGTATTCCCTACGCCATAAGTATGTATGTACACACGGCACCAAGTCAAGCTAAACAGTTGCTGTACGATTTTGATACTTATTCCCTACGCCATTAGTATGTATGTACACAGGGCGCCAAGTCAAGCTAAACAGTTGCTGTACGATTTTGATACTTATTCCCTACGCCATACGTATGTATGTACACACGGCGCCAAGTCAAGCTAAACATTTGCTGTACGATTTTGATACTTATTCTTTACGCCATAAGAACGGTGCAAAGGTCAAAGTTTATAAGCTTGACGAGTAGCAGGGTGTACACGAATATTTGGATCGTTTGGGGATCGAACTCAAAACAATATTATGTAAGGTATATACTAATGGAAATTGAAATTCTATTACTATATTTATGAGAAAGAAGATATATCTACAGTATACTTTTATAATACAGTAATGTATTTTTCATTAACATGACAATCATTATCACATAATCAATTGACAAGTGCATTTTCCCTAATTCAGGCAGAACGGCGTCGACAAAAACTGGCAACACTTACATATTTCTTGCACAAATACGAATTTTATCGAAATTAAATTAGGAAACAGTCAAATTATCAATAGTTACCTGTGAAAAGATATTCCATTTTCCTGTTTTTGTTTTTAGGAACAACTTTTACAGTGTTTAAAGAACACAAGACGGCATTTTGAGAATTTAAAAGTTGACGTGATCGTGACGCGTGAACTGTACGATGCTTCGTAGCGCACTGAGACGAGTTTGTATTCGCTTTTCAATTTTGTATTTGCTTTAGTGGCCGCACGCAACTGTGCCGTGCGTTACATCTGATAATTCTCATATCTGTGCTTACCACAGTAAAAACATTCTTTTTTAATAAAAAAGAAGATTAGGTAAGAAGATTAAGTAAGTACCTACTATTATTACTTTGATGCCACACTACAGATTTGATACACGTGACTATGTTAAACTCTGATTATTTTTTTCAACACTGTTCGAAATTCAAATTACACGCGCCAAAACCGGATTTGTGAGTTTTTTCATTCACATTTATTTTAACATAATGGTTTTATATATTTTCGTAACGTTGACCCCAGCTTATATTTTTTTTCGCATTTTACGCGGGAAATCCGCTGGTTCGGAGTGAGTGAGACGGCCATTTGCTTTCTCTTGCGTCTTGGGCATGGCCAGTAGTAATTTTATCCCAACCAAGGGAAAATGGACCGTGTGTTGTCTGTATAAGGGTTACAACTGAAGATTAAATGTACGTGTTTAACAGATTGTAAATATTGTAATATCTATGGAATTATGTTGTCAATAACAGCCAATTATGAATTCGGAAGCAGATAGATACAGGAAAAGGTAGACTAATGTCTAATACATAGGTAAGTTACCTAGACACCTACTTTAGGTATTACTGTAGGTATTAGGTACCTATAATAAATGTAATGTGGTAGGTAGTAGGTAGGTACTAATAACAAATGACACTCATACGAATGCAAATCTTTCAACACGAAGGGCAAGTTTGGCTTAATCCGAGTCTTCTAGTACCTAATCTAATTCTAAACTGGATAGAAACAAATTGTTTGTTTGTTTTTCGTGTGAGTGTGTGGCCAACTCTGGTGTCGGAGTTTTCAGACCGCCCGAAGGCCTCCGACATGGCCTAACGATCCTTATCCTTAGACAAGAACCGGGACCGACAGCTTTACGTGCCCTCCGAAGCACGGTAGCGCTCAGATGAAAATGCCACACACGGTCACCCATCCAACTGGTAACCTGTACAAGCGTTGCTTAACTTTGCCGATCTGTTACGACCGGCAAGCCAAGTCTCGCTATGAGCGCTACTTAAAACAAAAGCGAAACAAATTAATTTTAAGTATGAAACTATTTATGTCGTGGACTGTACCTACCACACAGGTACAGTCAACGCCAGAAAGTTTTCTTTTACTATTAATTTATTGGCAAAATGACAATTATCAGCTGTTTTTGTTTTCTTAGTTAATATGTCTTCTACGTACTTCTGTTTGCTTAAGTCTGTACCTACCTACCTACTTACCAGATTAAAACTTTGATGACAGGTTAATTTTAACCCGACTACGGCGCAGCCAAAAGGAAGGGTAATGTTTTTAAAATCTCAGTTATACCTACTTATAGCTTTAGTATTTTCTTATCTGTCTTAAAAGTACAAGTTCAAATTGTACCTACATAATTATGTACCTACCTATGGGAATTTGAATATTCGGTAGGTACCTCTTTAGGCTTCATAATTTTGATTAGATAAATGGTTAAAATAATATTGCTTTCTTAAGCAGCGATCAGACGACACGATTCATCGTGCCCTAAGTCCCTAAGTCCCGATGGATTGGGTGGTGTGATCGCTGTTAGGCTGTTAGTGTCCCTAAATCGGGCGATCGAGGGTGCCCGACCGCCCTAAGTCCCTAAGTCCCGATGAATCGTGCCGTCTGATCGCGGTTAGGGCCCTCAGTGCCGGCGCGGCGTTCGGTGTGAAAGGACGTGTGGAGTGAAAATGGCTACGGAACGCCAAAGAGAGATAATACTCAACGTACTGGAAGTTTATAAAAAGATGATTAAATTGTCCAGAATTCATTCGGACGTAATTTCTGGCTCTAACACACACAAAATGTTCATGTTACAAAATTTATTTCTCCAGAGTACCTAAATATTCCTTCACCCAACATCTTTTCTTTTTTTGTTTTACTACACCCGCTGTTACTGCAAGAGCGATTCCAAGTTTCTGATACTTTGCCGCCATCTTCACTGCTCGGCGTTCGGCTGCCAAATGAGTTAGGGTGGCGATATCGTGTAGTGTGATCAGAACGCCCAATCTATCGAGCTCTGCTCATCGGCCCGATGAATCGTGCCGTCTGATCGCTGCTTTAATAATACGGTAAGGTAGGTATCTGTTTACGTAGGTTATTTGATTGCTTTGGTTCCTAAATGACTGCCTCTGTGGTCCAGTGTCAAGCGTACGTACCTATGCTTTTGCAATTCGGTACCGGTTTCGATTCCCGGGTCGGGCAAAAGTGTTGTCGAGTTTTTCCGAATTCTCAGTAACAGCATGGAATCTGG
This sequence comes from Euclidia mi, assembly GCA_944739405.2. Lineage (NCBI taxonomy): Eukaryota > Metazoa > Arthropoda > Insecta > Lepidoptera > Erebidae > Euclidia > Euclidia mi. The sequence goes on along the minus strand of OX123185.2, from coordinate 88,614,691 downwards.
CAATATGCCCGGTAACAGGAATAGGCTCGCCCCCTATTACATGGGACCTAAAATACATAAGGTGATATGTGGGTGTACCGTGTAATATTCCACCCCTGCCTACCCTTCCGGGAATACAGGCGTGAGTCTATAGAAAATAATGTTTCCTAATTATTTGAGCTGACGTAAAGTTTATTTGAACGTAGTAGGTATGTACCTTTTCGAGCTACCTACCTACTTAGGTAGGTGTGTGCTACCTACCTTTGATTATAAACTTGTCTATAAGTACTCAAAGTCTAAGTAGGTATATTTACACGTCTATCATCAAAGCTACCTACCTTGGTACCTATTTAGCTTATCTGTCTAACGGCTTAGATATCTGATATTATAGGTAGGTAGGTACCTATATGACTGTGACCATAGCCACACCTTTGTGTGACTTCGCAATATTATCTAACACGTGTTGGTGTTTGTAAAACGGCACCTGACACTCGATGCATTGCATTACTGTTTGTCTATTTACCCGACACTTCATGGGTAGCCATTATTGCTGATATTCGAGAATCAGCAACGGGTTACAGCTTTTACTTAGAAGTAACATCGTAATTGGGTAGTCGAAAATTATCATCATGTTCGGATTGTTCGGTGAGAGGTTTGGACATGTCTAAATTTGAATGTATGGACCTAAGTACCTAGGTACTTGTAATGGTGGAGTAGGTATATGTGTATGCACAGATGAGATGTGTGTATGTATAATCGACGATGACGAGGCGTGTTGTGGTCGCGGCTCGCAGCGCAGCGCTGTGCCGTGCGGCGGTACGGCGTTGGCCGCGTTGGTGTGTGCAGAGTCATTATGCTGCATTATTCGTTACTTTAGGGCTGGGATGGGCCTGTTCCTATCGCCGCCGAGTCCTACGCTCCCTTCTCGCGCGAGTATTTGAATAGGCTCGTGCGTTGCGTAACGCGCGGCCAATGACAGCGTCCCTGCACATGCACGGGGCGGAGTCGTTACGTCACCGCGGTCTGCCCCCGCGGCCGCGCAGCCGCCGTGACGTCACGCCGCCTCTCGCCGCTCCGCGCTCCTCGCGCCCCGCGCCTGCAGCACGCGACCGCAGCGCCCATGCTGGCCGTGGCGCCGCACGGAAACTCGCGACAAAACACTGGTGCGCTCAAAGATGGCGGATGGGTCGCTCGAGGACCGCGCCGGCCCGAAACAAATGAACGATTTAACTTTTTCCGCGCCCGATAAAGGACTTGGTGACACAAAAAAGTGCAGTTGCGAAACATTTGACGGCGATAGTGTAAAGTTATCGTTCTACAGGGAACTGGAAACGAGTGATTCGTGTGAGAAAAGTGATACGCGCGGCGTGGCCGCTAATCGCGCCGCGGTCGACGGAACGTATTCCCGAAAGTCGTCTGCTGAGAGCATCGTGGATGGTGACGACAGGAAGAAGAGATGTTTCGACAGATACGACAGCTCGGAGTCATCTGACAGGTGAGTGAGTGTCTATTTATGTTAGTAAAATATGCGCCCGCGTCTATTTCATAACTTTGTTTGCGGCTGCGATGTTCTCGAGAGTCAATGCTCCAGTGACCGGAGGCTCTTCGATTTCGATGTCATGGCCATTGTGAAAAACTTTGGGTGTTGCTAAGCCGCTTGAATTCGGTTGAACGCCCTCGGAATAGAATGCTGGGCCGCGGTGCCGCGAAGCGACGTATTACCATTTGAATTGTAGACTAATAAAAAATATGTCTCGTAAGGCATTTCGATGTTCATAACGGTAGCATTACAAGTGAGCGTGATGTGTGATGTGACGAGATATTTAGATGACATTTCTGTCTGCATGGTGTCAGTATTACCTAATTGCAAGTAAATCGTTTCACTCGTTACATCCTTTGCACATCGTTAGTTTGCTGCCAGAAATAATAACCTTGGTTTTTAATTAGCGTCTAGCTAACAGTAAAAGTTCTACATACCTACGTCTAGTTTGAAACTTCCTGAGTTTGTATGTGACAACGTAATTATTGCTTGTTAGTAAACTAGGCCGTAGGCATAAACTGTCATTGCGATCATTTTAGTATCCACCCACACGTAATTACGAGCATAATATTCTAATGAATAGGTATTTCTTTTATAAATATCTTTATCACAATAAAACAGTCGCCTGCTGTGATGTCATTGACTATAATGCTATAATGATAATCTTTATGACACAATTCTTACATTACATCCAGAGAAAATAATTATACATTACTGTGTATATGGATACTTCAATCTGTGATTGTGTAGACTTGTAGAGGGTATTTTACTATAAAGTACCAATAAAGTACCAAATTATGAGTATCAAATTGGTTAAAGATCCTGTTTCACCACTGTACTTGGCAAATAAATTCATACAAATTTCCTTCTAATTTTGAATTTATCTGGAAGGTAACTTCGGTTTATTTACTCATGTGGTAATGCTTACTTAGAGGTGGTGAAAACAGGGCCTTAGTCTTAAAACTTTTCTTATTTACTAATGAATAATAACAATGTGTCATTTTGTCATTCTCTATAACAATTAAGTTGTACATACAAAAATACTAAGTTTTCATTCAAAGAAAAGCCTGTTTTCATTATAAAATGTTATAAATAGGCCTACTTAGTCTCTAATTCTGACTGATATTCAGTTTATAAGCATTGAAGAAAAGTTTTTAGATGATCTTCTAAGTAAACAAGTACATACCTACTTACTTAATATTGATATATTAACTTAATATTGTTATATTAACTTAATATTGTGACATCAATCTATCATCAATTAAGTAACATTTTGCATTCCTACCCGATTGAAATATGATAGATAGAGTGGAAATAGTGGTACCTCACTATTTCCACTCTAACAACTTACATTTGTAATACCCTTATAAAGCAAAATAACATTTTGAATCACATAATATGATATTTTTATGGCATTGTGTATATGGTTAGTGGTTACTAACATGAATAGTATGTTTGCAGATATTTATTTTGTTACATACATATGCTAACTCCGTAACACATTTAACTTGTACAATGTGTGTACAAAAATATTCACATGTACAACGAAACATTATATTGAACTTGACTTCATTTTAATATCAAAGTAAAATGTTGGTCATTATCACTAGTGACGTAATAATTTTTTGTCATAAGATATGATAAAAGCGTAATCTCCTTTTGTCTTTTGCGTTAGAAGATACCAACTTTGTCCATTTTAAGTCTGTTATCTGATTGTGGTGTTACCTAGTAACTGTGAGACTTATATGGGTGCTGTTTAGTCTGCTGTGAAGTAATTAATTTGTCACATTGTTTTGTATGATCATTGTTTACTTAAACATCTTATTGGTATCAATGCTGTAGGTATTTTTTTTATGAAATACATATAACCAAAGCATAGTTTTGATACATCTATACTGTAACCAAATTTATATAAAATGTTACATACCTAATTGTGTATTATAAAATGGTTATGCAGATAGATATTGACATTTTTGTAAAAATATGTGGGTAGGTATTTAAAATATTTTGTCATACAGTTGTTAAGACTGTGAAATAAAATGCATGTATAATTTCATTCTAATTTATTTAGATAAATAATGATAACCCTATCATGTAATTTGTATACGTAATATTAAAGTCCTTTGATAATGACCGATAGCTTGATATAATACCTACATATATGATGAAATTTTCATAAATATTGTTGTGTGAATAATGTATGTGGATTTACTCATTCATCACCATACTTATTTATATAAGACTTGTCAAAGAAATATGAGCATTATAATTCCCGTATTAGATTATCATAATGTCATGATTTGTTAAGAAAGTAAAGAAATATTATGCTTTTAATAAGATATAAGATAAACCATACATTTACGCCATTTTTATTAACATATTAACATATATTTTTATGATTCATGTTTAGCCCTGATTTTAAACCAATACTTGTTTGTACAGATAAATGCTTCTGTTACTGACTGATTGACAGACAGACAAAGCAAATCCAAATAGCAATTGTGCGCAAGAAACTAAAATTTGGCATGTGTAGAATGTCCTTATATCATATAGCAATGGTTCTAAAACTTATTTCAAAATGGAACCCTTTTGGATAACCAAGGATTTGGCGGAGTCCTAAAATGAAACAAAGGCTGCTATCCAGTGATTTAGTTCTAATTTAGCCATTTTATTTGAATTTGAGCAACACTTTCGTGGAGCCCTTAGAGATGCTTCGTGGAGCCCTGGGGCTCCGCGGAGCACACTTTGAGAATGGCTGTGTAGTTACAGAACATTAAATATAATATTAATAATAAAGAACTGCAGTTAGAAACCTTAGACTTGGCTTGTCCAGAGATTTCATTACTTTTTAAAGATAAACAAGCAGCTCCATCGAAACTTGGCTATTTTTTACAGAATGTTTTTGGTGGCATATAACATACAGTGTGTTTCATAAACCCCCGTCTGATCTCGAAAGGACATATTACTGACTTATCAGGCATACCAGGAAAAATAATAAAAAAAATCTAGGTCATCATAAAACATCAGAATAAATTTCCTTAGCTCAGTGCTAACGAGAAACATTACCCCGAAATTGGCGAAAATTCTGTAAACTAACAACACTCCCCTCAATAGCGGAATCCTTTATGATTCTTAAGGCCCATCCACACGGCACAATTTTACCACTGATCAAATTTTCAATGGAATTGGCTTTGCCCGTCTACACGACACAATCAAATGACTGAATTTCATTCCGTCCACCCAATTGGTTAAAATCTGGTGGTCCGCACACCCGATGAACTTGAGTTGGACGACTGGCGTCTACACGTCACGATTTAATCAAGTGATTTAGTCAAGTTGGACGTAAAATTGTGTCGTGTGGATAGGCCTTTAAATTTATTAAAAATTGTCGGCTTTCGCCGCATTACCGTGTCAAAGGGCATGCCGCCTTTTTAAAATAGTGCAATTTTACCGTCAAGCGAGCCGCCGTACACAAAGGGACCGCTCTAGTGATGTTTACGATCAAGAGATAATATCGATTTATTTAATTTTAACATGACATGTTAAAACTAGAATGATAGCCTGCTAGGCTACTAGGCCAATGATAGCCTAGTGATGATACCAACGGATTGCCGTGCAGAGGGTATCGGGTTCGAATCCACGGCGCGCATCAATAATAATACATACATAATAAGATAATAAGACTTTTCCAAGTTACGTGCGTAATAAATAGTTAATATCCCTGTGTCTCGGAGAGCACGTTAAACCGTCGGACCAACAGTCATGAAGATCTTTGACAGTCGTCACGCGGAGTCAGTACCCTTAAATAAACTGATTCTAGTCTAAACCATGGAATGTTTTTATTTATTAACAGCAAATAAAAACATAAATTTACACAAAGCTGACGTTTTAGGGGTTTAGCTTCCGATATTCTATCAGGTAAACAATAACATAAAATATCGATAGAAACAGTACTCCAGTGAATACCATTTGTTACATCTCTAATTATTTACCTATTTGATTTACGAATTAACTATTTGCCTACTTGAACACTCAGTCTTTCGCTAGCTTTCCTTTTGTTTAGACTTCCGCGTGAAATAGTAGATTCGTTAGGTATGTCATATTCAAACCCTGAATACTTTAACATGTTGATGTGCTTAGGTAGGAGTGAATGCAATTATGCAGGTGCTCGTAGGGAGTACGAGGAGCGGTATGCCAGACCACGGGGTCTACCCGTGCCGTCGGAGCGCGCGTTTCAACGGCTTCACCACCGGGTGTACAACACGGGCAGTGCTCGCGATGATTCGAATCGCAATCATGGTGGCAGACCACAAAGTAGCGACGGTGTAGTGGAACAGGTCTTACAATTATTCGCTGAGGATCCCACGCAGAGTACCAGGAGTGCGGCACGTGAACTGGGCACCAGTAACGCGCGAGTGTGGAGGATATTAAAAGAAGACGGACAGCATCCTTTTCACTACCAACGTGTTCACTCACTTATGCCGTCGGACTATGCCCACAGAAGACAATACTGCAACTGGCTACTTGGCAAAGTAGAAGAGGATGCTACGTTCTTGGAGCGCGTGTTATTTACCGACGAATGTTCATTTGTGCGGACGGGTGTTTTCAACTGTCACAATGAACACGTCTGGGCTGTTGAAAATCCACACGCGATGAAAGAAAGCCATTTTCAACATCGTTGGCGCATCAATGTGTGGGCGGGAATCCTCGGCGACCGTATTATTGGTCCGCATTTTTTAAATGAAACCATGAACGGTACCAATTATTTAAGATTTTTGAGGGATGTTCTAAGTGACGAGTTAGATTCGTTGCCGTTAAGCTTCCACCGCAGCTTGTGGTTCCAGCACGACGGTGCCCCACCTCATTTTTTACGAGCTGTGCGTGAGTATCTTGACGCACAGTTCCCTGGCAAGTGGATTGGACGAAGCGGGCCTATCTCGTGGCCACCAAGATCACCGGACCTAACGCCTTTAGACTTTTACTTGTGGGGACACGTTAAACAAATAGTGTACCAAAAACCGTGTGACACTGAAGAAGAAATGCGTGCGCGTATCGTTTCTGCTTTCCGAAGTTTAAACCCAGGAGTGTTAAGAAGTGTGCGTTCGGATATGGTGCAAAGGTGCCGTAAGTGTCTGGACGTGGGCGGCGGACATGTGGAGAATGACCGTCGCAACTTACAGCAAGTTGATATTTTTATCAATTAAGGTAGGTACCTAGTTACGTAAGATTAAACCAATTAAAAAGTAGGTAGTTATTAATGTAAGTACCGTAGTCATAGCGCGACGATTTTCTCTTAGATGGGTGACCGCGTGTGACATTACATGAAAGCGCTTCCGGGCTTCCGACGGCCCGTAAAGCCGCATCCAAGAATCGTTAGGCCATGTCGTAGGTATTCGAGCAGTTTGAAAACAGTGACACTAGAGTTGGCCACGCACTCGCACGAAACAAACAGAAAACCTTAATACTGTACTTTGTTTTACGGAGTTTTACCTAAACAGTCGAAGCAAAAGATCAGCTGTTGCATCAAGTGCATAAAATCTGTTTATACCTAAAATAATACTTGGCACGTGTAAAGGACGATGACGCGCGGCGGCGGCTTTTGTCAAAGGAGGCGGTCGGTTGGCCTATGCACTCAAAGGCGCCGTTTTTGCCGTCAAATTTTTATGAACTTTAGGTAGATACCTAGCTAATACCATAGTACAAACAGAATAGTAAGATAGCTTCATACAAATCGACCGCCGCCGCCGCCGCGCTGGTGTGAATGTATGCGTGAGTCGCCGGGGCGGCGCGGCGGCGTGTACGCACGCACTTTTCACGCACACAATCTCACGAGCGCGGAACGCTCGGCGCGGATTCAGTACGGGATGCGCCGCGCGTCTGATCGCGCGCATGCATGTAGGTACTACACTGCTCGCCCGCGACCATTGTTTATGTACATTCAGTTTTGTAATAAACGTTATTAATATTATACAATGTGTTAAACGACAGTAAATTAAACTTGTTACATTTTTCTCGCTATAAAGGGCATTTAGATAGTTATATAACGCTTAGCTAGTCAGCAGGTATTTGAAAAAAAAAATATGCAAACTTTAATTCTGTAGTATTCAGCGCAATCACTTTAAAAAACGGCGAAATAGCGCGCGCCGACAAAGCCGGCGGCGCCGCGGTGTAAACACGTGACAACCCGTGCGTCATCGCAAGAGTAGGCAATTAACTCGCCGAGCGGCCTTAGCTAGCTTACTATTCTGTTTTTACTATGCTAATACGATTTATGAGTCTTTAGTGTTGCCATGGGCAATCTGATATGATATTATTTAAAATTAATTAAATTTACATGGGAAAATTTTATGTTGAATTTCCGTGAAATAATGACAAATATCTCATTATTTTACGCTACTCTACAACCCCTTCATTGATCGGACGGATGGATATGTAACACCCTGTATATGTAGATATTGTTTTTTTTTCTGGTTTTAAGTAAAAAAAAATATTTTAACCAGCGAAAAAAATATGCCAATGTTTCTCAGAACGACGGTAAATATACTTATGTATTTATAGATTTTTTTTTATAGACTCACGCCTGTATCCTCGAAGGGGTAGGCAGAGGTGTAATATTACACTTACATTTCGCCATGAATTTTTAGGTCCCACGTAATAGGGGGCGAGCCTATTGCCATACCGGGCACATTACCAGACTCCGTGCTGCTACTGCGAATTTCCTAACGGAAAAACACAATAACACTTTGCCCGAGCCGGGAATCGAACCCGATACCTCTCAATCCCACGCGCAGATTTATGCCGCGAGATCAACGAGGCAGTCGTACTTATGGATATCCGGACATAATGTCTTTGTTTAGGAGAGCTGCATTTAGGTATACACTTACAGTAATTGAAGTACCTTTGCATGCAAATCAGTGGAATATACAAATACTTACATCATTGCATGATGCACGGTAATGACGCACCATTTAAAGCATTGCTCCATCCATAATCCATACCATTTCTATAATCTAGACTCTAGACATTTTGATCTATCGAATTATTTGCTCCATTCCAACGCAAAATCCACGCCGTGTATAAGTAGGCAGGCCGATGATAGTTGCTTAATTTACTTAGCAATGTTGAATGATAGTAGAGTGAGATAGTGTCTACTAAGTGGTGATATGTGGGTCACCATTGCGGACTGATAAGCGAACATGTACATGTTTAGGTGTGGCCGTCCACAATTGGGACGTATTACTTGATGCGATGATTGTTTTGTAATTGTTCCGTGCTGTTACTTGTTTAACTGTTGACCTGCGGAATTGGAGCGGTAGGCAGTGCGTAGGACTGATGTACTTAGTAGATGAGCAAGTGCATAGAACTTTCTGTCTACATCTACACTAATATTTTAAAGAGGAAAGATTTGTATTTTTGTTTGTTTGTTAGTTTGTAATGGATTTATCCATTACAAACAAACAAAAATACATACATACATACATATAGTCACGCCTTTTATCCCCGAAGAGGTAGGCAGAGGTGTATTTCTACACCCACTTTTCGCCAGATATACTTTAGTCCCACGTAATAAGGGGCGAGCCTATTGCCGTACCGGGCACATTTCCAGACTCCGTGCTGCTACTGAGAATTTCGTGACAGAAAAACCCAATAACACTGCCCGACCCAGGAATCGAACCCGGGACCTCCCGATCCCACGCGCACATTCATGCCGCGAGACCAACGAGGCAGTCGTATAGGGTTTGATGTCGAGTTTTCCGTCTCTACGCAAAGATGGTATTTGCATCGTGTTATCCCTTAGTCGCCTCTTACGACACCCACGGGAAGATAGGGGGTGGTGACACTTGTATTCTATGCCGTCAACCTCACGGCGAAACAAAAATACAGACTCAAAAACTACTAGACCGACTTTAAAATTTCTTTCATCATTAGAAAGCTACATTATCTGCGAGTAACATGGCTATATTTTATTTTAGAATAAATAGGGATCCGTAAGTTGTTTGGGTTTTTCGGGTACGCGAAGTAGTTCCCTCAGGACGCGGGTAAAACCGCGGGAAACGGCTAGTCACGAATAATTACACCTATATCTGTATGGAGGCTGCTTTGTACAGCACAAAGTGTACTTCTGTATGGTCTCTGGACACAAAGGTCATTATAAAATTCACTCAACCAAGAAATTTCCCATTGCATTCAACATTATTTTTTCTTTCTTTCTCTCCAACTACATAAAATAATAGTAGTTTCTCCGCGGTATTTTCTTTTTCTCGACATCAGCATCTTCTACCAGGTCAAATTAAGTTGCGCTACAGTCTTCTATCTGCCAGTGAATGTCCCATTAAAATTGGTTTAACCATTCCGGAGATTAGGCACCCCGGGCAAACATAAAGACAAACAAAAAATGTAGGTAAAAGACTTGTTTGTGACTTGGTATCATGTAACTATGTATGACTGCACTTGTACGAAGTTATTTTGAAATAACAGACAGTCACTTCAGTTTTATTAACAACTTACATACATACATAGACTCAGGCCTGTTTCCCCGAAGGGGTAGGCAGAGGCATAAGTATTAAACGCCCACTTTTCGCCAGTGTTTTGTATTATCAAGTAGGGATGAAAATATACTTATTTAAGTACGTGAATGTTGGCCTAAGTGAATTGCAGTTATATTCAGTCATAACAATTATTTTAACTACTTGCTCCCCGCTGTTCACTCGTGCTATTGTTTTTCTCGACAATGAGCCACCTACTGGGTCCAGTTCAGCCTTTGACAAACAGATAGTTAAGAAACTTTGAGTAGTTATCGAGTTTATTCGGTGATCTTTTCCCTTTTATGTTTTATTCTTACTTTCAAAATATATCTATTTCTGGCTGCTAGCTTTTCGTTGTGTATAATCAAGTACTTATTTCATTAGTAGAAGTACATGTACGCGTTACTTAAAATCAAATTAATACATGTTTCTGATGTGAAAAAATAATCTTCACTGAATACTAAATAATATACCTGCATAGATGTATATCAAAAGCGGAACCGTACCTACCAACTATTACAACAAGAATGCTTATCCTAGGTAGGTACTTCACCTATAAAGGCGAGAATTCTTCACTCCAACACATCCTCAAGAATATTGTTTCTGGCCGTTCCTAATAGCACTTTACAAAGCAGATTCTGTGGCGTGGAATCAAGGGCTAAGAGTGTTAGCGGTCATACCGGCTACACACCGCGTTATAATTTGGTTGAGCGATGAAAGGGACGAACTGATGTATCGGAGTAAGACACCGATATAATATATCTATCTCACGTCGACATATGATCAGCTGACCGAATCAGAACGTGTGTAGCCGGTTTTAACCCTGTAGTATCTTTGACCTACGGACTAAGCCCGCATTTTATAATACTCGAGTCTTTCATTATAATGTGGATTCAACAGTGTCAGGTTTAATACAGGTTGTGGCCAAATTTATACTGCTAAAGACTACGAAGCTGTAAATAAAGTAGTGTAGAACTTGGCCACTGTGCAGCCGTCCAGTATTCTAAATGAACATACAGTTTGCCGGGATAATGTTTATTTAAAAAAAAAATGCTAGATGTGCTCATGTGCATAAATTATTATTTCTAAATCTAACAAACTCCAAGTGAATCTGTCTTAAAATACTAAGGTATGTTAGACATAACTAAACATTGCCATACCAAAGAATATTGCACATAATGATTCAGTATGCTTGATTAAATTTACACCAAAATTGTGTTTGTAAGAGTATGTAACCCGCCTTGAATAAGGCATAATTATTTATACATATGCCTTAATATTATAGAATTGCTAAATAAAAGGAAGTTATACGCTAATATAAATATTGTACAGCTTAGTACTTGTATATATTCTGTGGTACAGCTAGAACCTCTGTGCCTTTTCCAAACGGCGTACAATAAACGGTTCAAAGAAAATAAACTACGCGTGCTGAAGGCTACCAGGACGAATTTGCGTTCGAAAACAAGTATATTATGTCTTTATAACTATTCAGTTTTCTATTAAACGATGTGGTCGCTGAACTCTACAAAAACGATATAATAGGGTGGGTGTCCCTACACCTGCCCATATTTAGACGTAATGTCTAAACTTTTTATAACGCTTCGTACTAGTTCTAAATAACATCACAACTTATAATATATGTAAATGCCCTATTTAAATTGATGGAGGATAAACAGGTAGGGCGTGCGTGAATAAAATTTGCAAACCACTTACATTGGCGTAATATTAAAACGTTATAACGCAATTATGAAAAAGTCTTAAATAAGACGAATTACGTAAACTGCTATACGGGTGTTTTGACGCTTTGAGTAATATGCTGTAACTATTATTAGAATAACTAGCAGTATAATACCTACGTGATGTTATATATTATAGCATAACATAATGCTATTAATAAAATAAAAAGCATGTGGCTAAGATATAATTAATTTTAGTTAATGTCACCCTTCTGTTTAACTGTGACGAATGCTGCTTTTAAAGTTTATATTTTATCTGCGCACTTGAAAACCTTTTGACTTTATTAATATACTATAATATACATAGATATGGTCTGAGCAAGTGAGCATGTTGTTAAAAGCTGTCAAATATGTTATTTTCACCGCAAACGTGCGACGTAAATACATTTCGAGATGTTGCTCTTTTTTTCATCTCCAACTAGAATGATAACTAAAAGAGACAGCGTGCGGTGCTATGCCTTTGTCTTTTTCTACATATGATCAGATTTATTACAGACTTGTCTGTCTACCTTTAGCTTCGTGTTTCACCTACCTAAACCAGCTAGGTACAGCTCTGCTTGCCTTTAGGATGTCAAGTCGTGAATCTACATTACTTTATAAATAATCGTATAATAAGTATGGCTTAAGTATAACTGCATATTGTATGTACGAGTTATAGTAGAAGCTAAGTAGTTCGCAATAAGTATTTATTGACATAATATTATCTAAGGTTGGTGAACTGAGGTGCAAGTTGTATAACATCCACTTACACAGAGCGTTTGTTTACGGCTCCATTACTGATGTAATAATGTCTCCTATAAACTATACTATCTATATTAATATTAAAAAGCTAAAGAGTTTGTTGATATATATGTATAAAAGTAGTTCGGTATATGTTACAGATACAGTTTATGATGTAGAAATGTGTTTTTTCACGGGATGCGTTACCAATCAATAACAAAATACAATTTCAATCATCATCATCATCAGCAAAATCTAAAACCTCTTGTTCTATTTATTTTATTTTTATTTATAGTCTCACGCCTGTATCCCCGAAGGGGTAGGCAGAGGTGTAAATATTACATCCACATTTCGCCATGAACTTTTAGGTCCCACGTAATAGGGGGCGAGCCTATTGCCGTTACCGGGCACATCACCAGACTCCGGGCTGCTACTGAGTATTCGGAAAAACCCAGTAACCCTTTTGCCCGACCCGGGAATCGAACCCAGGACCACCGATCAGCAGTCGCATACGCTATCCACTGGACCACGGAGGCAGTTTGTTGATATAAATATGTATAAAAGTAGTTCGGTATTTGTTACACATACCTACAGTTTATGAAGTAGAAATGTTTTTTCACGGTATGCGTTAGGTACCTAATTTCAATCATCATCATCATCAGCAAAATCTAAAACCTCTTGTTCTAATGTTTTAAAATATGTGCATAACTGCACACGCACGTAAATATAATGTATTAATTATTTTAGTTGTTGTTATAAGTTCGTGGGACAAAGTTCATTCCAGGTTGAGACTTTTTATCGCAGTTATGATAACGGCACGCTGTTCACATGTGCAGTTAATGCGTAGTTTCTTGAGGGACCTGATTAATATGGAATATTTTTATTTTGGATAGTGTTCTAACAATTCTTAAATATTGATTTATTGCTCTTTTTTTGCTATATTCACAAACTTGTTTCCTTTAAGACAGGGTTTTTGCATTGGTTCGTTTTATCCTTATCTTTTTATTACCTATACATATAAAATTACTGACTGACAGATACGCTACAGCTGAAACTATTGGGCGTAGGAAGCTGAAATTTGGCATGTATGTTCCTTGGGGACCGTAGAGGTGCACTAAGAAGGGATTTCCCGAAATTTCCACGGGATCGGCAAAAACGGGTAAATTTAAAAAAAAATGCTGGCGTAGCTGCTGGCGTCCTCTAGTTGAAAATTAAGAAAGCCTTTCCCGTATCGCATCTATTATTCAAGCCGATATATGACAATTCAATGTGTATGTGCGATAGCCCAGTGGTGTACGTGACGGACTGCCGAGACGATGGTCTCGGGTTCGATCCCCAAGTAACCCGGGCACACACCTCTGACTTTTCGAAGTTATGTACGTGTATTAAATTAATAATGTTAATTATCGCTCGCTTAATTATGTGCCCGGTAGATGACAATAGGCTCGCCCCCTATTACAAACATAACTGGCGAAAAGTGGGTGTGTAATACACCTCTGCCTACCCTTTCGGGGATAAAAGGCGTGAAGTTATGTTATGTGTTATGTTATGTTATGTGTTATGTTATGTTATGTGCAGTGTGTATGTTTCAAAAAACGTATAGTTGGCTATCAGTTATCGTTATCTAGGGTTCAATAAATTCGATAACGACCACTTGAGTCGCCCGCCTTTATCACTTCATATGTAACTACGTACCAATGTTTGATTGGTGTTGCATTATTACGAGAAATGATTAGTTTAGTTTTGGGATATAGTTTAATACTATAGTTTTACTTTTAAATATAACTATCAGCCCTAGCTCATCAAATATGGCAAATATTTAATGAGCTAATTCTGATTGTGTTTTTTTAGTTACGTAAGAAGGTCGATCAAGGATTTTTTTTATCTTCTCCGTTGAAATCCATAATAGGGTCTTATCCTTCGCTATAGGTTGGTGCAGGCAGAGGTGCGTGCAATCCATCCCTAAAGACGTTTGTAACCAACCCATTACAACCACTGCGGTGTCCGTCGACGCCCCGTGTAGCGGCGAAGTCAAGCGAACCGCGGTTAGCATACCTACCTTGCCACAATCTCACCGGGAGGTCGAAGATTGCTCCTCTCTTGTCCGAGGCTTATGAAACCTGAAATCATGATACCTAAGTATATGCATCGAAGTTATAATAAACGCTTGTAACTTGTCTATTGTGTAATATTTATCTTGGTTTTATCAGTTAAGTTACTTTATTTATAAGCTTATCAAATAGGTATTCATAATTATTTGTTTGATAAGTATGTATTATCAATAATGAACAAAGTTGCGAAACTGTTACGTCGCTACCTAGTAATAATACCGTCTACTAACCGCTGTATGTAAGTGTAATCCTAAACTGCCGGCATATTTTTTTTATCTTTTGCTAGTCTCTATTTAGTATATTTACATCAGGGTTCGAAAATATCCGATATTTATTATAAATATCAAAATATCGGATATTTACGATATATATCGGATATATATCAAGTTTGATATATATCAATTTTGTATGAAAGTGATATTATTATTTCATTGTATTATTTATGAATACTATTTGCATGTGTTTCAGAAACATACTAAAATGATAAAAAAATAAAAATCTGTTTTTTTTTAAATGTTTTATTCATTTGAGTACTTAGTTTTTCATAACGATTTTTTTTCTGACACCACTGACGGACTGACGCCATTAATACCGGCCGAAGTGTTGCCATTTCTAGATTAGAACTTACCATTAGGGAGTATGTTTTAACTCTACTCCCACGCCATCTACATTTGGGAAGTAGAAATACAGTAACAAACGCAAAAATAATATTCTTTTTAAAACATTTTTGTATTGCAATATATCACAAAAAACATTTGATATATATCGTCGAATCGAGGTTGATATATATCGGATATATATCTTGATATATATTGATATATATCCTCGAACCCTGATTTACATAGATGAATCAACATTTAAAACAAAGCTAGAGAACAATAACTAAAATAGAAAATCATAAAATGAATAATTCTCTTCCTTCAAATCCTAAATAACAGAACGAAAGTAAAGTTTCGTTGTAAACGTCGCGAAAGTTTTAACTGACGTGGCACTTTAGAAAAGGTACGAAGTTTGTTGCCGGATCGGTAGGTAGTAGGGCATTCACGCGAGCCTAAGCCACAAAGGGTGAGCACAAAAATAAAAAAGTTAGGAGTTCTAACCGGGCGTGCCGGGGACAGCGAACGGGTTCCCGGACGCAAGGAGGTATGTTGCTGTTTATGATCGCCTCGAACGAGACGGTGGTTTTCTGTCTCACACTGTACACTGTGATGCAGACTACTATAAGATGGTAAAGTCTTTATCATGGCTTTAAATTTGAATCAAAGAAAATATTGATTGAAAGCTCTATCAATGTCAGTCTTAAATGCTAGATATTTGTAAACAGAGTTTATTTATTTATTTGCGACAAACAAACAGTAACACATTATATCTGCGCACATAATGTTAACTAAGATATTATTATAAATGTGAAGTTCACACCGTTAGCCACATCATATACAATTCATATGACTATATTATAATTTATGCTATACTATACCATATTATACTAATGAACAATCTATGCGAGTAAGACTACAAGACTGTTCAAATAACTATACATCGGAATCCTTAAGTTTAGAATAGATACATATATTATATATAACATTTTCCTTTTTTGCCTTCTAGTTTTGGCGTTTAATGCACCATATCTTAATATATAAAATCCTTGCGTTACTGACTGACTGACAGACACGCTACAGCCGAAACTATTGGGCGCAGGAAGCTGAAATTTGGCATGTACGTTCCTTGGGGACCTTAGAGGTGCACTAAGAAGGGATTTCCCGAAATTCCCACGGGATCGGCCAAAACGGGTAACTTTAAAAAAAAGGCAGGCGTAGCTACTGGCGTCCTCTAGTCCTTACATAAGAATGTAGCGTATGTGTAAATCTAAGTTTCTTTAAGTTTCTTCTTTTCTGCAAGAAATTGGGGTACCATTTCATGCAGAAAACTGACCAATCAGCTGATATACCACACAGAATCAGCTGAGTACAAAGTTGGCTCACAGTTGCATATCTCGGTGCATCCAGCGACCGGTCGCGCCCTCCCCTTTCCCCCGTAGCCCCCTGTCATTAGAAGCGTGCGCGGGCGCATTGGCCCTCGGCCGCCTCGCATGCCCCGACTTATGCCCACGGCCCCAAGAACACTGGATGTGATTTGATTTGAATTTCGGAACAGTTCGCCTTTTAGTTTAAGATCTTGTAGAATGCCAGTAAAAACTTAACGATCAGAAATGCATCGGAATTGGAGATTTTTGCTTCAAAATCAATGCTGGATTTATGTTTATTGGTATAAGAAAGAGTTGACTGAATTTTATGTACGGTTAGAATATACGGCCGAAGATTGCGAGTTCGATTCCCGCTCAAGTCAAATATTTGTGTGCATGAACATGGATGTTTGACTTGGTCTGGGTACTATGTATATTATAATTATTTACAAAAAAGTATATGTGTTTATCCCTTATCTAGTACCCATAATTCAAGCTCTGCTTTGATTGGGACTAGATGGTGATTGTGTATGTGGTAGAATGGAATAGAATTATAAAAAAATATATTGAATAAATGTAAAATAAGGAAGCTGCAGAAACGATATGTGATATGATAATTTCGTGATATGATGCTGTTCGGCAGGCACGGTTTAAGCAAAATTATTTTTTGTCTTGGAGCCTGACGTCCACATTGGCGCTTTTCTGATAACTACATCTCGACTTTGGCCAGTTTTCAGCATCTTTAGTGTTAAATCGTGGTCTGTTTATCACAAATCTCTTTCAATACAAAAACAATGTTGCCATATAAAGGTATCCTAGTAACTAGAAAAATACTTGTTGGATTGACTTAACACTTTACACATGGTTGCATTTTCATAGAAGAGTGTTTTTGTTTACTTTTTTTCAATGCTTCTTTCAAAACGGTAATTTTATCGGGTTAGTAAAAACGTAATTTAGGCAGATTTAGCTAATATAACTTAATGATCTTAAACAGTTGTTCCTAGGTACTTACAGTTTTAATCCACCAAATACATCGTTACAAACCTGTCACCAGTCATCATAAACTTGGCCAAACGCATCGCAAAACCAAAAAGAAAAACGAATTAGGTCCGGAGATGATACGGAATTCCTGTCTTTGTGATGATCCTACGAGTTATTTTTTTGACCAGCTCCGTAATAAAACCACACTGGTCCGGTCAGGTACAAACTGAGTCATCACAGCTCTGGTCGTTCAACTTTCATTATTGTTTATTTATATTTTTATTGTTTGGTGTTTGACGCGAGTTTTACCGACACAATCGTAAAACAAAAATAAAGTGACAGCACAAAGAATTTTTGGTAACACCGTGAAATTGCGACAATAACCTTCAAACTGTTAATGTTAACTTAATATTTGTTTTGTGTTATCTGTGACGTGACGGTTTCATTCCCTATTATTCATTGTTTAATATTTCTGCGAAAAATGACATTTAGTATGGACCGCGAAAAATCGTTTTCTAACTAAGGAACTACTGACCTCCTATTAAATGACTCTATAATGATATACAAAAGAATTTGCACATAGTATCAATCTCCTTGACTTTTTGGCTCTAAAGTCATCTGCAATTTAAAGTAAGTTTTCTAAGGTGACAGTTTATTTTACAAAATTACGGTTTTGAAGGTAAAAGTAAAATTTCGGCTTATTTCTTGTCCGATGGCTGGTTCTCATCGTGCGATTCGTTGATCTAATTGTGCGATTGTCAAGCATGTTCGATTGTTCGCCAAACATAAAACCACCAATATAATAATACATATATTGTCACCACGATGTCCTTCGACGTCCCGTAGAGATTGGGTTTTGCGACTCGCGGTAGCTAGCAGTCTTTGCAACGACTCCGCCCGAACTCCAAGGAGACTCGCACCATAGTAAAAACAGAATAGTAAGCTAGCTAAGGCCGCTCGGCGAGTTAATTGCCTACTCTTGCGTTGACGCACGGGTTGTCACTTGTTTACACCGCGGCGCCGGCTTTGTCGGCGCTCGCGCTTTTTCGCCGCTTTTTTAAGTGATCGCGCTGAATACTTCACAATTTAAGCTTGAATTTATTTTTTCTCAAATGCCTACTGACTACCTAAGCGTTATATAACTATCTAAATGCCTTTTTTAATGAGAAAAAGTAACAAGTTAAATTTACTGTCGTTTAACACATTTTATGTTATTAATAACGTTTATTACAAAACTGAATGTATATAA
The DNA here is from genome assembly GCA_944739405.2 of Euclidia mi. NCBI lineage: Eukaryota > Metazoa > Arthropoda > Insecta > Lepidoptera > Erebidae > Euclidia > Euclidia mi. The sequence goes on along the minus strand of OX123185.2, from coordinate 88,595,887 downwards.
ACAATTCAAGCGGGCGAGCAGTGAAGTACCTACATGAAAGCGCTCGATCAGACGCGCGGCGCATCCCGTACTGAATCCGCGCCGAGCTTGCCGCGCTCGTGAGATTGTGTGCGTGAAAAGTGCGTGCGTACACGGCGCCGGCGACTCACGCGTACATTCAAACCAGCGCGGCAGCGCAGCGGCCGATTTGTATGAAGCTATCTTACTATTCTGTTTTTACTATGCTCGCACACATCCATTGATTTTTACTTAACAGGGACAATTTGTCACAAAATAAAATATCATACGTAAACAGTTATTTTTCCTCCACACGAGTTTGATAAATCATAGAAACTAGCTCATACACGTGCGCTTTACGTCTACATAAAGAAACAGTTCGACCTTGAATTGACTTCATTACTCACTACTTACCTCTAATTATGTAATAAAGTAAGTAATTGTACTAAATTACATATTCACGTAATTTACGTATATTCTATTTGATGGTCAAGCTAATACATATTCACTTATGAATTGGAGTAACTTTTGAATATGCGTCTATAACATGTAAGAGTAATTTAAATAAACATACACGTGTAGAATATTTTATATACAGGATGTCACAAGACCCATCACCAAGCCGAAGTCAACTCGTGGACATCATGCCCAGTCATACTAACCAAAAATAATACCTGGAAAACGAACATTTTTTTAAGCTTTCACATTTTATAAACCGCAATTAAAAGAGCGCGCGTGCAATGCTCGAAATGCCTACTTATCCATGGGGTCATAGGGCATCTAAAGAACATATTGGCGGCGTAAATGCATCGATGTTGTACCTAATTATAAAAATTCCATACTAACTTTGAGCCTCAATATCTCCTGAACCAGTAATTTCCCAGGTATGGTGCCGAAGTAAAAAATGTTCGTAGTGATTGGTACAACATGGGATTTCAGTTTTCGTTAAGGGTCTTTTTACACTCTGTATATTTATTTTCACCACAGCAGCTCAAACATGCCGCTTTTGCTGCGAGACAACAGTGAACAAAACGCGATTTTGATTCGAGCGTGAGGCAAAGTAGCTTTTTAATTTTTCAATCTTCAGTGCCACGAATTGACATTGTTCAGCCATAAATTTGAAACATTCGAATTTTACTGTGCTCTGTCTCTTTCACATGCATATAAAAAGAGAGTGAAAAACAAACCCCTTCGAATTCGAAATTCGATTTTGGAATTCGACCTCAAAGAAAACACCTTCGGAAACGCAAATAAAAAAGATTTTACCAATCAAATCTTCCCAAGGGGCCCCGACTGTGAGTCGTTCTGTTCTGCATATTACTTCTAAACTTATGGGCTTGTTTCTTTCTTTTTAGTTTTTATTTAAGTTAATATTTTCACGTATTTTTTAAAATTAGTTTTTATGCAGTCGGGTTTTTTTTTTTCTTTAAATTATTTTTTTTTTAATGTTTTTGTTTATATGTTTAATTTATTATTGGATTTAAATAAAAATAAGTCTAATTAATAGTATAAAATTGGTATTTAACCAAAACATTTTTATTTGGAATTACAACAATGAAACATTTATTGAAAAATAAACATCAGGGACGCGGTATTGAAACGTGATTTAAAAAAGTAGCGGGAATAAAAATTTCGGTGATGCTGATACAGTATAGCGTAACGTGTTAAATTATATTAATACCTATATAAAATAATCTAAAAATATGAGTGAAACTAGCGATGAAGAGTGTACTTTAACACCAGAAGAGTTAAATCAACAAGTGATTACCTAATACAGAATTCAATCTATTCCTGTTCATTTCTATGTCTCCTAAGTAATATGTGTTCTCACTGCTGTGGTGAAAAATTATGTGTGCTACACGAGAGCAAAGTTTTTTGTATCTCGTGCTATTGAGACCCTCACTACGCTCAGGATTCTAACTTTGATTCACTCGCTACGCTCGTGAATCAATCATAGAATCCTTCGCTTGCTCGGGACTCAAAATCAGCACTCGAAACAAAAAACAACTTTGCTCTCTTGTTGCACAAATAACTATTGCATGCAAGCAGAAAACCTCTCAAATCCCTGCCTGGATTTTTCTTAGTAGTTTGTTTCGCTTTTTACGTATTTTCGGTATGATGTAGTAGAAAATTGTTACGTTTTTTATTGTTATATCGTTATATGAATTCGTATTTTACTCTATTTGTTTGATTTAGTAATTCCTATAGTGACTCAAAGTTTATTTAAATTTAAGCTCTTTACGTTGTGAAATAAAAGCTATGTACATATTTTAGTTAGTGTAACCAAATCAATAAATAAATTCGAAGGTAACAAATCATAATATATTACACTAGTGACAGGAACACAGCACAATCATATATAATAACACGATCTGGTACTTTAGGTAGTCATAGCATAAACTATAGTCTTCATTTAATTACACGATAATTTGAATTATAGGCTACTAGAGGACGCTAGCAGCTACGCCTGCATTTTTTTAAATTTACCCGTTTTCGCCGATCCCGTGGGAATTTCGGGAAATCCCTTCTTAGTGCACCCCTACGGTCCCCAAGGAACACATATGCCAAATTTCAGCTTCCTGCGCCCAATAGTTTCGGCTGTAGCGTGTCTGTCAGTCAGTCAGTAACGCAAGGATTTTATACATTAAGATTGCGATTAGGGATAGGTATATAAATGATATCGCGATAAATGCCGTAAACTTTGTTTAATTTCAACAACTATTTATCTCAAATTAAAGTCTTTGTGTCCATCAGCGCTCGGACTTTAAATAGGACGGGCGCTAACAGACACAGTTGTCTTAAAATTATTACGACTTGCTTAATTCGATTTTGCAAGGTATTTTGGTGTTAATGTTTCATGAACTGTAGTTAAACTTCATTGCTCTTTCTATGCTGCGAGTATGTGTAGTTGTGTACGCCGATATAATTGTACTGTCGTCGTAAATAGCAAAGGTTATATTGGTAAGCTAATATATTTTAACGGTTTAAAGTTGTTCAAGCGAAGTCTGCTCACGCAAGTCTGGGCTTGGCGAACACGGAATGTGAAGAACCTTGGGAATACCGAGCTGTCAGCTAATCTATATGTTTGTTTACAAAGACACTGAAATATTGCGGTATCGCCATCCCTATAAAGTCAAAGTAGTATTATATATCGATGGTCAAAGCATTTCATTTCACTCACTTTTTCCCACTGTGCCAAATACGATGCTAGAATAATTGGGATGTCAATCTATTGATGAATGGCACTATTGTTACAACGAATAAGGTGTTATATCAAATTAGTCTGCTTGCTAGTACAAAGAAAGTATGTGTCCATCCTTTTGTGTTAGACAAAATCAACATTTAATCGACATCAAGCAAGAAAACAGTGATTTAACTTTATTAAATAAGTAACATCTTCCTAAGGTTAACTGGTTGATTATAAAAGCCTTTGACATTGAGTTCGCTACTATATATTGGTTTGTGCATAAAATCTAATAAATTGTATGCACAAACGGAACTGGTCATGTTGTCTAATAAAAAGCAGGTGGATGACCTTTGAAATTATGACAATATGTAAAAATTATAATTATTTAAATTATAATATTTAGGTAATTAGTTTGTTCGAATGATTGATCTTTCAATTTTCGTATGTTTCCATCAATTGTTTCGCAATGATCGCAACAGCTTCTATTTTCGACGTGTGTTAGCTTTTAATTGTTTGTAACGCGAGAAGAATGCACGCCAACAGGAAAACTTTTATCACTATCACATGTCCGGGGCGGCTGTGCGGAAACTCATTTACACATATTTCATGGTATTTAATTGCGTGATTAATTAGTGTTTTATCAAACCATATCCACTTGTTCGAAAACAATATTGATATTTGCATCCACGCAATGCAGCTTATGCTCTGTTTAATATGGATTATTATAGAAATAATTTGGTTTGTTTAAATATACATATATTTTAATAGTTTTTAAATTTTTATTACACTGATATATCTCTATTTTATTGGCCAACAAAGTCCCGCGTACAACTGGAAGCCAAACGAACCCCTAATCGGCCCTTCTTTGAATTTAAAGTAGTTGAAGCCGACGGTTCTTCCGTGAACGTTATTTAGGACAATGATTAGAATCGTGGCCTATGAACGCAAGTTATCAGTTCCACACCCACTGAGAATTTCTCATGTTACACGTCAGAAAGAATCAGTGCAGTCAAAGGGCGTGCCATGTTCAAACAGGTTTCACGCTAATGCAATTATCGTTTGGCTCGCCAGGCAAGCTCTAAGTGACCGGACCCATACGAAGAGGTGCTCTTGGAACTGTGAATCGTTTAAATGAGAAAACATTTTGTGTTTAGTGCGCTCCCATCTAAGCAAACCTGCTCGACACGAGGTGCTTTGTTTGTGTAACGTGGAGGAACTCTCATATTACAAGTATTGAGGGAATAAGATAGAGAATGAATATCGAATAACACTGATGTATAGGTTCAGGTTTATGATTGGAAAGATAGTCAGGGATATGCAGTTTATATAAAACCTGATTTGGTGAATCATGCTTTTAGGTTTCATGTTGTAAAGTTTTATTCGGTATAATCATGATTTTTAAACACGAACTTGATTTAAAATGGCTTTTTCTAACTTAGCCTGACATTCTAAGTTGTCCGGATTAATTGATGGAAATTCCAATATAAGCTGAAGGAGCAGTTAATATGTTATACCAACCTGATGAATTAACCCCTGCCGTTTGATACATCGTTTGTATTTACTGAAAATGTCAATGTAAGGTATAGGTACTGCAAAATTTGTAACCCTTTTAAGTTTAATACAGTACCTAGATATTTTTTTTTTTATTTTTTTTTATTTATAGTCTCACGCCTGTATCCCCGAAGGGGTAGGCAGAGGTGTAATATTACACCCACATTTCGCCATGAATTTTTAGGTCCCACGTAATAGAGGGCGAGCATATTGCCGTTACCGAGCACATCACCAGACTCCGGGCTGCTGCTGAGTATTCGGCAAAACCCAGTAACACTTTTGCCCGACCCGGGAATCGAACCCGAGACCTCCCAATCGCACGCGCATATTTATGCCGAAAGACCAACGAGGCAGTCTAGATATTTTTATGCGCCAGTAACACAATGGAAAGAAACTAATACCACGAAGTAATTTGAATAAAACTAAACGCATCTCTAGTACATTCGTTTTCAAAAGAGAAAGGTTCGCTTAGAATTGTGGAAATATTTCTATTCAGATGGAGTGGAAAAATATATGACGAGCGTAACAAAGATCTGACGTGTGATGAATTTTATATAATTGCTGTCGACGGCTGTTTAAGGTTTTCCCAACCGGATGCTTGATCGTCGTTCCGAATGTTTACTTTATACGTAATTTTGGTTCTGTCGGAAGTTCCCGGCATACTCCGACGTCTTCTCTCGCGAAGAATCGTTACTATCTCATCTATTCAATACTAACTTTGTTGATATTATGTCAAGTGATCGTGCGTGGGCTATATCATTAAAAAGCATCAATTGTTTCTGATTTGAGTACTAAAGAATTTAATGGCCCGCAATTCGAGACGCCTGTACAGGATTATAGTTCTTTAGTTTTTTAAGCACGTCGAATCCACATTGGTAATATTCGCACGCATTCTCGGAATCTGTATCCTTTGTTTTTCTGTGAGCTCAATTAAAAACGACTTTTTATATTTTGTACCGTCTATTATCGCTGCAATTATATTTCGTCGTATAAAAATCGATAGTCGATTACAATTTTGATCAGGTATTTTGCTTTTTTAACCGCCAGCGTGTGCAGTGCGCCGCAGCTGCTCACACACGAGTGGCACACACCTGCTACAGTTGTCGCAGTCTCTATCACCTTTGACATTTGACTAAAATTTTATGGCGATACGATTATTTATCGCGCCCATAAAATACCTTAAACCGAGTGCCATTTAGGAGCTTTAACTCCCATATTACGATCCACAAACGGTGACGACCCACGCGCTCTGTAATTGGCCCGTACACATGTCACGAGCTACCTACTTTTTAATGGTCAACTATCTCATTGTTTCGAAAGAATACGATAAACATCTTTCTTAGTAGAACTCCCACAAAGCCTAGTCGGAAAATTTTGATTTGTATTTAATGCCGATCCTTGTCAATTACGACTATTAAAAATTTAAATGGTGATTACAAAATGTTAGGGTTGGCTAAGCGTCGTCTATAATTAGTGACCGAATGGGCTCTGCGCCGCGCTCGATTCGGTGGTAACCCTTTGTTATTATTTAAATTATAAACGATTAGTCTACCAGATACAGCGCCTCAGGCGACGCGTGCGCATCGCGCCGCTGCGTCATCCATGCATTTTAATACTGCGATTTCGTGATTGTTTTTATCTAGTTTTTATTTGGAGGACGTACAAGGACGACCCGTGAAATCAGTCAAAACAACTTTTTGTCATGCAATAACGTTATATAAATTCTGCAGCGTATGTTATTGACCTTTGAATGTTCACGATAGACTTTACCTACGACAAGTCTTTGTCTATAGGTAAGTTTATATTAAGCAGTCAGACAATGAGAGACGTCTTCCGAATTCCATTGTGCGATCCCGTGGGGAAATCGCAGTTAGATGCACTAGACTTTCCGATTCAGAATGACGGGAATGCACCTAGGGGTACGATGCTAGACTATGATTGGATAGGTCACTGATATCGAGTCGTTGTGACGTACTGAGAATACGAGTATTATGCTTCATGATCTTGCAATAAGGATTGGGAAAATTCCATAGAGATTTCTTAGAGCCAAAAGTTGGATATACCTAACTCTGCACACCTCGGTCACAGGTTCAAGTTGTTTTGCTGAACACACGGTGGAGTGGTTTGTTTCGATTCCCATACAGACCCAAACTTTGTGCTATCCAATAGAGGAAAGGGACCGAATATGGAATACTTAAATATATTCGTAAAAAAAACAGTAAAGAAGTCTTATTTTAATCTGTCTCATGGGTTACAATTAAATGTAGGCATATTTACTCGTGAAACATAATAATTAAATCAACAAATAATAAACACTTTCCGTAATATTATCAACTAAAGTAAATTAATCAAAAATAGGCCTCTCCAAAAAGTGACCCTATTATGGAATAGGGTATTCCATAATAGGGCCATGTCACGTTAATGAAAACAAAAGATTAAAATTAGCCCTGCACGCAAAAATCACAAATAAATTCTGCATATTCTGCTCCGGAACATAAAACGTGACACCATTGTCTACAGGCAATGCACTGGATCCACTCTTCTCCCCTTTCTGTCTTCACTGAAAAGCCCTGAGCAATACATGCACTCAGCATCAGCATCTGGATCGTTAGGTTGAAGAACAGAGGGTTTATCTCTTTATGCCTTGCCAGAAAGCCTTTTCACAATTTACGTGCAGCTGTTCTATTGTTAAAAGGATGTTTTAAGTTATTTCTTACCGCCAATGATAGGTAAGCCCATCTCTTCACATCATTTCGTGTAAGCCCAAAATACTGTTCTTCGATTTGCTTGACATACTGTAGAAGGTAACATATTTTCAATAATTATCAGGTCCCAAAACTGTTTTACGACCAAGGCGCCACTCAATATTTGGCTCGTTGGTATGAAAAAATTGAAAGAGGGCAGTCTGAAGTACATTAAAGACCTGTGCAGCCTTCTTGTAACCCGTTTTTGGGTTTTCACAGCTTCAATAGCATTTTTCATATTGGTTTTGTCCCATACTTTTCGTTTTTTACTGGTGTTCAACATGGCCCCCAAGTTGATCACAAATATATCTAAAAAGAGAGAAATAGTAATCAGTTAACAGATAAAAACTTGAGATTACTTTATAATATCATCTAGGTCCTAATATGGAATAGTATTCCATATTAGGACCTAGACGGTATTCCATATTACGAACAATGTGATGGCAGAAGAAATCTTAAAGTAACTTTTTTTTAAATTAAATATTCATAAAATCACAATATCACCAAAAAATAACACACCTTAGTTAGATACTTTGCAACTTATTTTGAGATATTCGTGTAAGAATAATAAGAGAACATATAGGTAAAACTTACGTAAATATCCGATTGATTTTGCGTTAACAGTGTCGCACACTCTCACTCGCGTCTATTGCCGCTGAACGCCGCACACGCAATGGCCGTCGAATGAGGGTAGCGGGAGGGGTAATATGACACACGTTTGGAATATTTGTGGCGTTTAGTTTCAGAAATATTACAGTATTCCATATCGTCACCCTCCCTGCTAACTGTCCTAACTAGCAATTGTCATTTTTTCCAGGGCAACCGTTTTTCGGTCGAGCGTTACAGTCATCTTATTATAGTTGCGTTGGTTGTGGTTTTATCCATGAATTAATAAGTTTTTTATATTCCTCTTGGCTTATTTTTTAAGTTAGTAGTAACTCTAAAGCCCTAAGGTATCTATTTATTTATTTATATTCATTTGAAGCAGATACGTCTCTCTGTGAGAACTTTGTTTTACAATTTGTGATTGTTACGACGTGGTTATTTGGTATAAAATATAAATAAAAGTCTCTTAATGTCATATAAATATATTAAAACTAATGTCGTTTTGGTTAAAAATTGCAAAAAAATATGTTTTAACATTTTAGGCAATTTAGCTAAAATGTTTAAGTACTCCTAATGACATGAATTGAAACTTAACCTACATACATACATAGACTCACGCCTGTTTCCCGGAGGGGTAGGCGGAGACTACGGAACGCCATTTGCAACGATCCTGACATATCTCTCTTGTTTCATTCACTCCCATCAGATTCCTCATGCATGCTCTTCTGTTCAAGGTACTTCTAACCTGTCCTGTTTTTAGGATGTCTCCAATTTGGTGAGAAAACGTCCGCCTAGGGCTTCTCCTTGGTCCAGTCCCTTCCACACTTGCCTTATATAATTTCTTGGTCAGTCTTTCGTCATCCATCCTCTCCATGTGTCCAAACCATCTTAGCATACCTTTCTCAATGGTTGTCTCTATATCTTCTTTTACCCCCCAACACTCTCTTATCACACAATTTTTTACTCTGTCGTTCAAAGACACTCCACACATACTTCTCAGTGCTCTCATTTCTACAGCATTTATTCTACTTTCATGTCTATTCTGCCATACCCAACTTTCACTACCACACATAAGTGTAGGTACTAACACCCCTCTATGCACAGCCAAAGGTGCCTTCTTGGACACGTTTTGACTGTCCATAAAGGTCTTCAAAGCTCCATTCACCCTATTACCTGCATTAACTCTTCTTTCAATATCTTCTTGATTCTTACCATTCCTAGTAAACAGCGTACCTAAATATTCAAAATCATTCACTTGCTCTACTCGTTGTGCATCGATCATTACAAGCCGTAACACATTCCTCCTTTTCAAAAACCATAACTTTCGTCTGGGAGGAAAGGAATGAAAGTGAATGTGAGCAACATTCACTTTCATTCCTTTCCTCCCTAAAGCACCTTGCATGATTGCTACCATCTCATGCAACTCCTCCGCTGGAGACGCAGGAAGGAAAATCCAGGAAGTCAGTGTATGTGAGAACATTCACTACGTACGGTTTATTTCTCCGTGCCAATCTAAAAATTGGAGGTAATCGATGGAATTTTTGTTCCGTCCACTGCATCCATTAGCAAACAGATAAATAATATTGATACAATCTAATGGAAGAGGAAAGGGGATCCCCTATCCTTTAAGAGGAGTTCGGTATTGTCAACCTTTTTCTATTGCAATAGTTGGGGTGGTCAATCCGAGGGTGCGTGGTGGGTTCCTCTTTCCTTCCATTAGATTACAATGGAGTTCCGCCAAGTAACGCCTGATTCAATCAACTATAATATTGATGCCACTTGCGTCACTCTTCTTGTGAAAGTCATACAGAGCAGTTGAAATTTCTGAGGACCCTCTTTTGCTTGATCCTTCATGCCAAGTATAACACGAACAGGCTCCAGAAGTCATTTCATATTGTAAAATTGTACGCTGAAAGACGACGTTTATAAAAAACAGCATTTTCATTGCTAATAGACAAGCTTATGACTTGTTGGCGGTCAAATTCATTTATTCATTCATCATTGTATTGTGGTTGGGTTCTGCTGTGATGCTGTTTTACACTTAATTCTTTCTGATCTAAACAAAGTCTTCTCTTGTTGATGCTTCGTATTTTTATATTTTTCGTATTTTTTTTAGTTTTTGCTATACGACGAAAAACTGGGCTTCACGCAACAATTTTTATTCTCTTCTTTAAACATGTGGTACATCTTTGATAGCGTCAGGTCACAATGTAGGTATTCTCTAGAGGAAACCTTCGGAAATCTTTCAATATGATGTTCAATCATTTTTCGAATTACGAAATCATTTTCAAAAGGATTCTCTACGCCATCCGTGTTTTTATTTTTCGATAATACTGGTGACTGTAACTTTTCCAAGTGATGTCCTAAACTTATTCCCAAAGTGTTTAAGAAAAACCTTTGGCAAACATGGAGAGACTTATTCTGCAGAGGAAAAAAATATTGAAGAGAGGCTTGCCTTCTAGATTCTGGTCCAGAAGTTCGACGTTTAACAGGTTCTTTTTTCACATGCCTCACAATAAACTCACGCTGTAACTGAAGATTTCCTTGATCCCAATAACTTTGGAATCTATTTTTACGAATATCATCTGTGAAACGATAACAACTGCGTTTACAGTTGAAGATGTGACAAAAAGGGCCAATTTTCCATTTTGGTACAATCACACCTGCAGCCCCCGTGCGTACCGCAGTGTGACTTCACTTAATGCTATAAATAAATACTATAAATAATAGCAATAAGCTTCATATTCGTAAAAAAGCTTTGTTCTATACGACGTAAGTGAAAGATGAAATGTATAAACATCGTAGAAAAAGTTCTAGCTAAGTGCCCTATGTACATATACTATCAGTAATTTTCAATCGTGGCGAAAAAAAAGTCTTACTAACTGTAGTATGTTCATACGACAGGTAGAGAGAATATTTATTCCCACCTTTTGCAGTTATGCAAAACAAAATATGTGATTATCTTCTAAACGGTAAACGACACAGATACGAGGATTAAAGAGACTTATTCGAAACAAAGTTCTGAACACGTAGGTAATGTCAGTGCAGATACGTCAGTTTGTGAGATACGACAGTTAGCGGGGAGGGCGACGATATTAGGGACGTATTCCATAATTGGTACCTTTCCTCTAATATTTGTGCCAAAATTTCATTCCATTCATTCTAATAAATTATGCATTCGGTTTTTCGAATTTACATAAAGATATTAAAATCGTAATTTAAACATATATTATTATTATATTCATCCAAGTAAGCCGATCTCGGTCAATTGAGACACTATAAGCTGTGTAGATAGTGCCATGCCAATAAACAGATGTAGCGGTCATGTCGCGCAATAGAAATGGCAGCTTACATACAGGTGTAGCAAGTATCAACTGTTCTAATATCTAACAGCTCAAGAAAGTGAATGGGATGTAGTTTGTAATTATTGCGTATGGAGGTGACGTATCTTTATAGTACAACCAACCTCTCATGGATAAAGTATCTATATTTAATGTCTGTTTGAAGAATTGTGCTTTTGTTTACAATATTATTGTGAACGCGAAAGTTTGTGAGGACGGATGGGTGTTAGTTACTTGTATAAGTACGTAAAATATACATTTTTAATTTTCTTTGATTAAAATTTACAATCATTTTATACAGCTTATACATGAGAATAGACATAAAGCTACATTTTTTGGCGATACCTGACAACCACATGGGCAAATGAGCGGCAGGACTTGTAACAGCAATTCTGACTATTAATATTTTTATTTAATTTCTTAGTTTTGATAGAGAGCTGATTTTAGTTCAAATTGATATGTTAAAGCATTGAAAGTTAAAAAAATCTGCGGAATGGTTGTTTTACTTTGATTACAATCAGATGAAGACAACAGATTATCATTATTCATAGGTTAACTTACAAAATTCTGAATTAATTTGGGCAATGACTCAAAATCTTAAAAGGTTTATCGTGTTCACCACACGCTTAAATTACCAGATTGGTTATTAACAACAGTAGTTTCCCATTCCGAGGAATGGGCAGATATTGATAATCTCACGAGAACTAAGAAAAGTTATTTTTAGTACTCTATAAATAACGATTAAAAAAAATCATAGCACGATAAAAAATTATGTCAATGTGAAGTTTTTTTTTTATAGACTCAGGCCTGTAACCCCGAAGGGGTAGGCAGAGGTGTGATATAACACCCACATTTCGCCATGAATTTTTAGGTCCCACGTAATAGGGGGCGAGCCTATTACCGTACCGGGCACATTACCCGTGAAATTATATAGCTATTATTTTAATAAAACATGCTTTTCATAATTATAATGTAGATATGATCAGCGTTACTAATATAAGTTATCATATTGTTTAAATTAACCATCTTACGAATTCGCAGATAAGCAGTTCTCATTTCCCAAAAGCTTTTAAATAGGAACGTTGAAGCAAAAAGATTTACCTCAATATAAAGGGTATGGCTCATCCGAATCTAATATACCACATAATTATATCTATTGCACAGAGCGTGAAGGCATCCGAGTGCCCTCCGTATAGCCACCTAAGTCAACAATTTATTGGAGCCCATCTATCAAGACGGTCCGTCGTATTGTCCAATTGCATTCCTCAAACGTACATCGCCGTAGAATTTACTGAGCGACAAATTCTCGTCGCACATAATTCCTTACAAATGCCCACGTAATTAACGAATAAGATGTTTCTAATAGCTAAGTATTTAATTTATGTTATAATTGATCACTACGGCACGAAATTGAATTGCCGGCGTTGTCAACAGCTGACGGCTTAGCGGTTTAAATAACAGGCCCTATTTTCTTTAACGAATATTTATTTGAACTACACTGCTGGCTGTGGCAAATCACTTGAAGGTCAAGGATTGCTTCCCTTCATCAAAATGTAAGTAATCTTAAAATATAAAATCCTTGCGTTACTGACTGACTGACAGACACGCTACAGCCGAAACTATTGGGCGCAGGAAGCTGAAATTTGGCATGTATGTTCCGTGGGGACTGTGGGGGTGCACTAAGAAGGGATTGCCCGAAATTCCCACGAAATCGGCCAAAACGGGTAAATTAAAAAAAAAATGCAAATGTAGCTGCTGGCGTCCTCTAGTATTACCTACTATATTACAAGGACCACAATGAAACGTGGCTAGGGAGAAAATATCTCTCAGTACCGCGGTCAACGATCTGGTAGCTACAGGATATGATTGAATTGAGAGACTGCGTGCGGAATTGCAAAATGTGCTACAGAAGGGCATAGTATTCAAATAGAAGTAGGTTTGATAGATGCATATCGAAGTGTTGAAATCTCTATAGCCGTAGCTTGTAGCTAGGTATATTATGCTTTTGAAGTAAAGTTATCTCATTTTCGAGATCACAACGAATGCTGATATAAAGCAGCGGCACACTAATTAATATGTACGAGTTATAAAGCAATCACATCGAGTAATGCACTCCGCACTCGGCTTCAAGACGGTTTAATTAAAAACTATTAAAATATGTGTATGCAAATGTGCACCTATTTAAAATACTCGAGCAAATGTGCGCTCGCTAAAGTCGGCGTTTTCATCAGCAATTTTCAATTAAATGTTTTTCGAGTTGAAGGTATGGATTTTCTACGAAGCGGAGTCGTGAAGTAAGGGGAGAGATGTATGGTAGCTTCTATGTATAAATACGACGGTATAGATATGACTAATGTTTTTGTGCCATTATGATTGGATTACCTAACTCATTTGTCTTATGTCGCACTGTGATCTAAACTAGCGGCAGCGTGTTAGTCAAGTTCATATCATAAATTTAATATCTTTCTTTCAAGTCAATAATCAGTGTCAAAGCTTCTAGCTATCATCATGGCTTCATAGCACGTCATAATTATTATTATCACTATCCGTGCATTGCAGCCACGCTAATCGGATAACGTCAAAAATTTATGGTTTCAACCGGTTTACTATAAGCAGCAAACCTGTTGAAACCAACTTTAAATTATATCAAAATAAACAAACAAAAGTAACCAAACTTACAATCAGAAGTGGGATAATAGCATCATATAGCATTTCTGTATTCTCAAATTACCAATTTGGTTTGACGAGCGACCCATCGTCGCAGTATTCGCCGCCCTGACTTAAATCACGAAATTGCCCGTTTCGAAGTTGCGGTGTATAATTAATTTGGCATTACATCAGTCTAATTTCGCGTGATATAATACGAGAACACCGCAATACCTCGACTTACACTGCCATGACTTACGCGAATGCCAGTTGCGTGAATTTTCGCCTTCCATGCAACTTTAATCTTAATATAACGCTCGATTGGGATTTTGTTATTGCCATAACCTAAGCTAAACATAAGTTGTAAATTGTATAACTATCTGGTATTTTAATTCAATACATTTTCTTATATAAACGAAATTACGCTACCTGCCTCGTCTTACGTGAATTTGGCTTACGCGGTTATCGCTCAGTCACACCTATAACGTAAGTGTGAGGCTTTACAATATTTGTCCCGAGGCCTAGGGGTAAACACCAATTAATCCTGGCAACACGATACATTTCAAGGGAGGAGGGGTGCCCTCTGGTGGCAGATTGGTGCATAATCCCGCTGCAGTTCTACTGCTTCCGATGCAATCGACTAAGAGGGCGTTCGTGAGGGGATCGTTCAATGGACATCGTTGGGGCTAATATTTTTCTTTACGTCATTGTTTGCCAGAGAATTGATCAAATCGTATATGAAACCCCGTGATTGAACCTTTGTTATGCGGAAATTTTGCGGACTCCTATTACAAAACGTGGCAGTAGTTTCATAAGAAATAATTTGGTGACAATGACATCTGTTTCAACAGTAGGTAGTAAGGGAAATGATTGATGATCAAAGATACGAAAACAACTATACAAAACGTAAATTGGTAAAGTAAATTGTATAAAAACACCGATTGGGGGACCTTGGTCCCCATCATTATTTTTAAAGTTTCGGTAGGGTTCGAGAATTGTTTGAATTTGCTTCTTCACGCTTTCGGTCATTAGTCGTGCTTAGTAGACAGCTGGTATATGTAGGTAGGTATATACGTGCTTTGGAATACTGCCGCTAATGGTTGACAGAAACTCAACCGATGTGCTTTCATATTTTGAGTAGAATTTATTATTGCTTACTTATTATATAGGTTCCTTGAGCCTAGAGCCTTGGGTCCACTTGACAAGGACTAGAATCGTTAGCCGTATTTCGGTAAAGGGCCGCATGCCGCATGCAATCAGCGCTCTACCGTGCTTCGGCGGGCACGTAAAACCGTCAGTCTTAGTTCTAGTTTCGGAAAACAATTACTATGTCACGTTGGATGTCCTCGAACGGCTTATACTCTTCGACAACGAAGTTTCCCACACACTCACGAACAGACGAGCCAGCTCCCAGAATTTTTTACTTCTCGTCTCGACTGTCAAATGTCTCTATCTATAGGTATCTAAATATATGCATCATCTATATCGTCACACAATTTTTACAATTAACATTTTTAACTTTATTAAAATTTCTATGCTAACGTCAATATACATATAGGTAGTTATAATCCTATAAAGTTTCAGAAGACAAGTATTAAACGCAGAGTCACGTTTATCAGTCCAAGTTACGTAGGTAGGTACTCCTACTCAATGGAAGTTTACGATTGGCATCGCTCCCCTCCGAACACCCAAGGTATTTGTTAATTGCCTTTAAACAGCACCGTTACACGTTAACATGAAACTACTAAATTAATTTCTTATCTCATATCTTTACGTAGAGTAACTATACTTGTCAGTTTTCGCATGCAATTAGTGTGCGCTCAGATAAATCGGTACGTGTTATTTTAGGTTTGTTCGTAGCGTCATTAGACGAATTTGTAACTCACACAAGTCGGCCGATAAATCCGAGCGCGCACACACACGCAGGTACGGATTTGAAAATAAATGTATATAGGTATAAGTATGTAGATTTTTCGTGAACTTGTTGCAAATTCGGTGATTGGTGCGCGTTTGAATAGGGGCCAAAACTTTCAGCACGTAAATCTGCTATGACAGTTTCTGAGTTGAATATATTTGTCAATAGAATATATTATTATGTAATTTCATATATTTGCGATAACTATGTACTATAAAATTATAAAAATGTCATCAAATTATCATTCAAAAGGTACTTTAATGTTTGATATTTAACATGAAACCAATGTTCAACAGTTTTTGTCTGCGGTAACTCGTAAACTGTCGACCTGACATTTACACAGGTTGCACTAGGTTATAGTAACCTTGATATTAACAGAAACAAATCCTTTTCAAATAAACGTAAAGATACAAATCACAGTTCACAGTACTTTAATAGACATACATTTTGTGCAGAATAAACTATCCAACTTGTTTTACACCATTATTGTATTTTTTAGGATTCCATAGTAAACTAAAGAACTATGAATGTAAACTAACTGTTAGTTCATAAACAGATCTACTACATCAAGTTATCGACAAGGATCGCGCGACTATTGGCCGTCCAGGTTCGAACCCAGGTCATTGTTGTTAGGTTTTTCTGTCAAGTTGGAGTCTATATTCTGTTCACACCACAGGACACACAGTAGGCTATTTTGGCCATGCTAGATACATTTAAGATTTTTACTAAATGAGAGAAATAAATAGTACCTACTAATACGTATAATTTTATGATGTTTGAAGTACTTTAATGTTATTTTTAATTGATTAATATACCTACGTTTAATTTTATATGCTTAGGTACTTCTCTCGCGAGCGAACTGAGTACATATTTATACACTTAAATGTCGCAGACTTATACATTTACATTTTACGGCTGTATAATCACATGCAGATTATTCACTAGCATGAAAATTAATGAATAAATATAATAATTAAGTACAAGTAATTATACGGCTGATAGAAATGAATTACTATAATAACTAAGCGATGGGCTCTAAAGCCAATTAATGTTCATTTAACGGCTTTGATATCTTCTAAGTAATTTTGTACTTGGCCATCCATTTGGAAAGTGGTTTACTATATTGAGGGATGAAAAAACATCTAAGGCTACATACAAAACATTACTTTAAAACTTTCACTATTTGTATACAGACTAATGTTTTTGTAAAGAGTCGTGATCACGGTTGGTGTAAACCCAGCCAAAACACCGGGAAAATAGAAGATATTTCACTTGTCATTCAGCATTACCTCGATTGCGAGACAAATTAATATTAGTTGTAGTAGTGTCATACGTAATAAAAGGTCTCCCAGGTAAAGTATTTTTAACATACATACAACATGCTCAATTGCAAAATTAAACAAAGTCTAACTTATTATGTTAGTACGGTCCACATTGCGATTTGTATTTTTTTTTTCTTTTTATTTTTATAACGTCACGCCTTTTATCCCCGAAAGGGTAGGCAGAGGTGTATTTCTACACCCACTTTTCGCCAGATATACTTTAGTTAGTCCCACGTACTAAGGGGCCAGCCTATTGCCGTACCGGGCACATTTCCAGACTCCGTGCTGCTACTGAGAATTTCGTGACAGAAAAACCCAATAACACTGCCCGACCCAGGAATCGAACCCGGGACCTCTCGATCCCACGCGCACATTTATGCCGCGAGACCAGCGAGGCAGTCGTATGGGGTTTGATGTCGAGTTTTCCGTCTCTACGCAAAGATGGTATTTATTTATTGACGTTTGATTATTGCACATTGCTTGAATAGACATAGATTTTTGCTTTACAATTCCAATTTTAATAAAACACTGTGTATACATGAGTATATAAAAGGTAAACCCACTAAACCCTTCAAAGAGCTATAGTGTTGTAACAGCATTACAATAGGTAGATAGTAGACAGTGAATCGTCAAATGGAAGCCGGGTTACCAGTGGCATTTGGACAATACCCATCAACTTGTGTGCCAAGATCATAAAACATTGATGGATATTGTAAGTTTACGAGCGTTTATTCACACCGACATAATATGTCGCTTTCCTTTGCGATGAATAAATGTTTTCTTGATCCGGGTGCGATTCGTCAATGTGTAGGCTTCTGTTAAGAAATCATACAGACAATGGGCTTGCCTTTTGTGTAACACTATCAAACTTGGGTTACGTAGAATTTCATTACTCTTCATATGCCGCCTACACAGGACACGGATTCTTTAATAAACACCTATATAATATAGGTATCACCGACAGCCCGCTGTGCAGGGCCTGTATGGCAGCAGACGAGACGGCAGCCCACCTGCTCCTCGACTGCCCTGAGGTCGCACAGTACAGGCAGCAGTACCTGACGAGATACAGCACCCTGAGGGAAGCAGTGGGCCACATCAAGAGTCTGCTGGCCTTCCTCGAAGAGCTGGGGTGGCTCGAATGACGACACCATTCCCACCCGCACGCAAAATACACGCCAAGACGTGGAGTTGCGGAAACAGCCCGTGTCATCAAGTATCAAGTATTATTCTTCATATAATAAAAACTTGTCGGACACTAGCTAAAACTAAGACCATATTAGCGAACGAGCTGTTTTTGCTTAGTTTGTGAATTAGTGAATCCATCAACAATCTAGGTAAGTACATGACACATGTTCATGACGAAATCTTGTTATGTTTGATGGTTTCTTTTACAAAATCACTTATTTTGATAAATCAAGAATGCGTAAATTCACTTGAAAAACAAGGTGGTGCATAGGCATCCTTGAAATATCTCAAAACAATGTCACCTTCATCAATAAAACCATTAAAAGTAAATCGATATTTGTATAAAAAGTAAAACAAAAAGGTCGTATCGATATTCTCGAGTAGAATTCCGTATATCGAAGTTCGAAACGATAAATCAGCGTCCCCCGCGGGCCGCTTGACCATTTTATTAAATTCCGCGATTAAATACCCGCCAGCAACGTTAAACGAAAACGTTTCGATATTATCGCGATATCTCGACACCTCGACTCACCTCGCCCTGTTCATAATTACTGCGCCGATCGTCCCCTTCGTTGTGCTAGGGTTAAATTGCGAGCTATTTCTCGCTTAGTTCTCGACATATTGAACTATTTACTTACTATTCTACGGCTGGTTCGGGATCCAGAATCTAAAGAGTCCAGGAGCCTTCCTCAAGTACCTGAGTCCTCTCCTGACAAATATAATATACTCACTTTTTAGGTTTTCTTTTAAGAAAACTACCTTCACCAAGGTCAAAGCTGCTTCTAGACCTAAGGTTGCTACTCCACCGGAGTAGCGAGGAGCCAAGCTGTGTCAATGTCACCAAAATAAAAGCGTAAAACGCTTGACATCCCGCTTCTCTTTCCTCATGTGGATAGACAACCCCTATTCTGAATCTTGACCAGTTTTTGTGACAAGTAAACCGTCCATGGTTTGATATGTTTGATTCCCAACACCTCTACCCACCTCGCCCTATTTATAATTACCGGTCGGCCCCTCCGTCATGCAAGGGTTATATTGCGAGCTATTTCTCGTTTAGCATAGCTCCTGTCATATCGCGCTAATGTGTACTTGTTTTTCTACAGTGGTTCGTTATGGTAATGATAGCAGCAGATAGTAATAATAATTTCTAGGAACATGTGGTACCAGGTTTATACCTATGGCTTGATGTAGGTACCTACCAGCATAGTGTGCCGCATAGATATCTGCAGAGAGTTCCATCTTTTGCAGCTAAAACTTTGTAATGATACGCACTATGCGCGTAATTTAAATGGGTAATTAATTCCTTTAAACCTCTTTAGAATTGTAAGCGTCTCAAACTCAAAGTAAAAGTTAACATGTCTTAAGCTGTGTTCAACCTATTTCATTCTCTAAAAAACAACAGTAGCAGCAAGAGTTGCCGATATACCTACAGCTTCTAAGCCTTATAACAAAATCAAATAACGCAGCGTAGCTCTAATATTAACCGAAATTTGGACCGAACGGTTCAAGAGATTAACGGTCAGCACAATTTATTGAACTAAGCTCAAAGATGCATCATATACTTGCCTATAGGTATTTATGGCAGCTTAGTTGCATTTTTATAATACGTCTTTCTCAATACTGAATTAATTTGAATTTCTTACTCAATGTTTAGCGACTCAACTGTAAACTTATAGCAATGAAGGGTCTTTCTTAGGCACTGAACAAAACTTAATTAGTAAAAGTTGTTTTCCGTCTATAGAAGATAACTTTAGCTATATTTTCTGCGTTGGTGGACCCGGTCTCAAATTTGTTTGTGTAATTATTCATGCACCCTTTCTGCATCGCTTCAAAAGTGGAAGTGCCTCATTAATCCCTATCTGTTATTCTAATTATGTCTTAATAGGCTTAGTCACAGGCCAGAGCTCAAGAGCAGATCCAATCTTCTGATCTCAAAATATTTGCAATTTTAAATTATTGCTAAATTAAAAAGTTCTAAGTACAAAGCATTCACATGTATTCGAGTTCTCTGACCCAGTCCGATTTTTCTACAGTATCTATGTAGCTCTAAGTACTAGATATTTGAATAAACTGAATGCAGAAGATGACAAAGTATGTGCATTGAAGTCCAGACTTCTGTAGGTATTTACCATTTACTCTTCTAGTCTAAATGAAACGAATCACTGTCAAAAAGGCTTTTCCATCACTTTACACAACTTGCAGCCATATACGTAATAATTTACCTACATATTAAAAGAAGGGGAAAACCTAGGCGGACGTTCTCTGACCAGATTGGAGACATCCTAAAAAAAGGACAGGTCAGAAGTACCCTAAACAGAAGAGCATGCATGAGAAACTTGATGGGAGTGAATGAAGCAACAGAGGTATGTCAGGATCGTTGCAAATAGCGTTCCGTAGTCTCTGCCTACCCCTCCGGGAAACAGGCGTGAGTCTATGTATGTGTATGTATATTTAAAGAAATTCCTCTTCGCTTTTACGCTATCATTTAACGAGATCGCATCACAGCACATTCCTGAGATTTCTCTAGAACGTTCGACGAACACAACCGCGCGAGGAAACCTACAAAGGTTTCCTCATTATGTGCTCACGAATATTAAATTCAGACGAACTCTCGAGCATGTGCTTCAAAGTTCTCTGTAATATTCTCGAAGTTGAAGGACTATTACGTTGTTAATGTTTAACTTAATTGCGTAATGGTATAAGTATACAGTTTTTTTAATATTGATATAGAAAACTGTTTATATGCTTCTCCAGAGTACAAATCAGTCATAGACAATCTAAACTCAGCTAATCTTGACAGTTGCTAGTTTTAAGTATTGTATAATGATTCGCGAATCGCGATGCTTCTATATCTTTAAACAATAGTTTAAAGTTTATTGAGATTGACTATCTAAACTGAGATACAGCGTAACATTTAAACTCGGTTTATTACAATTTAATTTAAAAGACCTGTAGAAATTATATATTCTTGGCGCAAAAAGCGGTTGGAATAACAACTAGAAACTTGTATCTTTTGTAAAGACGTGAGATTTAAACAAATATTCAATTCAAATCCATCAATAATTCGAGTATGGTACTCGCCCTAGAAACGTAGCTAAGCTAAAATTACAGCACATTTCTGTTGCTTATCATATCCATCCATATATCATATTGAAAGTAAATCATCTCAACAGAAACTATGCCGACGAACATCGTCTATCCGGCAAATTGAAGTGGCCTTATTACATAAACTTGTGTTTCAAGGAAATATCGTTTTTGCATAAATCTTTCTATCAGTGATCTATAGATAAGCCGAGAGTTATGAGGAAGTGATGTGTATGTTATGACTGGATAAGACAGTAGGAATAAATATTAGATCTTAAATTTGCTGAAATTTTAAGGAATGTGAGTTGTTTGAGATTGATTTGAGTTGTTAATTTTGAACTTCCGTTTAGATATGAAATAAAACTATGTTGTTTATTTTTAAAAGTAAATTCCTGAGGTCTTCAACATTATTGTAGAACGGCCTATGCTTCTTAAGATAAAGTTTCATACCTTTGAATGGAAAGTGTCGACAATTAAAGTTTAAACAATCAAACTTCCATAGCCTTTTAAAACGTCAACCGTAACGCGAGTTATTACATAAAAATAAACTCCCTTTGCTTGTGATCAAGTTTACGCTTTAAGTTCCTACTTGCCGTCAAGTCGTCAATCGTCACAATATATAAATAACATTATTCCCCTAGTACCCTTCAAAAGGAATTCGGTTCCCCTTCGTTACCGTCTCCAGGCAGGTGTGACAGCCGGTTTAGACCCACCTAACGTGGAAACTTACGAGACCTGTTCAATGTCCACCTAATGGTAATCCCCATTGAATGAAAAAAAAAAGAAATAAAAAAAAAAACGCAAATGAATTGACAGTGAAAGGACGGATAAAAAAAGTTTCATTCTACTGTTTTTGTCTCATTTTGTTTGTATTTTCGTTGCTATTTTTCAGCTTATATTAATTTACGAAGTTTTAATTGGCCCTGCCCTTTCGTTTTGCTATTTGCAAATTACCTCGCTTTATTTGTTTTGTATAAACATAAACTTTCACATTATGGTCCCGCAGATCAAAGATTACAGATTCTCAAACGTAAAGGCAGAGGGTATTTCACACCCTTGTTCCGGCAGCCATGTTTTTTAGGCCCCACTGAGTATTTTATGGGATTGTTAGAAAATGCTGGCGAACGTGGACATTACAGCGTATACTTAAATTCATGGAAAGTTTTGGAGACAACAGACTAGAGTATAATTTTAATAAATTATCTCTTTTTAGCATATATCTACTAAAAACTGCGTAAGCGAAACATGACTAGAAGAAGGAGGTGTACCTAGTGTCGTGCTCAGATGTTGTTAATAATTGACAATAACTATGAGTCGTGTGATCAAATACACTCATAAGTCATCATCATCACTCAGATGAAGGTTCATCTGCAGTAGTAGTCACGATTATCTGTAATGATTTCTTAAGCGTACTGTAGCTTTAGAGTACACGATTTATACAAGTATATTTAATAGGTCCTATTCGCGTTACTTAAGATATTTAAGGTAAAGATATTAACTCTGTTTCTTCCGACGTTTCCACCGACTCACAACGGTCGTGGCCGCGAAGCACTACTTAAAATCGTTGAGATAGTAATATACGTTGGCAATATTTTGACATATGTATAGAAACTTCAGATAACACATACTTATTAACCACAATATTGGCAAGGTTAGTACACTATTTCTTTCACCCTAATTTATTGTGATTATACACAAACAGTAGCCCTCCGAAATTATTCTGGCATCGTCGAAATTTCAACAAAGGGACAACATTATTTGTTAATGTTTATTTTATTACGTGACTCTAATGTGATCTTGGAAGTGCACGTATAAAAGGTTTAATTGCGTCATTAGCGTCACCGGCGCTAAGTGGCCGAGAGCGAGACAAAATATACGCTTATGACGTCATCAATAACAAAGATGTTGAAGTTTATTCGCGCGAGAGAGTACTAGAGTTATGTTGGTGATAGTTTTTTTTTTGGTATATTTGGATTTTATACAAACCTTGTACTTTTGGGTAGTACAGAACTAGAGTATAGACGTCTGTACGAGAGCGTATATATGGTACTAAACAACTGGGCTGCGATATGAAAAATATTTTCTTGTTTTACTAAAAAACAGCGATGATTTTAACTTACAATTGGATCTGGTAGTTTGCGCTTTAACCGATATACAGAAAATTACGCATTTCGAATAGTATAGAAACGGCCAGTATTATGAAATATTTTTTAAACCATACACGGAAACAATCTGCAGAGATATGGTAAAACCTTACGAAACTGTGATGATATATTTGTGTCACTGGAAATATTTACAAACATTGTAATGCGACACCAATAAGATCCAGACAGGCACAGCTACTTTTGAACTAGTGGAATACAAATCGAAGAAGCAGGTGTGTCATCATCCTAGTAATCAAAGTCAAAATGGCAACAAATGCCACTGACATAAAAACATAAAGCTTTTGAATAAAATACATACACATACATACATAGACTCACGCCTGTTTCCCGGAGGGGTAGGCAGAGACTACGGAACGCCATTTGCAACGATCCTGACATACCTCACTTGCTTCACTCACTCCCATCATGTTTCTCATGCATGCTCTTCTGTTAAGGGTACTTCTGACTTGTCCTTTTTTCAGGATGTCTCCAATCTGGTCAGAGAACGTCCGCCTAGGTCTTCCCCTTTGTCCTGTTCCATTCACACTTGCCTTATATATCTTCTTTGTCAGTCTATCGTCATCCATCCTCTCCATGTGCCCAAACCATCTTAACATGCCTTGCCTTTAATAAAATATCGTTGAATAATAAAACTGAATAACTTTAAGGCCGTATTTTGGTATCGAGTCTTTGTGCTTCAGTTCTTCAACACAAATAATAATCTTAGCTGGAAGATTTTCAAGAAATTAGTTTAAACTCTTTGTTTTATCTCTAGATTATTGATTCGTATAATTATATGTTCTTGGCTCCCATTGGTGGATTGTTTGTAAAGTCCCCAATGGTATTAATTTCATAAGTAATGATGTCTTTAAAAAGTAGTAGTGGCAAGTTGTGTCACAAGGTGTTTACCTTGTGACACAACTTGCCACTAAACTTACAGAACGTTTCAGAAACTATTACCTATTAAATATTTACAGGCTGTGTACTATTAGTAACATCATAATTAAAAAAAAAGGAGCCTTATATCATTTACAAGGAACGAACTTAATCAACAACGACACAGCCTTTACTATACCTACTCTAGCGCAGAATTGATAAACGCAGTAAGTTGTACTAACTTCAGTTGTACTTACTGCGTTTATCAATTGCGCTGGCTGGCTATAAGGTAGTTTAAACATAGATTATAAAAAGGCGAGTGCTGACAAGCGTTCACGCGCATTAATAACAACACCATGTGCACAGCACGCGACAACTAAGAAAGGCCTAACGTCATCGACCCGAGACATCTGCTGCTTTACATACAGCCTGCTAGAAATATCACTTGGTACGTGTCAAGAATTTTTATAAGCCTTGTGTCTATGTGTGGAAGATTGTATAACAGCTGGAATGGGGCGTCAGACCATGTCAGACCGTGTTAAACGCTCGTAGGTAATAATAATTAGTAATAATATTCTACCACATATACACACATCACTATCTAGTCCCAAGCTAAGCAGAGCTTGTGTTATGGGTACTAGATAATGGATAAACATACATATATACTTTTTATTTTTTGTAAATACATACATAATAATATTAGACATAGAAACACCCAGACCAAGACAAACATCCATTTTCATGCACACAAATGTTTGACTTGATCGGGAATCGAACCCGCAACCTTCGGCGTAGCAGTCGCTTACACTCCCGCTGCGCTAACCGGTCGTCAAATAATGTAGGTAATACTAGGAAATTACGAACTTTCGTGTTTGATAGAAAATACGAATTTTATTTTTAACTAGCTGACGCTTGCCATTTAATTTACAAAAAATACCTAAGTACATATATATTTTTGGACAAAATATTTAAAATCTGGCGATAAGGTTAATTAATTAAATCAACACCATAAACAAAACAATAAATCATAAAATATGCGTATGTTATTTTTACGTAAAATTCTTTATAGAACCTTAACCTTTAATGTTATGTTATTGAACTGAATGGTCTTGGCTGTTGGTAGCATATTACAGATCTTACTAATTAGGTACTCGCTTCACGGCTTGTATATCATTACATTCAATAGATGTTGCATTGAGATGCTAGAAACTTAAATATTCTTCTAGGTAATTCTTCTTCATAGAATCGGAAAGAAAATTGAGTTGGTCTTTCTTAAAGTTTACGATTACCGATTTCCACCTGGTTTTAGGATTTATGTTATGCGTGGTCCCGCTACACAGCTGTTAATTACGACAACAATTTTTTTACGAGTATAATATGTAGGTATAAAAAAATGCGTGGTCGTGTTTAATGACCGTATGTTTTGTAAAGTAATCAAATTTAATGGTTATTAGTAGAAGAGTTTATTTATTGATTAAACCTGATCTTCCAATACTTCGAGAATATAGCTGACTTAAATTGCCTTTGCGTAGTAAATCTCAAAATAACAACAAAAACTGTGACGTCATGTGCGTGAAATAGATTTATAGACATTTTTTTGCAAACTTTTCATCGAATTCATGAGGCTAAAAGTTGGTACCGTTCTAACGGAATCGACGGCAATTGCTTGCCCACATCACTTCATATTGAAGTAAAGATTTCCGTATTGCCGACAGGCTTCTAGACAAACCAAAAGGCCTCATAAACTAATATAAAATCATAAGCAAGTTCTTATTACAAAAGAGTAGACTATTTAAGTAGTTAAATGTTTTCAGATCACTGTTAATTTTTGTAGACAGTCACTGTGCCTACATGCGCACATACATGAACATTTACTCATCATATAATTTAGATACTTATCTGTATGCTATACATAATTTCGTTTAAAAGCCTTACACTCCACATAATTTGAACAATATCACAAAAATTGCTAAACGAACCTCTTCGTCATAATTAAACCCATCAAACAGATGTGCAATTTAAAAATGAGGGTTATTAATATGCGTAAATTCAAAATGTAGTGCATTAAACCTCAGTGCCCGTTGATAATCTGGGGAAAGGGGAGGCAATCCAATTATCTGGTATCAACGAGGTCTGTATAAAATGTTTTTTGTAGTACACTATCCACGACCCCTAGGTACAGAATATAAAATTGTCGTGTTAGTCTCCATTAGTGCAGCGGGCATGTGCAGCTGTTTTCGTATTAATAGCCTGATAAATTGCGATGAAAATGTTCGCAATTATCAGTACACGTTTTAGGATAATCTCGCTACTATCTGCCGAAAGGTTAGCCAGAGGCGTGGTAGCGGCACGCTTTGGGCGGTTCTTGTGTTAATTCTGACATTTTTGAATATATTTTTAACGAAATAATTAAAACGTCATTATAATTAGTATACTGTTGCAATACTCACTATATATGACAATGAGGTTGTTGTGAAGTCCACAATAAATTTTCAGATTATGCATATTTTTTATTCAGTGGAGAACTCAACTCACAATATTCAAATCATTTGAAAGACTATCTTACAAACTATTATCGCCATAACTAGTAGGTACTGTCTATCACTTAATAAAATTAAAAGCACATCTTCCTCTTGACGTCCCAAAAGGTTATACACAAAAACATTTGAAATTCGCGTCCATCGACGTAAATAGTCTGTAACATTTCTTTGTATTATGCTATTGAGTATCAAATTCTGTCGTTTTTATTGTTCCAATAGTAATGAGTGGCAGCTGTGTCGCCCCAGGGGCTAAATGTCACGGCGCCTTTCTTCCTACAGGGTACAGACAGACAATGAGCATCCCCACTATGAACTCATCCTGTTATTTACTCAGCCGAATTAAATGAAGCCCTCGCTAAATAAACCTGCCATCGACCTTCTATCATAATACATACAACGTATTCCAAAAGTATTATCTCGACAAGATAAATATATACGCTTTTGATAAACCGTCACGTTTGCGCCCAGGAGTCTTTTGGCTGTCTTGTTTGTTTAGTGACATAAGTGTGACTGCTCGAAGATAGTCTGAATTCGATTCTAGAGAAAAATTGATATTTAATTTGGGAGAAAACATTCTAGTTAGCAACATATTCCTACAAAAATGCTACCGGATCTGACAAGAATTTATAAGATCTAATAATTTACTCTGATGGCTGTCTTACACTTAAAATTCCTTAACATTAAAGATGCCATTATAGTATGAGTAGAGTTTCAAGAATGAATATGCGTACTGTAAACAATACGGAGAGTATACATAACAAGTGTTATGAAATTAAAAGCATGTGTATTTGTAAACCGGATATACAGACCGCACAGACAGGGAAGCGGCGAACATCGGTCAATTATGGCAACCACTTAAATTGGAAGTCGACACCCAACGCGCAGCTTGCCGCTAAAACAAAGAATATGCAGTTGAAAAACACAAATCGATTACACAATTACAAAGACGCGAAGTACTTGTTTGATTTATTCGCTGTCCGTGGACGACGATTGCATAATTGAGGCGCCTGCAAACTCAAACTGGTTCGATATTTCATACTAGCATTTCGATTTTATACGTGTTTTTTGCAACGGGTGCGACATTAATATGCATTCGAAGCGCGTGCCGGCGGTCAGCTGTTTCTTCTATGCGGCCGCAAGCTGCGCGCGCCGTAAAAGGAAACAAGACTTGTGGATGGATTACGCCGATTACATCGCAATTATCCGCGCGGCCCGAGAGCGGCCCGCGTAACACTCGAGCACTTTCGCGATCTTTGTTCGCGCGACATTGACCTTCTCGCGCGCCACTTATGTAATGTTTTTTCGGCGTCCGCTCCATTGCCATTGAACTTGGTGTTCGCCGCATATACATGCGTAAACACGCGTCAGTGATTACCTCGCGAGGGTTCATTATCACATCTAGCACCGACATGAACATTTTGTGGACGTAAAATAAGCAGCTCCAACTTAGCCACACTCATCGCCATTGGTATGGCCGAGTCGTAACGTGATATTCGCATGCGCTGTGCGAACGTTTTTATCGTTCGCCCATGTCTTGACGAGCTCTGCAGATGGCATTCACGATGCAGGCTTGAAGTTTTTACTGTCACCGCCTCGAGCTACACTTGGACAGTTATGTCGCTGACTCCTCAAGAATCTTTAATTTTCTTTGGTTATGTTTGCAGCGATGGAAATCGTATCTACGTTTGAATCTGGAGAGGCCGGTTTTCTAATGTGGCACGTCGTCGCCCGCATTATTGGTATAACTGTGTATGCGTACGTCGAGGACTTGGCTAAGGGCCCTCAAAATATTAAATATAGCGTAACATGCCTCTGCTTGTACTTGACCATTATTTTTTCTGTCTAGTTGGATGCACGACTAAGTGATAATCCCACAGTGGTGCTCACGTTTGAATATAAACTGACAGTAATTGTTTCATTGTCCGTACGTCACTTAAATTAAGATACTACGGCGATAACTCTGGCAGCGGTACGTGACGTATTTGGGTAATGAAAGTACCTTGACTTTCATTACCCAACACACATAATAACGAAATTTCATTGTAAAGCCGTAAACGGGGCTGAAACATTCGCGGCACGTTTATAAAAAAACGTTAGTGAGACGATGTTATCGAAACGCTAAAGTCTTCGACAGGACTTGGACAGCAGTCCTCGGTATAGAGATGTCCTAAATACCAACCTTTATCGCTTCGTAAGGACAGCTATTTGATAAAATAGTGGGGAGGCTAAGTTTTAACGGGCTCAATGAGCATTCCTATAGCAAATGCCATCTGTAAATACATTTTCGTTCCGTAAATAAATGCATCACAATTTAATCTCTTCAATAGCTGAGCCAATTTAGATAGTTTTCTTTGAGGTTAGTGTTTGAGTGTCAATCGAAACAAAACCACTGCACAATTCTACATTATATTAGTCTATCTTGATTACAAGATAGGTAACCATAGTTTCAGTTTCGGTTTAGACCGCGGGCGGTAAAAAAATTTCATGTATTTGTAAAGCCCACAGACCTAAATTTCCGCTATATTTGCGAATCCGGCGAATCCCGTCAATACATTACCGCTAGATTTTGGCGGCGGCACAAGCGTGCCACTTGACACCTCACGCGTTTTGCACGTGTGTTTCGCCAAATGATAACGTTGGCATGACAATTTGAGATAATAATACACAGATCTTGTCTTTTGCGCAATAGATGAGTAAGCATGGGTTATATTATTTTTGATTAAAAAGGCGTGGTATTTCACGTAATATTGCTTAATAATAGTAACTGACGGTTTAGATGAATTTATCTTCAATATTTAAATAAGTCCTAGTTATAAACTGTTTCACTCCAGGGCATAGGCTGAATTCTCTTACTTTGAAGGGTTGTTGGAGAACTTTGTGATCCTCACGATCTTTTCCATTATATTATTATATTTTATTTTCGATGTTTCACCATTTTGCAAGCAATATTTTATTTAAAGAGATAATTTCGTGCTTGAGGAATAGTAAGTGCCACGGAGATCTCTAAAAAAAGTCGTTGGAGTAAATCGCATTCGCGCAGCGAGAACGACGTTCCCGGGAAGGAAATGTGTTTTAAAGCTACGAGTATATGGTTAAATTCAATCTGAAAAACTAGATTACATGGCAATGTACATAGGTATCAGGTTACCTGATACCTATGTACATTTCCATGTAAGCTCAGCTACCATTATTAGGGTTCCGTACCTAAAAGGTAAGAAACGGAACCCTATTACTAAGCCTCCGCTGTCTGTCCGTCTGTCTGTCACCAGGCTGTATCTCATAAACCGTGATAGCTAGAAAGCTGAAAATTTCACAAATTATTTATTTCGGTTGCCGCTATAACAACAAATACTAAAAATAAAAAATATGAAAATATTAAATATCCCTTAGCAGTAAGCGACGCAAAGACAAAGTGTACACAGCCCCGTTTTGCAGAACTATCTTTGACCAAAGATCATTCAATTTCTCGGCCCGTTCCTTTATAATAGACTCGCTAAAATAATCTCAAATATTCATAAACTAACAAAATTTAATTGTAGAAGAGAAATTTTCAAATATTTAAAACTTTAAATTATGAAGACACCGAATCCCTTCTAAATACTGCTGGTTACAACTTTTCCAACTTTTGACAACCGAATCTAAATTTATTTTCGTTTGTATTGTTGCTTTTATTTTGTTTTAGTATCACACCAACTCCCAACTATTTGTAATTTAGGATATTATTAGCAAGAATGAACGGTTACCTTCTGATTCACAGTCTAAACTAGTTCAGAAGGTACGGATATACTGCTAACAATAACCTAATATCAATAATTATTTATTATTTGTAATCTGTATAGGTTTATCATGAAATGCAATAAAGAATTTTGAATTGAATTAAGGGTAAAAACGTATTTTTTTCGTATTTTTTGCTCAAAATTACTAACTGTAACAGGTGGACGCTTTAAATTTTCACAGAATATGTAGTTGTATGTACCTTTCAAAATAAATAAACAAATAAAAAAAAGTAAATAGTAAAGGGGGGCTCCCATACAACAAACGTAAGTTTTAAGCAATTTGTTACTGTTAAATAGGTAGAAACTTAAAAAGTATTTAAGTATGCATACAACGAACGTCATTATCTTGAGATGATGGTACGGAACCCTTCGTGCGCGAGTCCGACTCGCACTCGCCCAATTTTTATATTAGGTACACTTCTGGTTTTTATCGGTAGGTAGGTTCTATAATATAGCATTGGTATTACGTAATGATTTTGATTTCGGTTTGCTTTAGCTATTATCAAATCCAACAGCACAAAATTTTTAAAAATTTTTGGCGTCAATATCATGATAATGATGCAGTTCGTATTCCAAATTATTACAGTACTTGCACCATATCATATGCACACATTAACTGATAACCTGTAGGATGTCATCGGACCGGATAATGATATTCAGCCGGTGGAATATACGTGAGTGGGGGTTGGTTGTTAACATTAATTATGTAGCGATACTTGCGAACACAGGTAGCTTCGACACTCGAGACGTCTCGCCGGATCACAAGATTTGCCCGCGGCGCCGCCCGCCGCACCGCACTGGGTGGCTTACCAACGAACATTAAACTCACAACAAAAGGGATTTATTTTTTATTTACATACTTAAATATCGAGAGCACTTCGGGCTTGCTTTAATTGAAATTGAATTTCGTAGGGATTATTTCCTTAGCAACGCGTGGGTAAAACGTTAGGACTGGCAGTGGGTTTGGATTCGATTTGACTTTTTGATGTAATGGGCGTAATAAAAAGACGAATGATTCTACAAATAGATTCAATTTAGTGAGCTGTTTTAAGGCAGTTTAGACGATTAAAATGCCATTTCAGTGTCTTCGTCACTAGCAGTACAATCTAATACTAATATAAAGGAAGAATTTGTTTGTTTGGTTAGCGCTAATCTCAGGAACCACTGGCCCGATTAGAAATTTTTTTCAGTGTTAAATAATAGCCCATTTATCGAGGAAGGCTTTCGGCTATATGTATAACATCACGCTATGAACGCGGTTGTAATCGCGGCCTCATCTAGTTACTTAATATTAAGCATCAATGCACAAAAATCATTGTAACCAACCACAACTCGAAGAGAAACTGTTAAGATTTTGATTTTACCTATTATGTCTATCGTGTTAACAAACTTAACATAATATATGCACATTCAAATGTGCCTAAATACTTGTAATGTTGTATGTTGTGCTGCATAAAATATCTCAAAAAGACTCTTCTCTCTATATAAATAATGTCAACTTGGAGATAGTCGTATTAATAAAAAAATCCGGGCATGATGCATGATTTTTATAAACTTAAGCGCAAACTTACAAGACAGTTAATGGCAGTACTATTTCATAACTCAAGGTAGCGCTTTCTACGTCGTTTGTAACATTATTTATCTGTTACAGGTAGTGGGCAGAAGCAATAAACATTAAAAATACACTTATGTAAATTGAGCTTTTAACGTTGTATATTTGTCATGATTTGAGAATTTATTTTTATTGTTAAGATATGAAGCATGGTAGCTTAAGGCTTTAAACCTCGGTGATTTTAGCAGCCGGCCAGTCACGGAGTTAGATTACTTGGGTGATCTATTAATATTGCCGTAAGATTTTAAGAGCCGTTAAAGCATCATTGGATTTTCCTATTGCGGAAACAACTGTAGTAATGCGGAGTGTAACACGACTCATCGTTCTGGTATCTCAGTAGCTGACAAAAATATTTCAATATAGCTTCCCAGTTAGACTGTGTCGTTAGAATCTAGCAAGAGGAATAAGAACCATTTCCTATTCCAAGATGTAATACCTATACATTTGAAATGTTCATGTCCCTTTGGTTTAAACTAGAATTTTATGGTTCTGCATATAAGGTAAGCTCTAAAGCATGGACATTTTTAATCACTACGGACTTTCAAATGTTGTTTTTAAATATGCCCTTGATATTTATTTAAGTGAAGTATTCTCCTATTTTTATTTCTTATGAAGTACATAAGAATAAGAAAACAATTAATTAAATCATATATCTGAAGTATTGCTCTGTACGGAAGCGAAACGTGGACGATGACTCAGCAAGACCGGGAAAGACTGGAGGCGTTCGAAATGTGGTGTTGGAGGCGGATGGAAAGAATCAGCTGGACTGAAAAGAAGACCAACGCAGAAGTATTGAGCCTAGTCCAAGAAAAACGAAGCATTTTAGCGACAATAGAAAAAAGAAGAGGAAAGATGTTTGGCCACCTTATATGTCTGATGACTTTATCAAAAACATACTGGGATGTAAAATAGAAGGAAAGAGAGGAGGAGGTCGACTCAGGAGTATCCGTGTATGCCACACGGATCAAATTAAAGAAAAGGCAAAGGTCATGTCGTATAAGGAGGTCAAGTTACTGGCCGAAGATAGAAATATATGGCGTAAACTCCACCGACAAGAGCAAAGCTCTTAAATTGAAGAGAGAGATGAAGTACACCAATAAGATGATGTTTGTTCTTAGTATGGAAACCAAAGCATCATGTCTAACGGTAGAAATCCTAGGGAAATGCAACACTTCAGACGTATGCAATCTACGTACATTACAAGCGAGTATAAACAAGTTATTAAAAATGTCCATAACTGTATCGCTGCAGTGGCCGTGTCCCGGTCCGTGACTATGCAAATGTGAGATAAGCGACGTCATACACGCTGCTCGACGCGTTCGCTGTAAAAACTGTGCAACGTACCTACTCGTATGGGTTTAGTACCTCAAAGACAGGTAAGTATTGTTTATACGTTTTTGAAATCGTAAGTGCTGCTTTTGCACTTTTAAGAATACGTTTATGTGTATGTCTACATGTAAGTTGAGGCCGTTAAACAACGGCCTTAACGGGTCTTCACAAAAGTATTTAAGGCATTCCTAAATACTTATTTATTTCCCGAAGTTTTGACCGTCTTACATAAATCGTTATACCTAGTCAGTTTACTCACAATCATATTCAAGTAATGCTTCTTTTTTGCATAAACCCTAAGGGTAATAACGCTGGTTCATGGTGATAGCCTCCTATAATTAAACAAACAAACTCATTAGCTCTTCTTAATTAATATAGATTCAATGCAAAACATTCTGTCGTGACTACTAATTAAGTAATTTACCCCTGTCGATTCCTTCAACACTTGCTACGTAGGTACTTGGGTAGTTCCTATTCCCGGACGCATCGTACCGTTTAAAACCTAGCTTTACACACAATATCATCATATAATTGTTTCCACACCGTAAACTTCATTAATAAGATACTTACCTGCTTCGTGACCGAGGGTGATACTGTTCTGTATAGGAAAGAGCTTTTTTTATAATACGTCTATCACGGTTGTATGACCTTAGGGGCACTTGTATTTGCATGTAGAACTAACGGTGTTTCATACGAAAGAGGGGTATTTATTACCGTGTATACAGTATGGGTCGTTGTATCGTCTCATGCCTGGCTATCTTAGAAAGAGTAGCAGAAGTTCAACAATTATTACGATAAAAAGGAAACGTTTACCATTTATACCTACTATGTATTTCCAAAATTGCAAATAGCACTGAACACTGCTGCATTCTTTTTGGACTTTGAGACGGGAGTTGACGGGAGTTGATAACACCTTCGAAAGTATAGTACGTCGGTCATGTGTATGTCTACATGTAAGTTGAGGCCGAAGTCGGTATATATCTACTTAACACATGCAATTAAGGCGAGGATTTCCCAAAATACAGTGTTATCTAGCGTGGTCAAACGCGTTTTATTTGTAAATAACAGAGATTTAAATTCGGAAAAAAATATATGTTATTCTACAGCATTAGACCTTTATTTTTCGGCCATTCGAAACACGATTACTGTCATTTGATACGATAGAAAATAATCGCGAATATAGGTCTGTTTAAACAACTTTTCCCGTTTCATTTGAGTTGTATTGGGATTAGAATTTTCAAAAGTATACCAAAAGAAAGGTCCTGTAAAAGCGGATGGTTTTCGGCAATCACATTATGAATTTTAATATATACAAAAATATAATACCGAAAATACGTAATTTCCTACTGCCGACGCGCTCTCTCCGGCGTCGTTCAGTCCCGAGCGGGATGTAATGGAGACAGGACGTATCGCTCGTTTGCAGAGCGCACCGCAGGATTACGAATTATTTTATCGTCAGTTACGAATGTCATCATCACTTATTGATAAATATATTACATCTAGGTTTAGTTTGTAAATAGGTACTTATTGTAAATTTTTAGTAAGTAATAATAGTGTGTATAAGTAAGAAGTATAGTTTTAAAAATATCGTTTTGATTATTGGACAAGATAACGACTTGATAACAACAGCATAGTTAGGTAACAGTACTTTAGAAAAATATTGATTTGTTGTATAATTGTGGATGATTTATAGTATTATTGTTGTATTGGGTACCTACCTAATACAATAATTCACACTTTTATTCTGAGTACCTATATACGGAAATAAAATGTGAGATGTGCCTAAAAGCTATACAAGTGAATTTTATAGGTACCTACGGTAGGTAAATAAATACAAATATCCGCAGTTACCTACTTAGTGGTATTTATGGTTACTGCCCCACCCTCGTGGGTAGTAGCGTGATGTTATTTGGTATAGCCTTCCTCAACAAATGGGCTAGAGAAGCAAATAAATCTTAGAAAATGGCCTGCTAGTTCCTAAGACTAGCGCGATCAAAAACAAAAAGAAAATGAATTTCCGTGTATTCAATAATTCTATTGACTATTTCCACCAATAATATCATTGATTTCCACACTATTACCAAACACGGAACAATGGACACCTAATAATATTATAGTAATTATTTATCACGCCGAGGAATGCACTGGTGTCACAGCTTAGAAAGGTAGGTAAGGTGTTCGGTAGGTAAGTACCTATATCAATTTGACCGACAAATAATAACAAAAACTAGAGTTTATTATTGGTTGGCGGAAAATAAGCGTTGTGGGTGTAGGAGTATCAATTCGTACGTATGTATGTATGTAAAATTTTAACTTTTTTTCACTACTGCTTGCCGATGGCAGCGCCTAAAGGAGATCACCCCAATGGCTAATTTTTATTTTGCCGGCCAATCAATAAATTGTGTTATTTTAGTAGAACTCATTGTTGTAAACATTTTAACTATTACACAAAACTTCTAAGGCAATAGGCTTGTGTCCACTAAGAATAAATCGGTTTCATTGTAGTATCTATAGATCCATTATGATTTTAAGATGTCAATAAAGTTTATTATTTATTATAAAATGGTTAGATTAATGTAATTTTTAGTATTCTAAAACTAATAAATAATGTTTTTATTCTTGTGACAGTGAACACCAATCAGAGAGCATTACGTCAAACAGTACGTCCACCATTCATGTTGTTGACGTTTTAGTAGTAAATACAACTAAAAAGTAAAAGTTTCTACCTGTCAAATCGAATATAACAAAATAAAAGTGGGTGCATCAGACCAGACTTCATTCACGGATTGTTTTGTTTTGTACTTTGTGATATCACTCAACCGCTAGGATGATTTACAGCGTTTTCGTGTCAAATTCAAAAAGGTTTTTAAAAAGCCGTAATTAGTAATATTGCTGATTGATTTTTGAAGAAAAATCAGGTATTTCGGTTTAACATCTAATAAAGGAACGAATCAATCGCTAATTACATTTTAGGATACAAGCGTATTCTCTGAGACAATATTTAGGTTTGAATGTATGTCTAAAAGTACCGTAGAGCAGTTTTGTTTTGACAAAAGTGATAATCAAAGAGGTGTAACGGCAGTCAACTATACGTTTTCAGCTTTACGTGAAATGCGTGAGCCTTAAAATGCAGTGGACTCATTAAAAAAGTAAAAAACATATTTTTAAATACTCCTGACCAAATATAAAAATATCGTCTAAACCTTTAGTAGGAATGTCTATGAGCGGTCAGGTACAGATGTCTTGCATGATGTACAGGCATGGCACCATGTGGTTGAAGAGATGTTGCGTCGCGACGTTCTCACTTTCCAATGTTTCGGCCGGTTCTTGTAGAGAAAAGGCCAGTCAGAAACGCCTGGATATCACTATAGTGACAGCAGCCGCAACCCTGTCCAAGAAACGGTGCTACAAATGTTGGCGGAATGCCACGCTTATGCGTCCCAGCGCCGTGAACATCACCATCTTAAGCCTTTTCCGACCATTTTGGTGTAGACCTCTACAACAAATTCCTTTCCGTTCTGTTTTGGGCAGTCTTCAACCAATTACTGCCTGCTATCTTTATGATGTCTTTTTTCCATCTCATTTGCCGTTCCAGCTAGTCATTTACAATCCTATGGTTGCCATTTTAATATTTGCTTGCACCATGTTTCGGGATTTCTGGCTACATGTCCGACCGCTACTATTTTGGCAACATCTGGTACTAGACTTTCTTTTCGGAGCTATTTATTCTTCTTTCTGTCTCTGAGTGTCACTCCTGCCAGTTTTCTCTCCATTGCCCTTTGAACAACTTCAAGTTTCTGTAGCGCTGCCTCTGTAGTAACCCAAGTTTCGGCTCCGTAGGTGAGCACTGGCTGGACGCACTGGTTGAATATTCTTGCTTTTTGTTGCTTCGTAAAAACAAATGCCAGTTTATCGAAAGCAGCCCAACCCAAATGGATACGTGTATCAATCCTGTTCACTTGGTTTGCTTTGCCCATCTTTATTTCTTGCCCTAGGTATAATATACTATTTATAAAAGAATTTTAATCGGGTACATCCTACTGCAATTGTTATTCCGCTGGAGTTTTCACTGGTCATGTTGCGAATTGGCCGTAAACTGATCGCGGCAATTGTTACATAGACTACTGGCCCATGTCCAAAATGGATGGGTCATATGAACCACCTGACGTATATAGGACGATATAAGAGCATCAAATAATAAGATTCAGCACTATGCCGTCACTTGTAAGCTGTCCAACTGAGTGCTGGTGAGAATTTGATTTTCTGACAATTTCCAAAAAAATACCGACTTTGTAGCGCACCATTTTTTACGGCACTGCGCGCTTTCTTATTATTTATCATGGATCTATCGAAGGTCATAATGCCGTACAAAAATATATGACCGAAATGCGTACTCACTCTACCTGCACTTTTGAATTCTCATCAGCACTCAGTTGGACAGCTTACAAGTGACGGCATAGAGCTGAATCTTATTATTTTATGCTCTTATATCGTCCTATATACGTCACCTGGTGGTTCGTATGACCCATCCATTTTGGACATGGGCCTGTAGTCTAACAGTCGTACCCTCGCTACCTGCCCTGCCCATAGTCTGGTGCGTGATGGCTTAGAACGTCACCGTCTCTTTCTGTGAGGCAGTAATGCTTATCAATCAGATATTTCGCTCTTGGCTTACTACCTGTCATTACCTGATGCCATTTAAATTGCAACATGCACGTTATTTTAGGCAAAAAAATACCAGTAATTACTTAGGATTTATTTTAGAAACAGAATAGATTCTTTGAGTTGGAATATGATCTCACAGACTGCACTTAGAACCTTAGTGTAGTAATAAAAAGTGTTTATTTCGTAATATTCTATAAGTTTATTTTAGTTGGCCGGTACCATTGACATATATTTAGTACATATATATCAACGGCCGGCACTTTTAGAATAGCCTAAATTTGTATGGAGCTGGGTGATCTCCTTTATTATGCATGCACGTGTGTTTGCATGAGTATATATTGCTATAACTATTGCCCTGTAATAAAAATCTTGTGTATTATTGATCTTTTTCCGGTACTTTTTTGACAGAGTAGTATCTTAGAGATTGTGTAGTTAAAATAAATATAACAAAATGTAATCATTGGTGATTAAAAGTAGCTATGAGTATCTTACCCTTTATGTGTATTATTGGTTCTATGCCGTTGTTTTGCTGACAGTAGCAACGAATTAATTAATTTATATTAATCTAATCCTTTTCCCTAAGATTGATATCGAACAAGCGATAGGTACTTTCGCATTGCGAGCGATCATAAGTTTTTTTATAATTAAGAACAAACATAATGTTCATAAAATTATCTACTGACTAGAGGACGCCAGCAGCTACGCCTGCATTATTTTTAAATTCACCCGTTTTGGCCGATCCCGTGGGAATTTCGGGAAATCGCTTCTTAGTGCACCTCTACGGTTCACAAGGAACATACATGCCAAATTTCAGCTTCCTGCGCCCAATAGTTTCGGCTGTAGCGTGTCTGTCAGTCAGTCAGTAGCGCAAGGATTTTATATATTAAGATTACTATTGTCACTATAAACAAAAGCAATTTTGGAAAACTACTTTCGAATTTCATAAAGGTTTATTCAAAACAGAAACGTTGCAAATTATTTATACTCGATAAGTAAGTTTATATTTCAATGGATATACTGCTTCAATTTTCTATACTGTGGCGCGAAAGTGTTATACCTACATATGGCGGCAGTGGCGTCGCGTCTCGCGTCGCGATTGATCGTAATTATACTCGCGAACTGGGGAAGAGGGGAGCCTCAAAAGCTTTGAGCGCTCGGAAATCCTCGCCTTAATGCTTGGGGCCGGTTTTGACCCCACTCTGATAATCTGAGTTCGTGTTAACTTTATTTTTCAGATAACTCATACAAGTATCGCTCCAATTTTAAATTCATCTGACAGATAAGGTCAGTCAGAAGTTGTAAAACTAGGACTAAGTTTTCTGTCTAAACATTCTGAACTCAAGATCTACACGCCAGATAGTATGCTCACACCAATAAATCACCAAGATTACCAGTTTTAATAGCTCTTAGTGCTAAGCATAAGAACCAAAGCTTTTACTATTGGTAGCAGCGAAACTAGCAAATGTAATCAAACTAGTGGCATAGAGAAAGTAAATACAGTACTTAACTATTTAAATGCGCTATCCAACTGTCAACGCACCGCTATCTTACCTGACCATTCCAGTTCCAACACTCCTCTCAGTCTTGTGAACTTTGTCGGTAAAATAAGCAATCATACACAACTTTAAAACCACTTAAATATGCAACTTATTTCCACAGTAAGAAGACGCAAAATCGAGTGATAAAATTGTAGATAAACAGCTGCAAAAAATCCCACATATCACCATTGAGTGGAGATTAATTATCAGAAAATTAACAGGCAGTACAGTCGGATGTTGGGTATCACGCGAACGTCACTTTCATATGTGAAGCTTTACGTCTGTATTGCTAGGGGAGTAAGAGCTACTTTGTGTGGACGTTTGACGGTCTAATAGAAATGGATAGTCGACACATATTATCACGCGATTGCTGCCGTACCTCACGTAATATATAAAAAGTGATTCGGTTTCAGAGTCGGATTTGATTGAAATTGTAGAAGAAGAAGAAAAGAGTGGCGTGCGAATTATATAATCCAATACTTCATGATATTATTATCTACAGGAATTATCTGGCAAATCAATGCAGATAAGTATTCAGAAACATTCATATCTGTTCCTAAAATTTTATATTCAATTTCCGTTAATTCAATTTATCCATTAAATTGTCTATCAATATGGTATCCTATTATAATAAGCTCCTGGGTACCGACATCGTAAACCAACTCTAATACGATGCACGAAGTCCAACCCTGTTCGCAATAGAACCGTGGGAAGTTAAGTGGACATACTGCATTGTTTTGTATTGAATATGATTTATTCTTTGCGCGCTTGTCAGTTGGATAGTTAGCTCTTGATACTTAATCTGACTTTTTATATACATTTGATTCCAGCTGTGCTCATCATATCAACATCATCTCATATATCAACGATTTAATCTTGATCATTCAGGTAGCTGTTCGCGTGATATGAAACCAATTTGTTTTAAATGAAACCTAATAAAAATGATGATACTGTTGATACGAAAAGTGTGCTTTATATCTTACCGAGGTAAATGTAAAGTGATATTTTCTTCCATTTAATTAGCCCATCTAAAATTAAAGTCAAGTCAAAGTAATTGTGAAGGAAGTGTGGCAAGTTCACATTAGTATAGAAGTTCCCCCTTTGAACAACAACAATAATCTATAATAAAAAGTAACGATTAAACGTATACGTGGTAACATTTTAAATGGATAACGATAAAAATACTCACATAAGACTAGACTAAACACAATGGTCGAAGTGTAAGAATTCTAACCCTACGTTGTGCAACCGTGATATTATTTACTGGCAAAAAGCATCAACAAGCCGGCGACTTATAAAAAGCGTTGTTGAACGGCAAATAAGCACCTGTAATTCACAGCGATACGAATCTGAATACTGCAACTTGTTTGTGGGAGCGATTTGGGCTGACGAGTTCATGATCCGCGACGCACGCGAGCACCCGGCCCATTGGCGAAGCCTTAGGGCTGCGCCCCCACCCATTCGTGTAAAGTTACCACAGACTGAATTTGGCGAAACGTAAATTAAATTCCGATGAACTTCAGTAATGTGGGTTTTTCGAAGTATGACCAGTTACACAGACATACCCATCAAGATCTTAATTATTTTTTTCTTTTTTCGAGGACATTAGAAAATTGACTGTTCTTATCGATATTTGTCAACTGCAACGCTTTGTTACAAGCTTTTTTTCTTACTAAATAATTAACGTTGAAAATATCCTGATGGTTACGCTATTGTTCTTTCTGTTATAAATTTAAACACTTTATTTTTATTGCATTAACAATTTATAGCCATCATGTAATTTTTATGTTTGGAATATTAAAAGACATAATAATATCATAATAAAATGGACACGAAAACCTAAAAACTTACAATATTCTCGTTATGCTTTAGAAAGAGGAAGCGTTAATAAATATTTATGACTACACTGATGCTTAATTGTTTCTTCATTTATTTTTATTGCTATCACATAAACTATTTTATACAAGATTTAATGTTCTATATGAATATTAGACAAAAGGCGCCGTGCGCTTGATAGCAAACGTAAGGGTATTTACATTCCGTAACCTGGCAACCCCAAGAAAAGTGACGTCCAGATTCAATTCTTCAATCCTGCTTACCCTAGAGCGGGCGAGACTCGGCAGCAAGTCGGCAACTCACATCGGGCAACGTTTAGACGAAATTAAGTGCACTTAATCGGAGCGCAGGCGCAGTGCCTGGGGGAACACAATTTGAGCCCGCATTTATAATGTACATCGTTTTTATGATGACTCCTTCCGCGCTAAATTTATGTTAGTCAGTGCTTACTGAGGGAAGA
Organism: Euclidia mi; assembly: GCA_944739405.2. NCBI lineage: Eukaryota > Metazoa > Arthropoda > Insecta > Lepidoptera > Erebidae > Euclidia > Euclidia mi. Next base: position 88,553,533 of record OX123185.2, on the reverse strand, counting down.
ACGTGATCTTATTTGGGATAGCTTTGAACTAAATTTCGAAGGGTCAAAATATAACGTAAGATTGTGGTCATCAGATCTTTTTACTCACATAAGAAAATAATTTTATAAACGTCTTGTGTCAAATCTATAACGAGATAGACGTTTTAGACTTAGCCTGGGAATTCAGGTCATATGAATTAGTTCTATAATCAATATTGTATTCCCGTTGACATTAAAAAAAAAAAAACAGAAGTTTGTCGTTATAGATGGATGTGCCTTACCCTTTAAAGGGAAAAACTAACGCATAGATTTAGCTGTTGCAGCAGTATAGCTTAAACATTAAAATAGCAAAGGCTACATTTTATCTCTATAGAGTGGGAGCCACGAGGGCAGAATCGCGGCAGAAGCCAGTAAAATAGAATTTGTCCACGTAACATCTCAATTAAAAACTTGATTCCGTCAAAGATATTAATGAAGACATTACTTCATAATTATAGTGAACAGTCGTAATAATTACAGCCTTTATAATGAAAAATAAAAACATTTTAAATGGCAGCATTTGTCGTCTGACATTGAATATAATATTGCGGTCTTTCAAGCAAATTGAACAGTTGTGGAACGCAACATCTGCCAACTGCAATTGCGGCGAAATCGTAAAAATATATATGTTACATTTTAACGAAGACCTATAACCTACTGTAACTTCAGTAAAAAGTAGCAAATATATTTCAACTACACGTTTTCTTATGACTGTTAGTATTTGCTAAGCAGCTCTGTTAATATTTTAAAACCTACACGGATAATAAAAATTGGGCAAGTGCAAGTCGGACTCGCGCACGAAGGGTTCCGTACCATCATCTATAAAAGAAAATCACTTTAGTTGTATGTATAATTAAATATTTTTTAAGTTTCTACCTGTTCTGGCACTTACAACAACTGTGACTAAGAAGGTGGATAGTGGAAGTAAGTGCTTGGCAGTCTTTCTGGACCTCAAAAAAGCCTTCGACACAGTTTCTGTTCCCACTCTGCTACAAAGGTTAGAGGATATTGGGATCAGAGGGGTACCACTGAAACTTTTTGAGGAATATCTTAGCGACCGAAGATATGTAGTTAAAATAGGATCAGCTACCAGCGTTGAAGAAACAGTCACATACGGAGTGGGGCAAGGAAGTGTGCTAGGACCAACGTTGTTCCTCATTTATATTAATAGTTTATGCAACATGAATATTGAAAGTGCTCACATATACTCTTATGCCGATGATACTGCAGTCGTTTTTTCTGGAGATACATGGGATAACGTAACCCGCACTGCAGAACGTGGCCTGTCAACGATAGCTACCTGGCTTGAATCCAACCTCTTAACCCTAAATATTCAAAAACGAATTACATCTGTTTTTCGATTTATAATAGCTCTCAACCATCACCAGATCTCCAGATTAAAATCCATACCTGTTCGGATTCGGCGAACACGAACTGCTCGTGCCTAAAAATCAACAGAGTTAGCAGTATCAAATACCTTGGTGTGACACTTGACCAAAGACTTTCATGGCACTCGCAATTAGAACAGTTAATGAACAGAACAAGGAAACTAATCTGGACCTTCAAATCACTACGGCATGTTGCAGCCAAAGACCTTATTCGTCAAATTTACGTTTCCCTAGGACAATCTATACTAATGTACTGTTTACCAATTTGGGGTGGAGCATCCAAAGCCAAATTTTTAGACTTAGAGAGGGCACAAAGAGCTCTACTCAAAGTCATGTTCTTTAAACCTCGAAGATTCCCCACCGAATGCCTCTACACGGAGTCAAAACTTTTGTCCGTTAGAAAACTATATATCCTTCAGTGTGTATTGAAAAAGCATAAATCTCTCCCCTTTATCCCGTCGAAGACTCAATCTAGAAGGAAGACCAAAGTAGCCCCAGAATATCCAGTAAAAACTACATTCGCTACAAGACAAAACATCAAACAATCATCTCACTTATATAATACTCTAAATAAAGAACTATACATCTATTCCTTGACAAGCCGCGATTGTAAGAAGATACTTACACAATGGTTGCTTTCAAAAAGTTATGAGGAAATCGAGTCTTTGCTACTTGTAACCACATAACCCACAATCCATACGCACTCACATTCATTGAAAAAATAAAAACAAGTACACACATACATGTACATGAACACACACACAAACACACACACACACACACACACACACACACACACACACACAAACACACACACACACACACACACACACACACACACACACTGTGCGCAATTAGATTAGATTAAAAACTTAAAAATATATTTATCCATACATATAATATTATACTTAGCAGAAAACTATTTGCATGCTTTCCAACTTATTTTAAATTATTTTATTTTAAATCATGTATTGTTTCTCACCTTAAAGTAGGTATTTGTGATTGTAAATAGGAAGAGCGGAATTCGCCTAATACAAGCAAATTTTTGCTTAAAAGGTGATTCCAAACCATGATATTGTACATTTACTTAAGTTGATGAAATAAACATTTTTCATTTTTCATTTTCATTATTAAGATCGAGTAACAAATTGCTTAAAATTACGTTTGTTGTATCGGAGCCCCTCTTTATTATTTACTTTTATTTATTTAATTATTTATTTTGAAAGGTAATATACAACTACATATTCTGTGAAAATTTTAAGCGTCCACCTGTTACCGTTAGTTGTTTTGAGCACAAAATACGAAAAAAAAACACGTTTATTGTATGGGACCCCCCCTTAATATCTTCATTTTTTTTAGTATTTTTTTTAATTTTATTTGTTGTTATAGCGGCAACCGAAATACATAATTTGTGAAAATTTCAGCTTTCTAGCTATCACGGTTTATGAGATACAGCCTGGTGACAGACAGACAGACAGCGGAGGCTTAGTAGGCTTAGTAGTAGGGTCCCGTTTTTTACCTTTTAGTACCCTAACCCCTAAAAAGTACTAAGTACCTACTTTCAGTCAATTTTTACCAAAAAGCTATTTAACTATTTTTACAGCAGTTTAAACAAGATTTGTGGACAAATATGTCTTTTTAAGGAATATCTCTTGCCTGAAATATTCTTTTCATAATGTGGGTTGGTTGTTGTCGTTATCTATAGCACTTTATTGCCAAAATTATCATGATATCTAATCAAATGTAACATCAAGAGATGCCGTTGAATAAAGCAGAAATGTTTTTCATCTTAGGTAGGTAAACATTTTGTAGTGACTTCGAGCCCGCTAGGTCCGGATAACCGCAGAGCGGGTATTAGAAGTTTGGCTGTACATTAAAAGTTTATGTAATTGACTGCTTTCTTCAGTTGCAAAATCAGCTCATGATGAGACAAGGACGTGTGATATGATTTATATTATTCACATTAATGTAGATAACCATAAATATATTGGTGTTAATGAACATCTGTATTCCCGCACTGATTTAAATCACAATATTTGAAGACATAATGAATCGTCGGACAGTTTTACTACCAAGCTCGCGTCGGAAATTGTATGCAAGTAAAACACTTCCTACATGAAAATAATCTGGAACAAGTTCGTTAAAGCGCAATGCGTTGTTTATTTTCAATAACACTTAACGAACCGCGTATGTCATAACAGTTGCATCGACTTTCTCATTTCCGACAAGGCCACACGCCCACCTTTTAGGCCTCGGGGGCCTGTTATTTTTTCTTATAAAATACACAGGCAGCACCAAAGTGCGTGTTCTTTTGTGGATGTTTTTCCTCACAATGGGCCGGTTTCATTATGCAGGGCGGGTGAAAAAGGAACGAAACAGATGTACGGTGGTGCATTCGTCGAACAATAGTCACGAACGTCGCCGATCGATGTGGAGTCTTTTGTGCGGCCGGCGAAGAACTAGTGACATGGCCTCTCAGCAGCTGGCGCATATGTGTGCGTGTCATTACATTAGTGGCTGCAGCGTTCGAGCAGTGCGTACTATCTACGTACCAGTGCTGAATGGTGTCGATACGATTGTTCGCTAGAATGGACTAGTAACAAGCGTTATCTGTTAAATGTTACTACTTTTACGATTTCGTTTTCATTTTGCTTAAAGACATTTTTTATAATAAAGGTCTGAATGAGAAATAGGCCTTTTTACTTTTGTTGAGTTGTTTAAAAGAGTAATCCCGTGCTTGTCATTCTTTGCTTTCGTGGGTGAAGGATCTATATGAGCCGTTGTTTCTTCCCTCTAGCACCCTATACCTAATAATCAGATCTTAGAGTCCTATTTGTGTTGTTTTAAATCTCATTTTGCAAATAAATAGTAACAAAACATCGCCATATTTGACAATACCCTTCAATCATTTATCTTCAGTTGTTCAGTTCATAATACAAATGGATTTCCGCCAACCCGTTATCCTGGTAATCAAGCCTAATTTTACGTGAAATATAGACTTGTCTATCTGGTAAAATTTTGGCTGGCTTTTGGAAATTCGTCCCAAAAGCTGTCCTTTCCATCTCTACTTATACTTTTGATTCCCGTTTCATCCAAATACCACTAACGCAACTCAGCGCTTATAAATTATGCATTTAGGTCAATGTTCATAACTTATTGAAATTCCCCAAACGTATGCAAGTCCATTTGAGTATTTCAATGTTATATCTAAACTGCTTTGATTGCTGTGTAACGCATAGAGCTCCTTAATGGTCGTGCTATTAACAGTTACTATTATCGTTGTAACGAATTATATTACATTAGCATACATACATACATACATACATACGATTGTATACACTTAGAATGTTTTCGTACATAATTTACGTGCAGTTCCAAGCTTTAAGTAGGCGATACTCACTGCTTATCTTAACTTACTTAAACTAAGGGCTCCCTTCTCTTTGTCGTGTAATGAAGTGTAAAGCTAAGCTAAAACCTAAGCTGTCCAAAGTGAAAGCTTTTTAAGCTGAACCATATGAGATCAATGTTACAATCGACTAAACACTGATAGTTACATGTAAGAAAAAACTTCAACGGTATTTTGGCCAGCCCTGGAATCGATCCTGAGAAACTTTTGGTCAACAATGTAACTACAATAAAGTAAAATATACCCATTTAGGTTACAGAGTAACACTAATGGATGTCACTGACAATAAAATCTTAGCTAATTGTCCTTAAAAAGAAAACAGTCCCATATCGACAATAGCGTACTCGGAAGCGGTTTCCATATCATAACGGTACTTAAATTAGTCCTCACAAAAGACAGTCCGTCATTATGATAAAACAATTTTATATTTGCTGTTGCGTGACTCTTATTACGTAAACAATAAGGTTGTTTTCTTTTGTATGAATGTTTATTGTTGTGATAAACGCAGACGGCTCCCGGCTGACGCTTACGTTGTGTGCGTGTGCGCCGAGAGGCAAGCGGACGCGGCGAAATTATGCGCACTTATGTGCAGGGTTGTTAGGTTGTTGCGTGAACGCAGGCTTAAGGGTTTCTCCCTGAATCTAGGGAGAATATAATGCTAATTTGGATTTTGGAGGCTTTTAGATTTGAAGGCGATCGACCAAAATAATTGATCTACATGACCAAATGAATAACCGTGGTCCCACGTTATTGTAAAGTGAAGATTTATTATAGCTGTTTTCTAAATAATTAGGCGGTTAAGACAAGCTACATAAATTACACTTACGTGAATGTATGAAATAATTTCTTACAAACCGTCATTCTCATACTAGCGCTGTCCCGGTTGTGATCGAAGACCCTGGAGCCCAGGGAGGCGTTAAATCAAATCTGAACAGTCATAGTATGACGTACGTATTTCTAGATACAAAAGTTTATAAACTGTATGGTAAAGTAAATGTGATTAAGGTTAGCCTTTCTTTACGCAAGCTTCAGTACAATTTGACATTTTAAGGGATATTTCTTGATTTAAAATATTGACAGCCCTGCGCAAGCGCTGCGTGTATGCCCGCAACTATGTTTGCTTGTTCCGGAGTAGAGTTAAATGTTGCGTGAAATACTACACGTCATCGTATGTGAAGCGGCAGCTCTTAGGTAAGACATTCTTGACGATTATTGAAATACAGAATGAGTGACCTAGATACTCGTACCTTGCGTGCTCTTGAATCTTCGATGGAGATCTTTGATGTGATCAATAAGATGTGATCCTACCTACTATGTATATGATGATTCGGTGCCATATTTGCCGTCAAATAATCCTCTGTTTTGGAAGAGTACAACGATTCAATTAGCATTTACGTATGTATATTAGTCAGGGTTCGAGGATATATATCAATGGATATATATCAAGATATATATCCGATATATATCAACCTCGATTCGACGATATATATCAAATGTTTTTTTGTGATATATTGCAGTACAAAAATGGTATAAAAAGAATACTATTTTTGCGTTTGTTACTGTCTTTCTACTTAGTAGAGTTAAAACATAGTCACTAATGGTAAGTTCTAATCTAAAAATGGCAACACTTCTGCCGGTATTAATGGCGTCAGTCCGTCAGTGGTGTCACAAAAAAATCGTTACGAAAAAGAAAGTAAATTTTTGTGTTCATTGATTATTTTACTATTTATATAATAGTATTCATAAATAATACAATAGTATTCATAAATAATACATTGAAATAATAATATGACTTTCATACAAAATTGATATATATCAAACTTGATATATATCCGATATATATCGTAAATATCCGATATTTTGATATTTATAATAAATATCGGATATTTTCGAACCCTGATATTAGTGTGTATTATGCAGCACGAATAGGGCCTAGTTGAAAACCAGCGTCAAGCTTCGGCCTGGCATATGCTGAACTAGGTCCTATTTCGTCGCATGCAGGGGACTTTTTGTCATTAAGCCTATTGCATATTAACCTATTACCCGTATACCTTTGTATTATATATATTTTTTATGCTGTATGTATTTATGTATTTCTGTGTCCCTTGTGTGTTACGTAATAAATTCATTATTTTCTTTAATGCTGCATATGCAACTAAGAAGCTATTCCAAACTAACAATCCCGACAGGTACGAGACAAGAGATAATATTATTAAAATAATCAAACATTTCATAAACTTAAGATTGTCAGCGAATAATCCAGCTTCGAGGGATTGACACTACAGTTTAAATCAATACAGACGGTATATAATCCAGTCTGGATTAGATACCGTCTATAAGTATCTGATCCGGATAGGGTATTCTGCAGGCATTAAAACACTACGCGCAAATAATGTATATTCAATTATTTATTATTACACAACATAGTGAAGTTAACATACGAGAGTCCGACTTTTATCTGCATTTTAATAACTCGCCCAGATTGATATCGGAGAAAATAATTTTGTTCCAAAGGCCAGTCGTTAAAACCGAATGGTCGGTCGTATTCGCGGCGCACGATCAACCCACACAGTTAATTATCTTGATTACCCTTACCCTTAATTAATACACTGTTTGTAAGTCAGTTTCGCTTCATACAAATTACCAGCCGCGGCACCGTTACCCAAGCTCCTGCGTTACCCAAGATTTTTTTAATTAAAACGTTCTCCGACAGAGAAACGAATAAAGAAAAGACCAACGGTTACCGATTGAATGGTTAAAAAAACACAGCCCCCTCCTTTTCACCCCTAATCCGGTAATTGGAGGTGGATTTTTTTTGCTACTAAAGAAAAACGAACCCCTTTGTGGATTTGTGCCCTCGCACGTGCACTTCTTCAATCTTTTTAACCAATCGCGAACACGACTACGAGCCTGTGAACGGCATTTGTCGTAACGCGTTATCTCGAGCTCCATCAGCGCTCACAAGTTTGGGAATCATTCGGTGTTATCGTTCCATCGGCCAGATGAATAATGAATACATGCTAAATAATACGGAGGAAGCATGGCCGGTCAAATATTTATCGTCGTAAATGTCAATTGGGCGTCGGAGGCGACGAGACGATTTCGTTAATAGGATTGTAATTAAGCCGCGAGGGGGTGAAGCGGGCGGGTGGGTGCGCAGGTGCAAGGATGCGGGCGTAACCTTTGCAACAGCTGTTCGATACTATGAAGGAAATGACTACGATCGTGCCCGTGAAAAATAAGAAGAGCGCAAACGCGTTAATCTATTGCTAACTTAAAGGCTGTACAGATGTTGTTTTCAATCGCTTACGCTCAACTTAGGTCATAAGTGTGCGATAAAAATAGTGTCGTGCCGGCAGCTGTTGAAGTGTGGCGAATTTATTATTATATCGTAAAGGGCAACCTGCAGTGCGTTCGTTATGTTTACATAACAAGTCGTCATGACCAACGCACCGCAATGTTAATGGGACTAATACCATGGGATCTCGTACACAGCTCGCCCAGAGGCCATTTGAATATTAATACGCGGCGGCGTATTCGTTTAGGCGTACATCGCACCGTGCATACATTATTCCGTTATGGGATTATAAATAATCTGACTTTGTAATGGCGATAGACTGTAACGTGTGAAGTCGACTTGAGGACAAGGAATAAATCACCATTATCTTCATTATCTCGCCGTCCTAGCGAATACGTAATGGCGTCATTTACAGTTACGTTGTCGCTTTATGCATTACTAATTCATAAATCTATGAGGTATTACTTTGAAGCTATATACGGCCGATTGTCAAGAACGAATGTTAAATGGGTAATAAAAAATAAATAAATACTTGTTAAGTGTACCTTTACCCGAAGGTTGTGCAAAAAGACTTAAAAACATCGCCTCTGATGGCAAATTGTCGGTAAGAACGATAAAAACCAATCGTCTAGATCAAATCTCGTTCGAAGCGAAAATTATTTAAATACATTCCGGATGTTTTCTCGAGCGAAGAGTTCCTTTTTTGCCGTTTCCCGGAATTTCCGATAAGGCACACCGCTGCAATTCACGATAGAGGGTATCCATCCTTCATTCCGCTGTTCGAGACTCAAAATCCTTTGATAAATTACTATTTCATCTGAGGATTTCGAATTTCTCGCCAACTTTTCACCCTTCGGTTTTAGGGACCCGTGAATGAATGCTGAAGTTTGTCTCTAGTGTTCTCTGGGCTTAGCTTAAAGACACGAATTGTCTTATATTATTTGGTTTTTAAAAGAACCGGACGATTCGGCGTTAGTTTGCCGTTTTTGAAATAGGGTCGGTGAAATATTGATGATAATGTGATGCTTTGACAGATGTTTGGATATTTTCGAAACAGGTTCTATCTTGTTTTTCAACTGGAGTGACATGATTTTAGGAAGTAGAAACTTTCGTAACATGGTTAAACTATAAATCAATTGAATTTTTCAATGCGGGTTCCATTTTCCATCTAGAACGTCTAAGTTTTCCTTCCCTTTTCGTTCTACTATAAGTAATCTAGGGTCAATATCAACCAAAGCCTCTACATTATTAAAGATCAAACGGCAAAACAAGTACAAATCTGTGCTGTAAACCTTGTTATTATCATTACCGACACAAGACCCCTTAATGCTGACGCCCAACATTTTTTCGCTTAGGGCATGGGGCTCCGCTATCGGGCCGGTAATCCCGGGCTGGACTCAACCGGGGGTTTTTAATTTGGGGCCCGCCTGCTGTGAACGGATTACGAGACCCCGAGAGTCGGCAATTAGTTGTCTGAGGTCCTACGTCACCCGCCTTCGCCGAATTTTCGAGGATTACCGCTGGCCATGCATCGCCCTTATACTCGTATAGCTTGTTAAGCTAAGGAATAATTTGTTTGACCGTATTGGTATTCTATTGTTGGTTATCGAATAGTGTAAGTATTATTGATAGATTAATAAAGGTGCCAAGTTCAAAAGTTCAATCTCATCTGTTACAGGATTAATGAGCATTGTGATGTAAACTTATGAGTAATTTATATTAATAGTTACAAGTAGATATAATAGTAGTAATACATATTATGTATTTATCATATTTAAGACTTCTGTCTGCTATAACTACAGTGTACGTGTGTCGTTTCTGCCTATTTTCCTTTATTGCAGTTATTATCGTTGCTGCTTCTATAGGCAATAATATATGGACAGCATACAAAGAAATTCATCAATCAAACCAAGAAATCTCATTCTTATTCCCTTTGGAATACATAATGACATTAAATCAACACGCATACCTCTTATTTCCTCGCAAAACCGCATCAAGATATTCCAAGACCAATTTGTTACGAGCACTGAACGCGTAAAAACAATTTAACTTTGAACGCCGTCTCTTGGGGACGGGGCCGTTCCGTAACGCCACTTGCACCGCTTCCGAATTTATACGTTCACTTATTGCACTTAATATGACTGCGAGAGGCATGCCTTGTTCTTTAAACGGCGCGCGACGCCTTATAATATATCGCGTCGACGGCCGAAGGCATAAGCGTAAATTCGATCTTGAATCTCCGGTTCAGCTTGTGCTTGAGTATGCATCTTAAAATTTTGGCTTTTATTCTTGCTCAGACCATGTGAGATTTCAGCTTCGGCATAGAAGTTCAATATCAGCATACGATCAAAATGTGCTCGATAGACGTTTAAACCACATCTCGATATACGAGTATGTGAGATGTATGCAGAAAAGTGGAAAATCATGGAAGGTACTTATCACTTTTCTGTCCAAACTTCGCCCTTTACATGCAGTCTATATATTTACGTAATCTCCACTAAAAGCTCTTTATTATCAATGTGAGAATGACTTATTCGTAAACCTAATATATTTTTTCTTTTTTTTTAAGGACAACTCCCGCACTAGGAATAAATCCTGTGTCGCGGGGGACTTTACAAACATACAACCAACGGACACAATATTGGAATAATTATAGGACTGAACTAGTAGAGGTGTCAGAAATCGCAGTAGATATTATACACAGTTCTATCTTATTGGTAATAGGAGACCACAAAAACTCTTGTATTATTACAGCCAATCTCAATGTTTGCGAAGAATAAAGCTAATATAATGATTATGTTTGTTAAAGGTAATGCACACAAACGAGCGGTTTAGAACGCCTGCAAATTGGATTTCAACACAGTTTGGTAACCTATCGTACTAGTAATTCAACTTCTCTCTTCAACAACTATTTAATTTTGCAATAAATCGTAACCATAATTTTGTAAACGCTTCAAGACGAAAATAATGAAGCAACCGGGATGTCCGTGTGGTGACGGATTAAGAATACGGAATAACACCACCCCACGTCATCCCGTGGGTGTCGTAAGAGCCGACAGAGGGAATACATTATGCAGAGAACAGCACTGTAAGAGAAGGAAAACTTGATACAAACCTTATACCAATCCGTTAGGCCAGCGTGGTATAGTAGGCCAATTCCTCCTATCAAAGGAGAGGCCTAGTCCAGCAGTGGACTGTTAAAGGCTGATGATGATGATGAACCGGGATAACGTTCTAGGACGAATATAATTGTGGTAACCGTGATTTTGTAGCGTTTACTTTTATTCAGTAGTAATTTGCCGTTCAGGGTTCAAGGTATTGACGTTTTTTCAGCAGGCAAATAGCATTTATCCTTTGAGTGGGACTCTTCTTTTAAATGGTTAGCGAGTCTTGAACAATGTTGAGCAGTATAATAACTGCTCACCACTGGTATGCTATAGGTACCTACTAGTACAGCATAACAGAATTTGAATATCAAAACAAATAAGTTTTTGTTGCCTAAGCCTACATCGACATACTCATGTTGCTCCATAATCTAATAAAAACGCCTATAAACCAATCTCCATTAATTAAACTGAAGCTAAAACCAAACTAAAAGTCGTAATACGTACGTAACATGCACAGTATTCCATAAAAATAAAAGCGTCACACGACCCTTGAATTGCAACATGAAAAGCTAAATGTCGGCCCGTGGGAACGGCGCGGCCAGTTTCAATTCGTTTATTTTCTTATTATGTCCTTTTAGTACGTTTGTTTGCCACTGTGATGGATTATGAGATTATCCTTGCACTTGGCTGCTTATCGGACGGACTTGTACGATTATAAAATGCGGTTAACGCGCTATTGTATTTTTCTGTGTTGTACTTATTTTAATTATATTTTTATACCTGCATGTTGCAAGTTCGGTTGCAGTGTGATTGAATTAAGGGTATTAGGATTTCGAATCGACGAAATCTTGGCTATACGAAGCTATCAAATTTGGTCTTAGTTGAGGACTTGTAACGTGTTGAACTGCTTTGAGGTACCATTTTATTGGTTAAAACGATTTTGAACTAGTGATTTTGCCAATAACACCCATGAAGGTATAGAATTTACACTTCTCACGGTTCTCTAATTCTATCCTAACCTACCCTGATTTTCAGGAATGCAAATCTTAGCAATGCCAACAATCATCAATCATCATGATTACTACCTTACCTTATAAAAGCACGCACAAACTCAAACGCAATAGTACGGTATTATCGTAATTGTACCTTGATTTCTTAGTCGCAAACGATGTCCAATCAAAACAGTCGGTACTCATTATAACCGCCAGCACTGTTGCGTTGGATATGTAATATTTCATAATTAACAGCTTGTTTCCTCGAATATAGCCGCTTTCCAAGATTGCAATGTAAACAATTTTAACGACAGTCTTTCATAAACAGATTATAATCAATTCGTTAGTATACGGAGTAAGTTTAAAATCAAATTTCGATCTTGCATACCGTTTTATCTTGAAATCGCTGGACGTTGTGATCACGTTATGTTTCCCCCTTTCTATTTTCAAGCTTTTACATTAGTTTTGATTGTTGTCTTAATAAAAACTGTATTTTCAACTGCAAACTCGGCGCCCAAAGAGAAAAATGATGTATTGCTCTCGCCACACAGGCAGTGTTACACATTTGACTCATAGGTATCGCTGTATGTGATCCTTTGTGTAACTAGCTAACAGAGAGCTGTTAGTTAGCCTAGCGTATAGATCAATATACACGGCCGTCATTGCGTTACGGGACCAGTCAATCAAATTGTTTTAGCTACAAAAAAGCATAGAATTTATATGAAAAAAATAGTGTTAACGGATCTATACTTCGAGGTTCTGATTAAAAGTATCTACGAATCAAATCAGATTTTAGAGTGTTTTAAAAAACAAAATGTATGAAATGATTGTTTAAGCAGCCGCCTAGACATAAAGCCCACGCAGAGTGTTGTAGGTGCAATCCCAAATCGGGACACCGCTAAATACTTCACAAGAGCCGTTATAAGCCTGGCAGTTCATTGCGTTAAATGTTTTTAAAGACGCGATACAGGATTCATGCCAAGTGTGAGCGTTGTCTTTATAGAAAAAAAGCTACGGTAGGTACCCTAAAAATCAAGTCAAAATGTTCTCTACTTACCCTTTCGCATAAATATAATGAACAACATATGCAAATCAATATTTTGATAGCCCACTATTAGCACACTGTACAGTTACATTTTTTACTACATATTTAATAATACGTAGTTTTTTGTATGTTGACGTCACCCATTCATTACGATAACATGTGTATAGTGCGTAGTGCACAATGGCTATGCTAATCTCGTCGAGATTACGATTAAACAATAATAGGGCCGGTCGTCCGTGCGCGCTCGGCGATCGATACCATACCATCTGGCGGTTCTCGTGATCGCGTTTCTGTATTATAATTGCAACTCGGAAAAATGAAAATGAACTATCATTTCTTAGCCTTTGTAAGCTATAATCATTCAGTTACGAAAATTTGCCGTTTGAAAATAAGTTTCTCGTTGTAAAATGAATTTTCTTTTCGTCTAATTTTTTTTTTTTTTTTCTTTAAGAAAGACAACTCCCGCATTAGGACTAAATCCTGTGTCGCGGGGGACTTTACAAACATACATCTAACGAGGACAATTAACACCCAGACTCGGAACAACAACTTATGAATCACACAAAGTGTTGTCTCGTGTGGGGATCGAACCCACAACACTTCGGCGCAGTGTCAAGCGGTGAGGCGGCCGCTTAAACCGCTACGCCAACCGTGCAGTCGGTGAGAATTACGGAGGGTAAAGTATAATATACTGTAACTTTGCTTGCAACAATGTTTTACTAAAATGATACTTACCTACATCGCTCTTGTTGTCATTTATTGCCTAATTGAATTACAATCAAAATATCTTTGTGATTATGACAGCTTTAAAAAGAACGGAATACGTCGCCAAAAATACAGCTGCGAACTAAGAGTTCCACTATTATTTTTTTCTACGAGTATAGTAACGAACATAACAGCAGAATTTTATGGGGACTCATTTCATAAGCAACGAGACAAATGCAAAAACACTCCGAAACAGCTTATGCTTAGAAGCGTCTATGATAGATTACCTACTTGAGCCTCAACGCGCATGGTTTACCGCGAAAAAGACAAACATTCTCGCGTCCCTACAGCGTGCACTATGCCTTACTTCTCCATTATTTCGATAATCAAGATGTTGATCTGTCCATGTTTTGAGCCATTCATCATGCAAATAACCTTCGTAATTGACAATTTGACATGTCAATTAATAAAAGTGTCATACTAGAATGATAAAAATATGCTTGACTTAATAGATTAGTATGAATAATGAATGCTTTTTTGATTTGTTGGTCTGAAATTGTTATAGGAAAAATGCATGCGCTCTATATTTTCTATATTTTAACGAAATTAATTCAGTTTATGAACTTGTTCAGATTCCATATAATATTTCATCAGATTTTTTTTCTTTACAATATAGTGAGCCTAGATTTCGTTAAACTGCCTTTGGGAGCAACTCGAAAGTTAGAACCACATCTGTATGAATTTATCTACAAAGTAAAATATCCTTAAAGTACTACCTATAGGGCAACACTGAAACAGTTCCTTAGTCTTCTAAAATCTAAATAGTTGACCCTATATCTCTTTTATTATCTTTATTAAAAAAGGGGGTTTTTATCCACATGGATGCGCCAACCCCAGACCCTATATCTTGTAATGCATCTTAGCAATAATGTTTTAACCAGCAATGGAAACTTGCAGGAAATGTAAAATTTAGTCAAGTCACACACATGCTCTCATATCAATCTCAAAACCACTACTAACGTTTTAAATAAAAAACGAACTAAGTCAATTTCGCACACAATAAAACCCATCCCTCGCCCGCCGGCGAATTCAATATTGCATTAATGAGGGTTTCCAACAATGATATTTAATTCTGCGCTCAATGAAAGAGTCCCTGTTCTCGACAAGTTTAACCTTGCAATTTGTATAACCCTTATCTTGTACACATTAAGATCTAAATTGCAATAGTTGTAGATTGTATTGTAAGGGTTCGCATGTCGAGGGTGGCTTCGTGGCACGTGCTAGCGCATTTTGCGTATTACCTAAATAAATAGCAAGTTATGCCTGGTTTTGTTTATGTTTCGCGGTTCTCACCAATTTGTTTTCTATATTAATTCTTAAGCCGACGAGAATGGAGCCCATCTGTCTTGTTGAATGAAAGATTCGAGACGGAAATGTGAAAATGATATCTTTACAGCGAATTGTCTGTTAGGGGTTATAAACAAAATATTATAAGCTGAAATTGAGGGGCGATTTCAACACAATCGTCTTAGCGGCTTTCAATATCTTCTTAAGCGTTTCTGATAAGGTTTTAGAGAAATAATCCTACCAAAGAAAAGCCAAATGGTTTTCATGTAGTTATTTTCAAGAACGTTTATATTCGACGCAGAAAAAAACTTTTGAAATATAAACTTTATTACTTTTTGTAAGATTACACTCAAAATTATGCACTACCCAACAACTCGCACTCAGTTTACCCAGCGTTCGGAAACAAATTTGGCAACAGGCTCACTTTTTTCTGTTTACAATGCGTCATTGCTATTGCAAAATAAAGTAGCTATTTATTTTTGTTTGTCACATGTACAAAGTGAAGCCAGTGGACCGTTGAGAATACTAAATTAGCATAATCCAGAGTGTGCACGTGAGGATGGCACGCGACCGACGCATGAGCAAGTATTGAGCATTGAGCTCAACCCTTTAGGCCCTGCATCTACTGCGCACGTCATAGCAAAGGATTACTTGTTACAAAGAAAAATAAAACTTATTCACATAAAAATAAAATTGATATTACAACGATTGCCTTGTATGGCATTGAGCTTCAACTCTTTAGTGCTATTGTGCTTCTCTCACTACAGATATAATGAATTCGATTTGATTCGTCCCCATTTTTGTTGAGCTGTCGGTGAATATAGTTGGGATGGGGTGACTATCGATTGTTTTGTTGACCGAGTTGACCAATGCTGTGTGTGCTTTTTGTGTTTAAATAAATAATACAGTGTTTTATATAAGCTTAATCTATATACAATTAAGCGCAGAAAAAACTGCATACATTGTCCAGCGCTTTTGGGGTTGTGGAGGAGTATGCCTGTCTGTTTCGTGATACTAGTGAAAGTTCATTGGGATTATCAAATATTTTATTTTATTTCTTGTTTCTTCCACCTTATGGTAAGCAGATTAGAAATGGACCTGTAGAATATAGATCTTAAACAATAACCACACCAGTATTTGGCTATGTAGAATACTTTAATTAGTTTAGAAAGAGTAGACTACAATAATTGTTTCAATGATAATTTGTTAACTGAATTAGTCATAATTTTTTGACGAGTATTGTATTTTAAAACTGAATCATTGTTTTATAAAGACACAGCCTAAAAACTCAAAACAAAGCAAAAATATTTGAAGCAAAAGTAACATCTTGAAAACGAATGATGATATCTGTTTAACTACAGAATTTAGGTAAGTTATACGTAGATACATATCTACTTACCTATGTCGGTCAAAGGCCAGCTATGTATTAAACGATTGTCGAACTACAAATTCCCTGTGATATTGGCCAGCTATACCCTAGCGGTTATGGCGTTCGGAACTCGATCGTTCAGCGTGTTCACACCACATATATATAAAGTACTAGATTTGACTTACGATTTTATAAAGGTTTACAGTTTACTGCCTATTAAATCTTCAGATGCTATGCCTTACCTATAGTAGTGCCAAGATCGATTACAGGTGTATAACTCGCGCGGTGTAACGGCTTATCAATGTCCAGATCTGTAATATCAGAAGCATAATTTATACGCTCATGACCTTCAAGGTGTCGCTGATCTGTGTTGTCAGCTTAAGTTTATAGAAATTGCATGGGCCATAGTGTAGTGTGCCTAAGTGAGTGCAAATATCAAGACATTCTCTAAGCGGGCATCAACGTCAAACATGCTTTCCAAGCTGCTCACACTACTTTTGAATCACCATTTTGAGTCCATTCAAAATGCAGTGCTACAATACAGACATCATCTAGCTTGCATCAAAGATTTCGCAGAAGCATCCAACTTCCTAATTTTAAAGACGAATGCGAATAAAATAGAAAGAAAGAACAGTGGTTTGGGTAAAAACGTGTTTTCCATTTTTGCGAGTTCAAGAAGACCAAAATTTTAACCGTTCACAAATTATCAGTTCAATATCTACCTTTCCATTAGACAGTTTATATCTTCACGGCTTTCTCATCCAGTACACTGACATCGGCGTTACGCACCCTCCGATCACAACATATTGGGTTACCAGTGCCGAGTGTCGTTGGGGCGAGCCAAAGGGGCGGGACCCCGATACTATCGACTTTTCTTCACCCATTCATCATCCGCTCTCTGATTGATAGCCTTAATAAAAATACACGCCTTTTGAGTGAACTTTTAAACGAGCGTAATTACGCGATGGGGATTAACACCTATTGACAATTTATTGGGTATGAAGCTTATCAACCAGACGTTTTCTGGTTGATAATTAAATTGTGAACTTTATGCATCTTATGCAGGGACAGTGGATTTAATAAGATAATTAGTGTGATAGAACACAAAGCGTCTAAGAATATTACTATGGTATTTATTGTCAATTGAGTGGCAATGCTTGTTAGATATTTCTTATAATTCAGACAAATAATAAAATTAAAATATTTTTCAACATACTCGTGTATGCTGAATCAAAACCTACCATTAAAAATGCATTGTTGGTATTTTATTATATTACAAAATCTCTTTTTCAGTATCAAGCTCTATTTAGAAAAGTCAATAATTACGTTCAACATGCCATTCCCACGATTAGCTACAACAATTAATTAGCAATTAAACGCTAGAAGAACGGTACAATTACAACTGCAAGCATTCGCGACTATTGCCAAAAACTTCTTTGTTTGGCGCGCCCTACGTACTCGTGCACCCCCGGGTCTCCTCACCGTATAATAACCAACATCAGTCATGTTAGGTTTCCTGCTCCAATTACTGTAATAACTAACCATTGTGGCTTGGTTACGTGAAACCATTGACTTCAAGTTTATACTCAAATTGCCATGCTGAGTACGCAACACTTTATTATATACAGCCAAGCTTTTATTTTTTAATGAATTACAGTTCATGTTATTTGTTGGCGAATTTTGTTTATGTTGCACGTTTATTGTTTTTAAGGAGGCTTTATTGTTTAAGTAATAAAATATTATTTAGGTAATTTATGATCTCGTTGCAGTGGCGGCTCAATTTTACGCTTTAATTTTTGGCAGAAAAACATTTTATAAATATGAAATTGTTTGACTCTGCAATTTCGTACGCGACTTGCAGTGCAACAACAAACTGACAATAACCGCGGACCACATTCGCTTGCTCTGCTGTGGTTTTTTTGCTCTTATTTACATTGTCACATCTTCAACTGTTAGGTATATTACCTTCGAGCGTCAACTGGTGACTACCAGTTGTGCCTTCCTACCATATAATAATAATAATAATTTTATTTGCGTAATATGTAGGTACAAAGTTGAAATATATTATAATTGGAGCCATATACATTTTGTCAAACTGTGGCATGCAAATCTAAATGAAAATCCAAAATATATTAACATTTGGTACCTATAGGTAAATAATTATTAAAGTGTAAATTTTTTATTAAATTGTAAACTATTTCTTAGACTATTATTACAATTTACACATTTTTTTTACTGCTTCAAAGTAATCTTTTATTGAGTAAAAGGATTTCTCAATGAGCCAGTCTTTAAATTGCTTATAAAATGTGTGAGTAGGCATAGAACTACTAGTTAACGCATTATTATACCTATGTTTATGATTGTCACCCAATTTTATTACATAGTTTAGTTACAGGTGTTATATTACTTGACCTTCACAATTGTTATTTCTTAACTAACAGTATGAAGGCGTCAAACAAAAATTGGGCAAGTGCGAGTCGGACTCGCGCACGAAGGGTTCCGTACCATCATCTATAAAAGAAAATCACGTTTGTTGTATATATACTTAAATATTTTTTAAGTTTCTACTTGTTTATTAAGATCGAGTAACAAATTGCTTAAAAATTACGTTTGTTGTATGGGAGCCCCCCTTTATTATTTTCTTTTTTTAATTTAATTATTTATTTATTAAAGGTAATATACAACTACATATTCCGTGAAAATTTTAAGCGTCTACCTGTTACCGTTAGTAATTTTGAGCAAAAATACGAAAAAAAAACACGTTTATTGTATGGGACCCCCCCTTAATATTGTCATTTTTTTTATTTTTAGTATTTGTTGTTATAGCGGCAACCGAAATACATAATTTGTGAAAATTTCAGCTCTCTAGCTATCACGGTTTATGAGATACAGCCTGGTGACAGACAGACAGACAGACAGACAGACAGACAGACAGACAGACAGACAGACAGACAGACAGACAGCGGAGGCTTAGTAATAGGGTTCCGATTTTTACCTTTTAGGTACGGAACCCTAAAAATCATGTGTGTAAATAGGGCAGGTTGCTCTAATCTAGCATAGTTCTACTTGCCGATAATAAAGTAAAGAATATCATAATCTAGATAAATGTTGGGTTTCACTGTGACTACGTAGATAAACAAATAGTCGTAGTATCACCAACCATAAGACATGGTATTTTTTTATCTCACTCTGACGTCGCATTACGTAGAGTTAGGTACGGTAAATGATTCATATAACATTACTAGCTATAAATAAACTAGTAGAGTATTTTTCTGGCTGGTAACTAAATATTATACAACGTTTAGATAAAAAATATTATGGCAGAACCGTAAAATCTTTTTAGGCAAAAAAGATTACTATTTATTAGTATAAGAACCAATCCAGCGTCACAAAAAATCCAGTTTCTTATCCATTGTAAAGCTATTTGATACTACACATAAAAAAGAGAAATAAGCCTGCCTGCTTAAAAAAACTTTCTAAGTAATGGATAATGCAAAACACTACAATAAAGTGAAATGTAAAATGTATCCTAGTAAATAAATAAATCTTATGTTCCACGTAATTGAAATTGACTTAATCTCTGTTAATCCCTAGCCACTTTAAAATCACTGTAACCATTTTGATTTTCACAAGAGATAATCCTCCTCTCTTGTTATGAATCAAAATATAACTTTTTAAACTTAAGTCAAATTAATCACAGGGACTCAGCTTTTGAAGGGAATCTCTCAAAGAGCTCTTTGCTGTCCAAAAGCTAAGGCGCATTGACATGCTATGGCTTACTGTGTCCTAAACTTGGAAAATATAGAATTACGCGGATATGGACTTTACGGCTATCGGATAAGGTTGAAATTCCTTTGGTTATTGACTGGACGTTCGGAAGAGCGCGGCAAGTGGGATGCAGGGTTGGCGAATAACAAATATGTGCAAGTGATTTATTATTTCCCTGATATTGCCTTTAGAGGTAACCAGTCCGGTGAAATACTAAATAGGTACTAGACAAAGCACAGGAGTCAATGGACATGTACCTACCTCAGTCAACACGTAAAAAAATGATCTTATTGTTGCTCAATCATCCTCAGTATTAATATTTCAAAAAAATAAAAAACAGACGAAATAACAAGTTCTGCATATGTATAAATCTTAATATATAAAATCCTTGCGTTACTGACTGACTGACAGACACGCTACAGCCAAAACTATTGGGCGCAGGAAGCTGAAATTTGGCATGTGTGTTCCTGGGGGGCCGTAGGGGTGCACTAAGAATGGATTTCCCGAAATTCCCACGGGATCGGCCAAAACGGGTAAATTTAAAAAAATTGCAGGCGTAGCTGCTGGCGTCCTCTAGTATCTTATACTATCTATACTTTCCACTATCGGACAACCAGACGCACTGCCCAGCGCCATCGGTACATGGTCGATATTCCAACCATACCACAGTGTCGCGAGTCTTTATCATAAATGCTTTTTTGCAACATTTTTGGAGGTGATTATTTGGTGTGGTAATATTGTCTCGAATACTTTTTTCATCAAATTTAGGTAGTTATCGTTTTCCAGGAATTATATTATAGTAAATGTGGGTTAGTAAACATTGATATTGTTGATGCATTGAAATAATTTGTGTGCGCACAAATAACTTTCTTGCTACAGTTAAAACTGATATTCAGATTTAATCAGTGTTATATTATTATAGTAGTCTTGAATACTTATCTGTCTTATTTGCTGTTTTAATAATTCAAGATGTGTGAAGTAGGTAAGTTCTGAGCATTTTTTAAACACACTAAAAAATTTCAATATATTGATACTTTGAATCGATTTTCAAAAAAATCACATCATATCACATCTCTAATTTTTATATATATGCTAGCTCAATAAGTATACTTTACGCTACAAAACTCTCAGTCTGCTAGAACGTGCTCAAATTGAGATATTTTGTTTTAGGTTTCGACCGAATTAATATAATCTTTGGCCTTATTAATCGGCCAGCTTTCTGAAGATGCGCTAGAAGGACGACATAAAGATGCCAGAAATTTTAGAGAACACCATACACGCAATACCTCAAGATCGGATACTAATCAAGACCTAATTACCATGCTTTTACTTACTTCCGATCCATTAATATCCACGATTAGATTGGGAAATAAACATAAAATATATATTTAAGATACTGATTTAAGGCAATTTTTGGATATAGAATCTAGAATAAAAAAATATCAGTTAAACTTCTTTGTTTTGGTCACATATCTATATATTTCAGGTTAAACATGGAAATTACCCAAAGTTAGATTTATGATAAAATGTTCTATGAAGTCGCGACACTGTGCATACGTACAAAACGTTTTGCTTCCTCGTTCATCATGCGCGCAGCAAAACAATGGAACTCCCTGCCAGAATCTGTGTTTCCCGATCAGTACAATTTGGGTGTCTTCAAGACGCGAGTGAATAGGCATCTTCTAGGTAAGCGTGCTACATCCTAGATCGCATCATTGCTTACCATCAGGCAAGATAGTGGTCAAACGCGAACCTATATTTACTAAAAAAATAACGAGATGTAATGAGTTTACCAAAGACACTCGTAATGCATTTATATCGGCTATAAGCCGATCAAAATAAAATTTTAATGAAAACCAGAATGGAGCTTTGTCGCTAGGCCTACTTACACTCTGGCTCTTGATAAATTAATGCTGTCACAAAAATATTGTATACACTTTGTGCTAACTCCATAACAAGCGACAGATGTAGCGAGAAAATCAAATATATCTTAAATATTAAATGCTTGGCCTTGATTGTGAATAGGAAGCTGATACCTATGTTTAAAGACATGCCGCACCGGCACGGCAGGTACGAAAAGTTTCCCCAAAAATAATAAATCTAATTTAACTCACCAAAAAGTTTGGAAGCAAAACAACAGCCGATATTGTCGGCATTTGGATGCCTTAAGGATCGTTTACACGGGTGTAATATAACAACGCAAGTCTCATCATCCATCTATCTTTGTTTTTCCGTTCTAGCTAGACAAAGACAGCACCAGAGATTAGAAAAACTCATCATCTTATCGTTATCCTAATTACGATGCTTTTCGCCTTCAACCTTAGACTGCGGTGTCTAGTAGACTATATTTGGTAGATATATTTAAATACTGACTCAAAAAGCATCTAGGTACTGTCACAAATCCTCATAGCAGCTAAGTCTTATATTTTCTTTTCAGCTTGGAAATTGAGAATTTCAGTTATTGTTTAACTTCACGAACGGATAGATTCGACTGCTTCTACCACGGAGCGCTTACTTGTTTCGAGCAAGAATTTCTCCATGTAAATGGGCCTTTAGGATATTCAGTATAAAAGGAGCAAGAGGGCAACCCTAATCCGGCAAGGGTCTGATTGCTCATTAATCACGAGCAGCTGTAATTACCGCGCCGGCGCACAACGGACGCCGCTGTAATTTCATTTTAGAACATAGAAAATAATGCATCGCACCGAAAATCGCTCTCGTCACAATCACGGCTAATTGAAAATTACCCTCATTTATTTTAGTTAGTTTGCATTTACATGATTTTAAATTTAGTTAGCAGAAAATTGTTATGAAATAATTTCTCTAACAGACTTTGAATGACATTTGTACTTTTTTGATGACAGTGAAGTAGCTTGTGGTAGTGTGAAATTTCGTTGAAATGGAATGAGGAATCGAATTGTTTTTGCATTCCGACCGTTTTATACGCTTATTGATATTTTTTATTTCAAGGACGCAACGTGGACGGCTTATTTACAGTTATTGATGCGAGCGGTGTTGCTAATGACTTTCTTTGGCTCAAATAATTGTTTCACCGGAGACTCGAAATGGCAATTATCTACTCATTAGTAGGGCAGGTGAACACTAAATTTCTGCGCCATCTTTGTAATCAACACTTCAACTTAATATTAACGAAAATGAAAAACATTATATTTTCTTGAAGTTTTTTGCGCGCTCTACAAAACAAATGCACAACTCCGCCCATGTCTGATTTGGTGTGGCTAACTGTCAATCTTTTTTGCCTGTAACACGTTTTATTTATGCTCATAAAAACTTAAACAAAAACTTTATTCAGAAACCGCAATGCAATTATTCATACTGCGCTTGCAAATTACCCCAGCCTTGCATTCAAGTAATCGTAGAAGCAACGGAGTGTTAAGTTTGTAGTATAATACCGTCCCTGAATGTATCTTATTGAATAATTCCAAACAGGTATGATTTATGAATCTGGGTATATAGCTATACGTTTCGACCACCTGCCCCAAAACCGGATACAATAAATTATAAGAAAACAAAACTTGTATTCACCCTTTTCGACTCAGAGCATCGTTAGTCTCGTGCCATAAACATTGTACGTTTGATCAAACGTTTGTTATGCCAGTAAAAATAGAAAATTATATGACAAATGTTTGCATTTCAAAGCTTTGTCCAATGCGCTATATCAAGTTTGTATAGGAAATTTACTTTCATTATGGGGCGAACAGTTTAAGTTTCATCATTGAATGGATGACTTCCTTTCGCTTCCTTTTGGTATCCAAAATTAGAATAGACAGCTAATGAACTCCTGCCTACCTACACTTATCAAGATGTAGTATGTGAACTATTTGATCACATGGCCACGAATAGTACCGCAATAAATTGCTGCCTACGAAGACAAGGGACAAGACAAATGTGAGGTGTTAGTTTGCGGTATGTTCTAACTGGCTTGTTGAGTGGAAATACAACAGGAAACGATCTCAACACGATCTGGACACCGCTGCAGGTTAAAATAAAGTGGAGTAACGGGAGAGAGACACGATACAGTGTTGGCTTTTCAAACAACTCTTCGGATGACGCAAGTTTTCGTTCACAAACCTGTTTTCGCTCGCTGTAAACAGTACGACACTCAAAAGTAATTTCGAATTCTGTTATAATCAATACCCATTTTATGTCGCGCCGATATCTAGAAATTGACAGGCTTTATTGAATTGTTTCCGACGTCTCTCGAACGGAGGAAAAAAATGGACGAACAATAAAATTTTACCATCCACTTGGCTTTATTTCTCGTTTGTGTATCGATTCCCGGTGTGATTGGTCCCCCCAATCACGGCGTACGCGACAAGCATATCAGCGTCGTGGTAAACTAAATTTGCGCAAAATTGTACCAATTTGTGTGTTGTCCGCCCCGTGCATGCGTGTATTCAGTATTTTCGGCTGCCGTTAATAAGCTTTCATTCACCATGTGATTGTGCAGCCTTTTATTTGTTTTGACCCGAGGTATGTCGTAGTGTGTTATGTGGTCATCTCCTTGCTATCAACGTAAATAACGAATCTCGGTTAAAACTGAAAGTGATTTATTTTTATTGCGAATACAGTACATTATTTGTATTCATAGTTCTAATTTCAATGAAACTACTACCGAAACAAAGAATTTAGGTGATAATTTAGGTGGTTACTACACTCTGTTTATTTTTAAGTTTATTTTCCTTCCTTTTGTTAATTAATTTTTTGTTCTTATTCTTAATGATATTTTTTTTTGTGATTTGTTTTATTCTCTTTTTTTTCATTTTTATTTGTAAGTATTTTTTGTGTTTCTTTATAATATTAGTGTGTTTACGTGTATGTCAAAATAAACTATTTTCATTCATTTCATTCATTCATTCATTCATATTTGTATTTGAAATTTTTATAAGATTAAATTCAATAACAACCTTTAATCATCGAAACTGCTACCGAAACAAAGAATACAGATGATATTCTTATTTGACATTGTTATTAGATTACATTCAACGACAACCTACATAAATCAGTTCCTACGCGTTAATTATTCAATCGTTGATTTCGAATCCTGACGTTATAAGCTTCAAGATTTAAAAGTTTAAACAGACTGACATTTAATTTTACTAAAGCCAAGAGGCTTTAGTAAAATTTAGCCATTAGGGGGTTTGGTCGTTTGAAAAGTTTCGGATTCGATTTCTATCTGGTAGAATATTTTCTACCAGATAGAAATCGAATCCGAAACTTTTATTGTCGTTTCTGTCTCGAAATGCCTTATTCGGGTCCATATGAGGTTGTCTGTCGTTTTTAGTAGACATAAACACCTATAACAATTGAAATTCGAAACCAATTTATATTGTTATGATCTGGTTTCGCACACATTCATGTGCGTATGGAAATTTGACACTATAGCCTACTACTACCTACGCGAAAAATAGAATACAAAAGGCAAGATCAATGGTTCTTCGAAAATTATAGCAACAATTTAACACTCAATTTATAATTTATATTGGGTTACATTAATAAACCGTTACGTTATGCCACATATTATTTTCATATAACAAATTATATCGTAAAACAACGTATCTCGTTTCATTCTAACTTTACAAATATTATAGTGCCATTTCTCTTTAAGTTAATGGGCTTGGTCGTATTGATTTAGTTAAGGCCTAAGCGCAATAAATATGGTTGTAAGATGTATCTTTTCAATGTTATCAGAGAGCCAAGTACTAGGCGAACATAGCTAAGCAGGAAGTTACCGTGAAGGGACAACGGGGCCTTGGGACGCTAACTGAATATTAACCAGTCCTAACAACTTCTGAAAGCTTGGTAACGAATTTTTTTTCGATCGTCGCTTTGTCTTACTCCCTCGTATTGGGAGTGAAAGGAATGGTACATCTATTGTACATTACTGGTATTGATGCCTTAGTTAGTGTAATGGTTAAGTTTTCCGAGTCAAACCGAGTTTCTTTTTGTGTACTTGACGGACTCAGTCAGTCCAATTTTACAAGAACTTATAGAACAATTTAAGTTGCATAGGTTTACTAGAGGTTCATTGAAGACTGTTAAAGATAAAAGTATGATCACACTTGCTTTCACTATGGTTATAGGTTCCTGGCTCACGAAAACTATCTTGTTCTAACATTACATATCTTCACGCCTTTTATCCCCGAAGGCGTAGGCAGAGGTGTATTACAGGTGTGTTGTTCTAAAGTTTGTTAAAATCAGGTTTTCTTTTGTAAACCAAAGGTTTTCTTTTGTAAAAGAAAGAATAGTATAAAGCTACACGGTAAAAATTATAGGTTTGAATATAGCAGCGGTAGTGTATCGGTCCAATTTGATTAAGATAATTGCGAAGTTTAGATCATTAAAGTTTCATGTCTACTTGCTAACGGTGATTACAGTACCTATAACCCTTGAACCGTTCGATAAATAGATATACAGCAACTGCGTGAATCGACGAAACTCGAATGATGATTGATGACATCCCGAATTCCTGTTAGGTATTTGCAGGTTATTTTTCCGTTTAATGCAGCACTTCACAGGTAGCATATTAATTTTCCACCAGCGAACCAAATATTGAATCTCATAAATACCATGTGAGTTAGTTTAAAAAACGCCAGTTTTACTATCAAGGAATGCACGGAATGCATGTTTATAAATGCTCATATTTGATTTTATATATTTTTCTAATATCTAATGCTGGTTTTAACAGATATATTTGTTTAATTATAGCAAGATGCTGTATTTAAGTACAGTGTAGGAAATACGACAGACATTTTATGGATTCATTTTGAAATAGTATCCACATTGTTTTGAATATGCAGTATTAGTAAAGATCTTATTTGCTTCAAAATGTTAAAACTCATTTCAAGCTTGCATCACTTTGCAATGGAATGAAAGCTATAGCTGGTTCATGTCTAGATGGAACAGTCTCAAATAATTTTAATCTGGATGCAGAATATTGGCTACTTCTTTATCGTATGTACCTGAGACAAACGCTTAGTAAAGTATGAAATTGCAGTAGATGATGTAGCTGTCGTTCGATCAGAGCAGTATCACATTTTTGCAGGCAACCAAGTGGCAATGTACCTACCTAATTTTGCAATTGAGTTCACATGTGCGAGCGCAGGCATCTCAATTCCCATCCAATCCTCTCTTCAATCCCAAATAGAGAAGGCAAAAGTATCTTGACAAGGCAGTAAGAATAAATTTGAAAGAAAAAAATTGCGTTATCATGCACCTGTGATCTTATAATCGGCAGCGGACTCACGCATAAATAAGCTGCAAAACCGACATAGTACCCCACAAAGGACAATGAAGCTAATATTCTGTTATATTTGTTTCAGGTAATACACAAACAGAGCGCTTTGTTACACCTGCAAATTGCATTTCAACACGCTCCGTAAACGTCCTAGTAAATGTTCGACGCGTTTCATATGCGAATTTATCACTGTCCGCAATCGAGGTGAGATGAAAGTGAAACGTTTTGAAATGCGCATCAGTTTAGAACGTTTATTTTTGTAAATATGTACTGTTTCTAACTTATTGGAGGTTAGGTTTCATATTTAAGATTAGATTTAAATTAGGAGTCGAAGTTTAATATAAATAATAATAATAATAATAATAATAATACTTTATTTCAGGCTCTAAGATCCATATACAAGGTCGACACACAATAGAAAACATCAGTTAAAAAAGTGTAAAATGTACAAAAGTGACCTATAACAGATTAGGTGGCAATAGCCATCCATCGTCGGTACGTAGCAGACTGCAGCAGGCGCTCCGATATACTTCTAATTATGGTATTTTTACACATGTCAACTCTGGACATAAAGGACGCTATTCTTTTCCGCTGAATGGCATTAAAAGTATCCACGCGCGCATCAAAAAACATTCCGGACGCGCTACAACTTCGTGGTAACCCCATAAGTTGCCGGTATATGTTATTGTATGCCACTCTGATGGTATTGTGCGAGTTTACAGTGTAATCGGTCCAGAGCTGACATGTGTAGAAAGTCTGGCAGAATGATTTAAAAAGGGTAATCTTCACGTCAGGCGCCGCATTAAAGAATCTTCTCGCAATCATATTACCCACCACGCACAAAGCACGTCTCTGGCGTTCTATATCGTCATTATCAGTCATCTTTGACGTTACGATGTGACCAAGGTACCTGAAACTCTCCACCGTCCTAATTAGCTGTCCATTCAAACGCAATTCTGGTACACTTTGGGGACCTTTTCCCGACCTAAAAATCACCATTTCTGTTTTCTTACTATTGTATGTAAGGTCATGCTCTTTCGCATACCGCTCACAAATACCGAGTAGTTTTCTCAATCCATTGATCGTAGGACTAAGCAGCACCATATCGTCGGCATAGCTCAGGTTGTTGACATATCTGCCATCCAACCTGAGCCCGACGGGGGTACCGCTCAGTTCCACGATCAAATCATTAACATAGTAGTTAAATAGATCGGGAGAGGTGACCCCACCCTGCCTCACTCCACAAGACTGCCTGTAACTGTCCGAGACCTCGGAATCCCACCTGACGCTGTTGGTCTGATTGCCGTACCAGTATGTCATAAGACCAACAACCTCAGGGGCGACTCCAGAGCCGTACATTTTTGTCCATAAAAGGTTGTGGTTAATAGTATCAAATGCACGACTCAGGTCTAAAAAACATGCATATACTGTTGTATTATTCTTGTTATAATATTTGACTACCTCTTTTAGAGAAAAAACAGCCATGTCAGTCGAGAGCTGCGGACGAAAACCAAACTGGCCATCGTCTATGTCCAACGAGGTGATGTGCGAATGAATTACCCTTTCAAGCACCTTGGCCACGATCGTCGCCAAAGAGATAGGCCTATAGTTGGACACGCTCGAGATATCACCCGTTTTGTTCTTTAGTATGGGTACCACTAGGGTACGCATAAGCTCTACCGGTAAGTAACAATGCCTCACGCAGAGATTGAAAAGCCGCGCCAAGACATGACAAATGCTACGGCCTGCAAATAATAGATGTTCCACGCTAAGGCCGTCGTGGCCCGGAGACCTACCGCGCTTCATATTCCTCAAAATAACTTCAATATTTTTCGGTGTTATGCTAACGCGGAGAGGCTCCGAGCCTCGACCGTCCTTAAAGCTATTCTTCTTAACTTGTCCACTATTCGCATTAAAATGGGTACGAAATATATTAGCGATTTTCTTCTTATTATTTTCACCTTCTACAATTAATGGTATACTACATTTTTTATTCAATTTATTAGTTTCTTTCCAGAATTCTACAAAATTACAGTTCGCTCGACATCTAGCTAACACGTCCATTTTTATTTTATCCTGATTCTTCATTACGTATTTATGCGCAGCTTTGAATTCCCGGCGTGAAGCCGTCATATTATCGTAATGATATCCCGAGCGTGGCCTGCCATGTAATACCCACAGAGAGAACATTTCCCTCGCTTTGGCGTGATGGGGCCTGACGTGAAAATTCCAACCGATTACTTTGTTAAATTTAGCCCGATCGCAACTGTCTTTAGAATAAGCAGTCCGTTCTGCTGCCGACTGCAACGCATCGACAATATCAGCATAAAAATTGTCAATATATGCGTAGTGACAGACATTATTACATAATAGATCACTCGACAAACAATCAATTCCATTAAAAACAACGTCATGACTATCCATTAAATTTAAAAACTTTTTATCACATATTTCAGAGTATAGCAACGCTTGATCCCGATCCCTGTTACCCCATAAATGTTTTCTATTAATATTACTTATATTATTATCACAGTTACATATTTTACGGCTAATTGTATTAAAATCACACTCTATGACTAAAGGAAAATGATCAGAACCCGTAACAGCGAGATCGACGCGCACCGATGTCACAAGGCGAGCCGCCGCCTCCGTCGCGAGACAATGGTCGAGCCACCTGCACGAACCGTGCGCGGCGCTAACGTACGTGAAGGTGTCCGCGTCGAGTCTATCTAAGTCTACGCACACAAGGGATTGTTCACGGCAGTAATCCGTCAACTCTTTTCCAAAAAGAGTGTCCGGATGAGAGTTATAATCACCCATGGCGAGAACGCACTCGACATCAGTGTTATCGATTACCGCACTCACTTGCGCCAAGCAGTCTGTATATACTAGAAGGTTGTCCACACTATCAGTCGGCATGTATATAGAAAATACCAAAAGGCTACGATCACCCTGAGACAAACGCACAGCAACAATACGATCACTGTCACAGTGGATGATGTCAGCTTGCGTAAACATGCTAGTGCGCCACATAAGAGCAGTCCCGCCGTAGGGCCGCCCGCGGAGCACCACAGTCGGATCCACTGAGGATTTACTGCAGCAGCTGAACTCACCGTCGAGCTTGTTAATTATATCTAGTTCATATGGCATCAGCCAATGCTCCTGTAAACATATCACATCAGCATATCTACACATATCACGTACAGCAGGAATACAACTTTTAATTGCGTGACAATTAAAAGAAACCAACTTTATATTATTTTTCTGTTGTATTTGTAAATCCATAATTATTTAGTAAAGGCAGCGTTATCGTTCACAGCCGAACGCAGTTGTAGTCTATATCTTCTAAATACTAAGCCTTCAGGCCAAAAGTCATTTTTTAAGAAAGTGCTTAGCTTTGCAGACAGTACTTTTATTTTGAAAGAATTAAAATTTGTTTCACTCCTTTGAGTTAATTTTTCTACTTCAAGACATTGTTCTTTCATTTCATGTATATATTCTTTTATATCTTTCTCTGTAGTGCTTTTCTGTGTACGCGATAGATAGATATACGAGTATGTCTCGGCGGCATGCAGTTTAGTACTGTTCTGTAGGGTTCCTCTTGCATTCTTATACCTAAACGGTGTCGGTTTCTTCCGGGTAACTAACGTAAACCCTTCGTCATCTTTGTTTACTCGAGATTCGCTACGTGCCGCGCTAGCGATATCTCTAAACGTAGGTTGGTACGTGGTGTCAGTGTCCGTCATCGATCGTTGTGAAGTTAGTGTAGGTGTGCGCGGCGGCTGCGCGCGCGCAGTGGCGACAGGAGCCAGTACATATGCACTCGATAGTTCAGCGTGCTCGCGAGATCCCTCCCGCCGCGCGGGCCCTCTCACCGCATTCGCCTTCAAACTCGTTCCGGCCGCTTCGATGCATGGCTCGCTCGTGTCAACAATTGAATTAAGTGAGCTTTGAAACTCAGTTAGCGTATTTCTTGTGTCCTTATCGCAGTGATAAGGCCTAAGAGATAGGTCGTCTGATTGTCTGCAGCTTGTAGTGCGAGCATTTTTAAGCTCCTTTATCAGGTTTTTAATATCATCAATCTCTTTTTTCAGTTGATTTATATCCGAATTCGAAGTTGCGTTGTTACTATCAGGAGCCGGCTTAGACTTCATGCAGGCGACGTCGTTTTTGAGTACGGTCAATTCCTTCAGAAATGATGTTATGTCAATATAATCAAACGATACGGGCGGAAGTTTATTTAAATTTTTTGCTACGAATGTTGGTTGGTTGGCTGGTTCAGATTCCTTGATAATCTTGATGATTTCCATGATGCTTTTCTGTTGGGAGCCTTCTTTTCTTCTAAGAAATTTCTTTGTCGGTGCGAGTTGTGAAAAAGCAATCGCTCTCGAGTTCTCGATTTCTTCCAAGTTATAGGCACTTAAACATATCTGTATAATCCCAGTTTCAGGGATAGTGTCGACCTTGTTACATATAAAAGCCAATAGTTCATCGATCACTATTTTATTACATTGCGAACACTGCATTGTCGCGACATTAGTTGCACGCGCACCGGTAGGAGATCGTACCAAAGCCATGACGCGGGCGTCCCGCCTGACAGCGGACAGCTGACAGCAGTCAGCATCTAGTTTCTTAATTAATTATGAAAGAAAGATAAACAAACCACGTATTAATTAACTTATCACCATTCGAAGTCACATTTTAATATCATATTACAACCGTTATAGCAACTTAGAAAGTACATACTGAAGATAAAACGAGAACCAGATCCCCGAGTTTCATTCCAATCGCCAAACGTGGTCAAAGGTTAGGCAAATTTATATTTTCATGTAGATGTATGTAAAGGTTTATTTTTGCTTATGATGGCATTGGTCATAGGTTGAACACTAATGTACCTAATATAATATGTATTATGTGTACAGGTTTCCTGCGAAAGTATGCATATTAAGGTAAATTATGTATGAATAAGTACTTTCAAGAAAAAGTTTAGGTCAATGTAAAGATAGATTATAATGATATTCCGCATAGATAGCAGACACGCAATACACACTATTTATTGCAATAAGATAAAGTACATGGAAAAATGTAATAAGGAGCATCAAAAAGATTCAAAAGTAATCTAAAATTGACAGGAATGGCATGGCAATGACAACTCAATGGTAAATTGCATATTTTTTACTATTACTCATCAATTCTGGTATCAGCTTGAAACCCGAGATCCGCTATAAATTGAGTAAAATCTGTAAAGACTAGTACTTAACCAGTCAGATTTGAGGACCAGAGTGACTGCCGCCTGAACTTTGTGATATCATACTCTATGTTTTAGACTGGTATAAGAAACTATTGTCACAGTCTTCATGATAGCCAAATGGCGGATGTACCATCTTGTCGAGACATGGAGGGCGGAGCGGTCGACAGACTCTCCACTTTGGCCTAAGTCTCTATGGAAAGAAAGTATTTAATATCTACCCATCACATTCGTACAATTATTTCACCCCTTATTCATAAATATCTATTCGTGGAAATATTCAACTCGAGCTAAAAAGGTCGTCTAACACTGCAGTGTACTGTGTACCGGCTCTAATCGTGTGGGGTCAACGACAGGCAGGTACCGGGAGGTTTTTTGTGACCCTCGCCTCCACCAGTCTTCCACAACGACATTCCTGCTAACCGCTACCGAATTTAGACCCATTCTTTTTACGATATTGATTTATTTTCAATTGGAATGAAGCTGGTTTAGTGGTGCAGAATGGTAAATGATACATTGTCTTGTTGACTCTGTGGTACTGCGTCGTATTCAGTTGACGGCAGTAAGAGACGGACATGAGTTCACTCTTTTACATCGAGCTTACGAGACAAAAACACCAGGTTCATTTCAATTATTTTTCGCTATTCTATTTCTTATTACGTACTTAAGAGGTGGATATACGCCGTTGACCTTGCTCGTACTACTGGTTAGTTGTCCACGCGCGATTTGCGAGTATCGGTGACGTAAAAAAATCCTTAGAAAATAATAAGTAAAGTTACCTATTTGCAAAAATAAGCTGAAGGTTCCCTTGGTGATCTAATATATAAGAGGCTGGTTCAATTTAAACAATCTTAAGATTGATAGATTAGGAGAAAAAAGGTAATAACTACAAAAACAGAGGTTACTTTGCATATTTTATTCAGATATTTAAAATACTATTTTTTTGGATTTGGTACCGGAGAGAAAATGCTTTATATGATGTAGATTAAGACATATTTTTTTGGATTTTTTTTCTAGAACAATAACGGAGAAAAACGGTTTTAATTTACCCCTAATAACGCCCAATTCACATATGTCCTCGCCTTAACTTTCCTATTCCCTTAGTTTTATGGGAAATATTGAATATGTAGATGTAATATGTTATTCGTAATAGAAACTAATGTCTTTGTCATATCTAATAGTTTTCTCATTTAAATTTCTTTGACCAATCTTCATATACTTAACTTTAATGAATAGTAAATATGAATGGTAATGTGTGTGTATCATACTGTACAATAATTTAAATTTGATTAAATGGTGCCGAGTGTGAAAACGTTATAATAAGCATCAAACTCTAATTAATCTCCTGTTTAGTTCAAGTCTAGCAATATAAATCATATAATAATCGTAATAACATGTCTTATTAAACGTAAATGACTGTTGAACAATATCGCAAGAACCGTATAACACAAGGCTATTAATTTCACACTCCATTTCAAATGAATCTATACTTATTTGCTTTACATTGAACGATGCATAATTGAAAATAAAAAAGTAAAAGTATGCAGGAAAAATGCATAATACTATTAAATTATTCATTGATATTGGAAACAGGTCGATTAACGGTGTATGTTTAAGATATACAGATTTCAACGTAAATTTGTTATTTTTACTGCAGGTCAGGTCGAAATTGAGAGGTAAAGTCGCTTGTTCTAAATGTTTATCTAATGGAAACAGATTTCTTAAGTGATCACTTTAGGTGCTGTTCAAAACTGCGTGTCGTTTTATCAATACTAATAAATTATTGTAACATATGCAACTATGCGTGGTAGGTAGGGGAACACGGGGCATTCGGAGCCACGGGGTAATGAGAACTACTTTAGTTTACGAATATCTGAACGAGTTAGATCCTGTTTTATTATTACATAACATAGAAGGGTGCGGGAGGGGTACGACTGACTCGCCATATCGTCACTTAGGCGACTTTTAGTGTGCAAGTGGACCGCACGTCGCTTTTTTAGCCAATTGATGTAATATTTTACGATTTTCAAGGACAAATTGTGAGTATTAAAATTATTTTATTATAAGTATTTCTTGTTTTTACTTGTAGCTTTATCATTATTAAATAAGATAAAAATATGAATTTAGTAAATAACTAACTGCATTTTGTGAATTAGGATGAAAACTTTAAAATGAGCATTTGGGGTAATCGTAGTCGAATGGCTCCCATTACCCTGTTTCATTATTGTTGTTCTTTTTTCTCAGATGCCACAAAAATGTGATAGAATTACGGAGAAATGCCAATGGAGTCTGGATGAACTAGATTGTGCTATCAAGAGAGTCAATGCTGATGGTATTTCTCTACATAAGGCATTCCAAGAGTATAAAATTCCTTATAGTACTTTGCAAAAAAGATATCGGAAATCAGAACAAGCAAATCCTCGTCTCGGAAGAAAACCAGTATTTTCCCCAGCTCAAGAAAGAATTCTAGCTGATCAGGTGATCCTACTAACAAAGCAAATGAAAACGCCAAAAAAATCCTATTTAAAGACGATACCAGCTCATCAGATGAATCAGCCAATTTACCAGAATATCTGTGATGATGAATAGTAGTGACTGTGTCAATGAAGATTCCAATATGTGTATGATTTGTTGTGAGTTTGAAAAATCGAACGAAATGCGGTACTGGTGCAGGTCTTGTGGTGACTGGTCACGTGCTCAATGTTCAGGAAGGGATTCTGCCAAAGATTATATTTGTGATTTTTGTATTAGGCAATAAGTTATCGTTTTTAAAGTTATAAGACTGTGATTTTACATGCTCCTAAAGACGTTTCATATGAGAATAAGTTTAAGTTATAAGCTAGTACTTAAAATATTATAAAAGTATATTTTTTGTTTCATTTTCTCATACTGGTTACCATTGCCCCGGTGGATCTCATTACCCCTTTCTCTGGTTCTAATTACCCCGCACTCTTGAGTAATGGGAGCCAATGTTATTTTTGTTTTAAATTAGTTTAAATGTCTTTGTATCGTCCTTTTCTTTAATTTTGTATTGGGAATATAAACCTGATTAGTGGTCCTATAAAAATAACCAAAAACGTTATTAAAAAGTGATGTCTGTTAAAAATTAAAGCAGTTTTTTCTTATGTGGCGCCAATTCCCCCGTATTCCCCTACATCAGAAAATAAGCTAATAGTGAGCGTATTTACACCCACTGCTTTGACCCGCTTAATTGCCCATTTCCGCTTTTCTGCCACGAATTGTCCGTATTGTATGGATGTATGTTATATTGGGTTCGAAGTGCGCGGTATATTTGGAAGCATATTCTCTACCCTGTAAGCTTCTAAAGTTATTAGAAATGCATACCTCTACCCACCAAATTCGAGTACTACTCTTCTTCACTGCCATTACAAGTTCCTCAACGTTTGATAATTGATATCTATTATCAACTGCAAAATATCTGTCAAATATCTATCACTAATGGCGAAATCCATCTATAGATAGAATATTGCAAACGGACGTTAATAATACGCAGAACACAACAAAAGATTCATATTCAACCAAATTGCAAATGATACGTAAAGCTCAATAGTATTTTGACACTCGTTTGAATTAACATAATAGGCAAGACCGGTCTCGAATCCATTCAGGCTAGATACAAATTAAAGAATACTAAAATAACATTTTATTACTATTGAGTTCAATGTATTCACTAATGTCGTAACATCCAATGATATAATTTATGTTAATACATTTAAAATCGATTTTCAATACGTTCGTGTGGGAATGTTTAGATTTGACGAAAGATATTCAAGTAATTTTATAAGTAGATCTACGCCTAACGGACTTCAGCGCCAAGAATAGGACAAAGAAAGATGAATACAGGAATCAGTATTTAATATTATCACTGCTGTGGAATAAACAGCCAAATGTGCACATATTTCACAATAATTCATATAGCCTTAAAAATATTTTTGGAACTGGATAAGCGTAAAACCAATATAAACTGTGGTATAATTTTTTATTGCTCTATCTATTTATCTTTATATCTGCGGATTGAAAACGCTAAGCCGATATGTAGGCGGTTTAAATACCACACCATTCTCATATTTCTGTTCGTCATACATCATAACGTGAAATACGATGCCAGCCATACATTATACGTAAGCTCGTGGCATAAATCCGTAATTGTAATTATAAAAAATGTAAATAACATCTACCAATCTTACGATAATGTCCGACTACTGTATTGTAAATGGATTAAAAAGTCACTAAGAATTTATTTTAATGCTGGCTGTTAAAAAAATCTGTTTAAATAGTATGCAATAGAATAAAAACGCCGATAAAATGTATGGAAATTATATTACCGTGCCATATATTATTTTGGGTCGTCGACACTTTGTGTTCAAGTAGTATAATATAATTTATGTTTTTCTAAATTATTGTGGAAACCAGGTGTAGATGAGAGAGTGTCCTAGTTTTTGGATTACGTCAGAAAAATCCGGCTCGATTCGCCAGGAAGTTTAAAGTTTAATTAAAGGAAGCAATTTCGTAGTTTCAGAGACCATTAAGACAAAGCCCTGAGTATTTATGCCCAGTTTTAAGTCAACCACTTAGAACACTTCTATGTATGGGCGCAACACAAAGAGCTCAACCAGCATGAATCATTTGATATACAAGGCGTTAGTTATCGGTTGTGTCAGCCAGCATCACAAATCACGGGTGTTGGGGTAAGCGGGTCACGGAACTGACTCGCTGGCCGATAGCTGAGTTCCCACAGTGAACGGAAATAGTACTCATTGGCGATTCACTCGCGGTTACTCACCGCCGTTCATTCATACATTTTTATCAATTGACTGTCTTGATATAGATTGTGTAATGATAGTAGACGCTGAGCTTTTATTTTGCTACTTATGATAAAAATAAAAAACAAAGTGCATCCTTTTGTATGTAGGTACGTGTGGTCCGTTAGCACGTCAAAACGGTTGAACCGAACTTATTTATTATATATAAGGCAAGTGTGAATGGGACAGGACAAAGGGGAAGACCTAGGCGGACGTTCTCTGACCTGGGGGGCGATTCAGAATCTTTCGATATCTCATTTGACATTCGATTCCGTTAATTGTCGAACGGGCTACCTCATTTTTTGTCAAAACTATCGCATTGCCTATCAATTTTATGCATTCAGTATGAAGTAAATTAATAAATAAACCGAATTCAATGAATATTTGTTAAAAATATCTGTGATAGGCGGCTAAAAGACGAGGACAATAATTTGACATATCGTACGATTACTTGTCGTGACATTCTGAATCGGCCTGCAGATTGGAGACATCCTGAAAAAAGGACAGGTCAGCATGCATGAAAAACTTGATGGGAGTGAGTGAAGCAAGAGAGGTAGGTACCTATGTCAGGATCGTTGCAAATGGCGTTCCGTAGTCTCTGCCTACCCCTCCGGGAAACAGGCGTGAGTCTATGTATGTATCTAATGTTGCGAAACTAAAACTTGCAGGGATTGAAATAGGCGTAAAAGTTAACTCAAGCAGGTTGTCATTTTTTATGGATTAGACCACGTGTTGTCCATATCGTACTTCAAATAACATAGCTATACTTAAGTGGTAAGAGTTTTACATAATGCATGTTTCATGGCATTTACACGGTTGGCGTAGTGGTTTAAGTGGCCGCCTCACCGCTTGACACTGCGCCGAGTGTTGTGGGTTCGATCCCCACACGAGACAACACTTTGTGTAATTCACAAATTGTTGCTTCGAGTCTGGGTGTTCATTGTGTTCGTTAGTTGTATGTTTGTAAAGTCCCCCGCGACACAGGATTAAGTCCTAATGCGGGAGTTGTCTTTTTAAAAATAAAATATTAAACAGAGATTACATAAAACTGTCTACTACGCTGGTCGAATTAAATGTTTAATGAGCCGAAATGGACTGCAGTACTAAGTACTAACTCGTTGACTAAGTATATTGAATCCGTTGATTATACTGACGCGATACCTTTATTGTAAACAATGCTATGATTTATTATTATTGAACGGTACGTTATTTTTATGCATGCCATATAGATTACTAGAAGACGCCGCAGCTACGCTCGCCATTTTTTTTTTATTTAACTATTTCTGCCCTATCCCGTGGGCATTTCAGGAAATCCCTTCTTAGTGCACCCCTACAGTCCCCAAGGAACATACATGCCAAATTTCAAATTCCTGCGCCTTATAGTTTTGCCTGTAGCTTGTCTGTCAGTCAGTCAGTAACGCAAGAATTTTATATATATAGATAATAGATTATTCATAAAGTAGTGGATTAGTTCATTCAAAGATTAATCATAATTTCATAACGTTATACGCTACATTATTATAATAAGTGCAACGCCACCTTGCAAACATAACCTGAAATTTTATTTTAATTTGTAACTTTGCGTAATCATAATTAATTTTTATGCAAGGATCGCTAACTACAAAACGACAATTTCTCCGCACGTTCTCTAAAGTTTAAAGTCCAGTTACTTTACATTTGCCACAAAACGTTAAATCCCATATCAAAAATTATATTCACGAGGTATTAATACCAATTTAATTATGTTTTGGGTCTGCACTTGTTCATCTTTGCCGACTTTTGATTGCGATTTTATTATCGCAGCGAGCGGTCGATGTTTCGCGAAACTTATTAACGAAATGGCCCGGGCATTCCTGGATTAAATCAATGCATTGTATTGGACAGTGTTCGATGATTGTTGGTTTTGTGCCTCGTCATACTGAGTAGACGAAAATCTTTGAGAAATTGGTTTAGTCACAGTTAGGGATGTCAGTTTTTCTTTGAATGCTAAGTCTTAAAGCAAAAACAGGGCGTTCTTGGAAAAAGTAAAAAGGACGGTCTCTGTCTACAAAAAAAATTCCTTCTTTTTGTGAGTGTACAAGAACCGCAGCTATCTAAGTTGATGTGAAAACATGGGCTTTCAGTTTGCTTCACTGGGTTTTCAATTCATTATTCAAGTTGAATAATGTTAGTAAAATGAATTGTAAGAAATAGGGAGGAAATATCTCGTGCTCTATAGATAGCAACTAGTTCAAAATTACCCCAAATCTGAATTTACCTGGTACAGACCATTTCAGGATGCTTCGTTAAGTACCTACACTAATACCTTTTGCAACTAACTATCATAACTACGAAATTAACAGTACCTACCTCATCGTTGGATAAAATTACAGATTCAAAACTCCTTAGGCACACGTAAAGAGCAACCCTACCCTAAACTTTTTTGTGGCGTAAATTATTTTCTCTTGGTAGGTGACTAACGCAAATCTGTATCTATTTACCAAGAACCAAGAACTTTTTACCTTGTAAACGAGCACAGGAAGTCGGATTTAATTCTTTATTATGACTAAGTTATCACCGTTCCACCTGGGTATTTTTTGTAGCTTTGTTAAGGCTGCGAGCGGCTGCTAATCTTACAGAAATGTTTGAGAAAGATGAGCGGTGTAGAGGAGGACATCTACCAGTATCACTTTATTTTTCACTCTTCTCAGCGCTACTATAGTATTAGGTATTTGGCATAAATTAACACACCGTCATCTGATTTCAAACTAGGCGGAGCCTGAACAGATAACTAACGAATATACGTACTTATTCAATTTTAAATGGATAAATATTTCACAGTCAGTCATAGAATAGATCACAGTGCTCATCAAACAAAGAATTATCGTACCATTGGCATAGCGGCCGAGGTCACAAACCAGTAGACCAACAGGATAGTACTTTCACACATAGCTTCACATTATATTCCTAGCGTCGCTCCGCTCAAATGACATGTTGGGTATGTTTCTCGCACGTTCATCTCTTTCACACATCTCTTATGTATACGCAGCCTAATTCTAAAGTAGTATAGTCCTCGGCTAATATTTGTTGTGGACTTTCGGGAGTACGCTCATCGTAATTACTTTAAACATTTTAAAAGTTAATCCTTGTATGCTTTATATCAGTGTCGTACTGGCTATTAAAGGTCCCTTGACGCCCTTGAGCATCTAGGATACCGATGCTAATGCTCTAAATAAGAAACGAACTGTGTTGGTGTTTTATAGCACCCTATAATGAAATAAGTATGAATGTACCTAAATAAAAGGCCGTAGCTAGGAACGCTTTTCACGATAAGTTCGGAGCATCGGCTACAAAATATCACCGGAGGCTTTTCAAAAGAGAGTATAGTACATAGAATCTTCGCTTTCAAAATTCGAGCACCCAAACACTGTCCCCTGCCTACGGTCATCTATAGGCATAACGTAGCGTATCTATAGCAAGTAGCACGAAGAGAGTTGAACATGTAACATTTTACTTTTTACTCTATGGTTAGTTACTATTTATAAAGTACCAAATCCCATGTTGGTATCGAACTACGAAAACTGGACGCTTTTGATTGATAGAAGCAAGTGGCGTTCCGTTGTCTCTACCTACCCCAACGGGAAAAAGGCGTGAGTTTATGTATGTATGTATGTATATCTCAACATAATAAAATGTTGTTTTTTCTGTCCTTCGTACTAAGAAAACACAGTGTGTATCGCCAAGTATAAAAGTAATAATTTGTAATGTGCGCGCGGTGCAGTGCCGTTGACCTTAACTCTGTTTACCATCCGCCTACCATTACGGCTTGTTTATCTGTTCCGTTGAAACGCTAGTCTCAGCTGCATTCAAATCGGACGCACTGCTTTGATTCACCGTTGAAGACCATGTATAGATTGTATAGTATTTGATACGCCTACGTCTGAATACAAAGGCGTGTCAATTAGCTTGTTCTTTAATACCATGTTTGTGTGTTTTATGGTTTTGTTGTTCTGTGTGTTGATAACGAATCTAGATGCATAGATGTGTTCTTTCTTTCTCTGTAGGTGTGGATTAAGGGTTATGGTGACGAATGAGTGGTCAGCAGTAAATCCCACATCAGTTTGAAATTAATTAGATACTGTCTTATAAGTTATAAATTATAAGTAGGTATAACAATATACAAATATCACTGTACGTGTAATTTAAAATTCATTTGGCAATGCGTGCCTGTGTTTTGTCCGATGAAAAAGTAAAAAGTACATATTTCATATTAATAGTTTTTTTTTTTTAGTTTTTTTAAAAAAACAACTTCTGCTTTAGGACTAAATCCTGTGTCGCGGGGGTCTTAACAAACATATATAACTAACGGACACAATGAACACTCAGACTCGAAACAACAATTTGTAAATTACACAAAGTGTTGCCTCGTGTGGGAATCGAACCCACAACACTCAGCGCAGTGTCAAGCGGCGAGGCGGCCGCTTAAACCACTACGCCAACCGTGCAGTCCAAAAAACCATTTACGTTATATTTTATGTAGGATGATACGAACACGTACATTAAGATAATTAAACTTAATCAAGCATTGAAATTCAAACACAATAGTTAACAATATTAAATTACTACCTTGATTGGTAGCTTTTCCAAATGAAAACCCATTATGTAACAAAATATCTCATTACCACATTACTATTATAGGTCATCGTGTTTATTTAACACGCGAACATTCTTATTAATCGAAATTTCGTGTTACACAAAATATATGGCTGCTTAAATTTCGCTGGTTTGGTTTTATGGTTAGGGTTCTCCATTACGTTTTGGATATTCGATTAGAGACAAAGGCATAATTATCATAAATGAGACATGGAATATTTACTTTTAGGTATACCCACAGATATAGATCTACATAGATAACGCAATTATCACGATTTGTATTGAAACCAAGCGTGCCGACTTTTTAATACCTACTGTGACGTTGCCTGTATCGCGAAGTCGAAGCGATGCGCGTCAGTATCGCTTGTGCGGTATTCATCGTCTCCTAATACACAACGTCAGATCAAACGTCCGAAGCAAACGCGGCAACGTAATGTGAATAAAGTTTACTTAACGGTAAAACGGACGCGCGGGGACTGAAGTTAGTGGTGACCAAGCTCGACGCTTGGTCGGAGTACAGACACGCGAAGTGCATGCATTTGCGTTATCTATGTAGATCTATGTCTGTGGGTATACCATATATAGAAAGAGCATTAGTGCCTATGCTGATATAAAAATATTTTCTGTATCGGACCAGTACTTGCATAGATATCTACCAACAAATACGTTCATAATTTACTTGCATAACACCAGTCTATCTTCAGGAATAATGTCCGATGACACCCAAGTCTTCAAGTGACGTGGCGTTCGACAAGTCACGCACTCAAAAACACAAGTTGTGTGAGAGAATCAACAACTGGGAGCTGTTCCGCTACACTGGGAATGAGCGTGGCATTCTACTGGGCGTACCACCACCACGAATAATTACTACCATTCTCCGATCGTTATTGTCGCGTTTCCAATTTTCCACTACCTTAAAGTTTATGTCTTGGCTGGTGATGCGTGTCGAGAAAACTGACCAGCTTAGCCGATAAGTCGTCCTATCTGATTGATATTAATAAACAGCATTCAGTTATGATTAAGGACTTCCATAAAAAAATGTTCCGCAGTTTTTCTTAGAGGAATATTTCCAAAACCCTGTTTCAGTCGATGCTTATGCTAGTGAGTAGAGGTCAGGTTGACAGTAATGTATTGTGTGTGAGTTAGGTTTGTGCTATGATATGCAAAATGCAATCAACTCGTCTTTTATATCTAGGAAAGAAATATTAAAAGTTCCTTTCCTTTGTGGTTGTTTTGTATAAAGCGGAATCGATATATATGATTTTCGTTAAACATTTTAAAGGATAGTGTAACATTTTTTTCCCTAACCTAACCTCTGTTACAAATTATGTTTGCGCTTACGGATATGAGCTACAATGAGATCCTAGGTTTACGAAGTTTCTATTACTTTAACACGAATCCAGAGTAAAATCTCATTAACGACTAGGTTTCTATGCTTCGCAATAGTTTCGCCTTTTATAACGAGATAGTAAACACAGCTGGTAAAAGGTGACTGGTAACTTCAGGGATATCCAGTTGTTTGTTGTAAAACGCAATATATACTACCAAAGTAAGTAAATAGCATCTCAAAGTACTCCCACATAGTAATAAACCACTGGCGACGGGTATCCAGGGTCACCATTGTAGGTCGATGCAGTTGGTTGACACTGACGCCACCTTTCCACGTAACTTGGCACAAATATACACACCGGATTAGAAAGTGATGGATGAGCTTAAGGCCACTCGCAAGTCAAAACTTTAACCTCTTTACTTCAATTTATGACTGTTTAAAGTATGGATAATTTGAAGGAATTTTTATCACTTTCGTTCATATGTTATGATGGGTAAAAATAAATGAACTGAACACTTATATTACCAACTATATTTCGCGCACAGCTCCAACTGCGTTCCCCCTTAGGAGGCTTATTTCCAATAAATCTCTTTTAGTGCTTCCCTTCGCTCCCCAAGGAACATACATGCCAAATTTCAGCTTGTTAGGCCCAGTACTTTCGGTTGTACATAGTCTGTCAGTCAGTCAGTAACGCTATAATTTTATATACCCTTCAGTCTTACTCACGAGTTTCGAAAATGTTAATGATGCAATTCTAAACGTTTAATATTTTACTACAAGGAAGTTATTACTCAAAGAAACTTTCTTACTAAGCTGCAATTACTAGAAGTCCAACAAATTATGTTTCCAAAACAAAGAATAAACTAACTGTCACAATTTATACCCAAACCTTTTT
Organism: Euclidia mi; assembly: GCA_944739405.2. Lineage (NCBI taxonomy): Eukaryota > Metazoa > Arthropoda > Insecta > Lepidoptera > Erebidae > Euclidia > Euclidia mi. The sequence goes on along the minus strand of OX123185.2, from coordinate 88,508,904 downwards.
GGTTACCGAGCAAAAAGTCCTTCAAACTTCGTTGATAGATTTGGTATAATAATGGTGATTTATTTTCATTTCTTACAGTTCTTACTTTACTTCTTAGTTTTAAATGCCTATTTATCTTTGTGCATAGGGTTCCCACCATGAACTTAGGGTCCCAAGCCAACCTCACCTGCAAGTGGTGCACCTGCCGATCAACGAATGAGGCTCTGGCAAACAAAATATCCCGATAAGCGGCAATAGGCTCGCCACCTATTACGTGGGATCAAAACACTGGCGAAAAGTGGGCGTTTAATATGGCTCTGCCTACCCCTTCGGGGAAACAGGCGTGAGTCTATGTATGTATGTATGTATTTATCTTTGTTTACATAATATACACTAGTGAACCTAGACTTTACAACGGCTCCCAAATATCGGACACTCGATACAAAAAATTGTGGTAAATATCTCAAAAATACAACTCATGTTACCGATTACGAAAGCTTAATTCTTACACTGAAATGAAACTATAACAGTAGTACATACCATTTATAGTTACTTGCATTTTCATAGAGCAAGCTTAAATATCGTCGGCATTCCAAACAATCTTTCGACATTACATAAACATAACCTCACGCCTTTATCCCTTAAGGAGAAGGCAGAGGTGTATTACACAACCACACTTCACCAGTTACTTCACCTTTGAAAGAGGAATTGGCCTACTATACCACGCTGGCCAAACGGGTTGGTATAGGGTTTGTATCAAGTTTTCCTTCTCTTACAGTGCTATTCTCTGCATAATATGCTCCCTCTGTCGGCTCTTACGACACCCATGGGATGATATGGGGTGGTGACAATCCGTATTCTTAATACGTCACCACATGTCAATAATGTCTCTATCACTTAGAAAAACCTATCACACATAATTTCATGCATTTTATCCCCGAAGGGGTAGGCAGAGGTGTATTACACACCCACATTTCGCCAGTTATGTTACGGTCCTAATGTAATAGGAGGCAATCTGTGAACTTTTGATACCTCAGGGGTAACGTATTAAAAATACCTTACTTAGTGATTGCGTCATGAAAGTAACTTCCGGTCCAAATTTTCACGTTTCTAGCTTCAGTAATTTAGGCTTGCCGATTATATATCCTGTTCATAACTTATGCAAAAAGTTGAGTATTGCCCCTATAGTGTCAAAGACAAAGCTTGCGCGGTGAGTGGCGGTAAAGTCGAGGGTTTATGGTACATGCGCCGCTCGGCCTTGGGACTCGGTGCAACGTTATTGGATGCCTGCGAATACTGCGCCAGCCAATAAGTATTACCTTTGGTAATGGTTCGCGTCTGGCTGATAGTTTGTGGCTGAAATTTTGTTGATTGATTATTATTTATTAAATCATTACAAAACAGTATACAATTATATAGACAGATCTACTGCTATGGCTGGAATCTTCCATTTGGCGCGCCGTTTCTTCTTAGGCGCCAGTGGCTAGAATGATAAATAAAAAAGAGGTTTGACTTATTACTTAGGTAGTAGCAAGTGTTAGGTTAGGCTTAGGTACTCTTCTTATAGAGAGAAGCCCGCGCCTAGCAGCGGGACCGTTTATTCACAAAGACAATGATGATCACAATTGCCGCAATGAAGTGTAAGTGCAATCTAAAATTGAATTTTATATTTTGCATCAGGCATTAGACTTTGCCACAAAATATTCGTCTGACGAGATTTTTCCGTAAAGCGATCAGGCGTCAAGATCATCTACAATGTAGGACGCGGCGGGATCCAATTCCAATTCAATGACTGGTAAATGTATTGCTTGAAATAAGTATAAAACATTATTTATTGGATAGGATATTGGTCATTGTAGGCAGTTTGTTGCTAAGCAAAACAGACCTGACTAGAACAAGATATTGTAATGAGGTGCTTATATCTGGAAGTAATTAGTATCAATTATTGTGGACTCTAATTAGTAGAAATGTTTAGCGCTTTTGTTTGCTAAATGGACGTTGCAATGCTGAAGGGCGCAATATGGCCACATACTTGTAGAGCTGTAAGTAAAAAGTATAAAGTTCGATGAAGCTTGCTCTCAATAAAGCCTCGACTTTTCGTTTCTTAGACAGCTTGTGATCTTTAATGTCACAGCGTGCTCGTGTACTTAATTTAAGCAAAATTACCAATAATAGACTAGTATGAAAAAATATCTGTGACCAAAAATATCAATTTTTATAACAAACACTTTCAGTTGTATAAAAAAAAACAAATGGGATGCTAGTATACGTAGTCTACTGTTGCAGAAAAAATCTTTAAAATTCTTTTAAAGTTAACAACCTTTTCCAGCTTTTATGTTTTCTCAGAAGAGTGAGCGCACTTTCAAACTACCCTCATAAAATGTCTTAGTCATGAACCTAACATTCTAAAATAATAAAATACGTAGAAATATTAAAAATAAGTTGCGCAAAGTACAGTTATTATAATGTAGGTTACTTGGCTTAAACACAGCATGTCCGAACGTGCAGTACTAAAGTGTGCACTTTATGCACTAACACATGTGCACAGAAGTAAAGTCACTGGATGAGACAATACGATATAAAGTTATAGCACAGGTTACAAAAGTAGGGTTGATGAAGATTCCTCTTCCTCATCCTCATGATGCGGAAGATCCTCATATTTCTACAATTCCTCCTCCCCATCCTCTAAAATTAAAATACAAAAACTTCATGAGGAATTGGTGTCACTTATTTCACACGAAAATAAATCGTATTGCATTAATAAATAGCAAACAATTTGAATGTTACTTAGGGCGTAGGCAACTTAATACGTGTTTCGTCTTGCTCTCAACAAATCGCGGGTCAACATGACGACGAAAGTTTCGACATGTTAACCCGCGATTTGTTGTATGTATGTATGTAAAAAAATTGCATTGGTACTCTTTACAACGCTCATCAAATCTTCGTGTATATAGGCGTGTTAATATTACATTATTTACATATTTTTTATATCTTCTCTTATATTACTTCTTTCTCATCTGCATCCTCTTCCTCATCCTCTCCTCTTTGTAAAATCCTCATCCGCATCCTCATAATTTAAAAGTTATAAGTCCTCATCCTCATCCTCTTCCTCATTTATACATCCTCATCAACCCTAACCAAAAGTATGAGATAATTCTGCAAAATTACACAAGGTAGCATCTGCTTTACTACTTGGGGAAATGTAAAACAAACTTGCCCACTAAAGACTATAAAGGCATACCAAGGAATGCATAATATTGGAATATCAAAATACCAGCTCAATTAAAATTATAACTTTAAAATGATCAATCTCCGAATGTTTCACAGGTAGATAGATGTCGTAAAGAGTAACTCAAGCTACTTTTATTTTTGAAGAACCCCGCAAAATTACAATCTCATAATAAATTTAGAAAATTCGATTGAAATAGTGAAAAGTATAGGAATACTTGTTTAAGCTTACACAGAAAGTATAGGTATACTTGTTTAAGCTTACGAAGCTGCTATGTTTAAAAATGTATGCCTTCAGAAAGAAAACAAGAACAACGCCCAAGCAGCCTTAAATTCAAATTATGACCACCAATTTTTAGTATAATTTCGTTAGTCCACATTACAATCTTACTCACACTCAACGTACACAGTAATTGCATACAATTATTACAATACAGCTTTACGCGAAACCCGAATTTATGATCCCTATATTAATTAATTGTATTGTCAGTAAAGTGTTAAAGAGCATGAGTGAATTTAAATTGCTTTTCAAGTTAAAAGGTGCTACATAAACTGCTTAAACATTTTTTGTTCCGTACGCGAGTTATGTTATAAACTTGATGTCAATAATTAACAACTTTCTTTATAAGGACATGTCGTGTATAGTAAATGATTTCCAACGTTTATTTCTTTATTAAGTTGCTTATCGACGATGTTTTATACTGATAGCTTATTTTTAATGGCGAGCTATTTATTGGTATCACATTAAAATGCAGCTTCGTTAGTGCGCGGGGCACTCGTAATTTGCGCTAATGTTTGCGATCGATCTGCACGTTATAGGGCTTTTCTGCGTGGAAATTATAAATATTACGTGGGTGTGGGTATATCCGGTGGAAAGCAATACATATATATCTACATAATTGGGTAATGCTTAGCCTAAGGACCGAACTCTTCATGAATCTGTGGCACGCTATTATTCTAGCTCTCTTTAAACTCCTTCCAGCAAGATGAAGGACGCCGTGTTTTGTCGGGAAGTCAGTTTTTCAATTATTGTAAATTTTATTAAAGCGAGTTGAGTAATAAACCAGTAAAAGTCTTTTTTTCTTTTTAGGAGTATTTTTTTGAAAATCTTTAATCTTCCATGATCCTAGTTTTGATACTTTTCACTCTATGTGGATGTTAAACTCTACCCTTGTACCAAATTTCAGCGCTCTAGGTCAATGGAAGTACCAGTTCTATTTTGATGATCAGTGAGTCAGTGTGTCAGTGTCGAAAATGCGAAACTTTGCTTTCGTTTAGCTTCGGAACTAAGTAATCTACCGACTTGAAATTTGATTTCAAGTGTGAGATTATAGCTTACTAGATGACGAAATTTCAGCGTTCTAGTCCCATCCAGAGGTTCTCAAATAGGGACCTGAAAATGCGGCGAAATGGTTTCAGAAAAGGAGGGTACGGCAGTGTTGCATCGCGCGCGATTTGGCGGGGCAATGCCGTGCCCCTAGCTAGTACCTATTTACGTTTCTGTTTTGTCCGAACTTTCACTAAAATGCAAGTAACTTCAAAGTAAACAGCCATAAGCCCGTATTTGCCGCTTCGTGTCGTTTCGTAGCGTTTCCAGTTAAGCCCATAATTCCTTGTGCATTAGCTTTTATTATTCGCCAACATTGATTTACAGCGCCCCCTTCGAGCCCCCACTCCAAGTATCGTCCTTTTGTTCGAAACGACTAACTTTTTCTAAAGAGCTTTGTCTTGACATTTCTATTGTTGAATATTTTGTTGGACTATAAAATAAAATGTTCGACTTTACTGCTATGCATCTATTGTTTTGTGTAGATTTAGTTAATCTATTGGGCTGTTGTAAAATGTGCTCTTTGATGTTATACTGTGAAGCTCGAGGTTGGTATGAGTGTTCCACTAAAAGAACAATCATGTGGCTCTAACAAAAGAAGGTTATACTGCGGCTGGCGATAAGGCGAAAACAAAAGATTTTCTTTCCAAGAAAATGTAAGACATGCGGTCGTGGCAAAACGACGGTGTAACTGCAGTGGGACGACGGGAACCAAGTTGGAGTTAAATTGTACATACACAATATCTACTCACGCCTGTATATTTTTGTAAGTAGATTCTCTACAATGAGTTTCGTTCCTTCACGTCTATTCTGATTGATGGGACTGATTGGCCCACACCCAGTTCTCATCTTGAAGCAGGGAGCGGAACAATACAAGTGCAGAAGGTCGATTATTGGATCTAGGTGAAACGTGAAATAGAGAAATTGCTTTAGGTCCCACGTAAGAAATTGGTAGAACATTCTACTATTAAGACTGAACTACCACTGAACCCATGCTTACAGAACATTATCCCAGTAGACTGTCTATTTTGGACATGGGACAACGCAACAAACCACGCCAGATCAGTTTGATCTCTAATGAGTGACAAGAAAAACGACACACTCAAAGAATACGTTATTTCTACCCGACTTCGGCGAAGCCAAAAGGAAGGGTCATGTTTTTGGCAGTCTATGTATGTATGTATGTTTGTATGTTCCACCGTAGCGCCTAAACTACTGAACCGATTTTAGTAAATGGGGTGTCAATAGATTCGTAATAATGGTCCGGGTGACATAGGCTATACAAATTATGTCTATATTTTCTATTTCGGAATTAATACCTCAGATTCCAACCTCAAAAAATATCAAATTGAGATAATCATTACGTGTTTGATATGAAAAGAAAGGTAGTGGTGAGCATATTATCAATATGTACATATATTACACTGCTTGAGTCAAAATATAAGTTTAAAACGCGGTTGTCTTTACAAGTCGCACAGTTCAGACGCTTTGCGTTGGGTACTTATTTTGCTTTATTCTTGTTTTAAATATTACAATGTAAATTGCACGGTTAGTTTACGTGCCCCATCGGGATACGGAAAAGTATTAAATAAAATAAAAAAGTTTAAAAACTATAACCCGACTACGTAACAAAGGGGGTCTAAAAGGGAAGAAACAAGAAAATAGCTCACTATAAGTATGTACAGAAATGCTCAAACTAGAGCCGTGGTCGCACCTATTGTATACTAGTGTATGTAGTTACCTGTCATGATGCAGGTAAGTGTGCCCGAGGGTGCCAGGAACAGGAACATTAGGTATCCAATAGGTGCGACCAGGGCTCTAGTTTGAGAATTTCTGTGGTTTTTTTTTATTCTACTGTGTTAGTTGTTAAACTTTATTTAGCAGTAATAAGTGTTTCAACGAAGTTATTGATGGGTTTGCTTGGTAGGTAATAAAGACCGGCTCAGAAACTGCGGGTGCACATCAAACAATATTCCGGTTGAGATACATCTGGTCCGAGAATATCTTAATTTTGTTAACGTAAATACTAACTCAGTGCTCTGAATCTAGAGCAACTGAGTAGAATTATTCGGCAGCCACTGCACATACGTGGATTTAGTCAAATAATTGGTAAATAAATTGGTATACAAAATAAAATAATCAAATTTCCTTTGCACTGTAGTGAAACGAATGAAAAGAACAGCTGACATGCACAATGTGACTACAAAAAATACAACCAATAAAAAAATATTTATTTCGCGTGTTCTGTTTTGGGTTACGTAGCCAAAATGGCATATACAGAACCCTTAAAGATTCGCCATGTCCGTTCAGTATTCGGTTATGCTTACGACTTTAAGACAGAAAATGTCTAGCAGCAAAGCAATAATTCCTTCTAAACAAGATGTGCCCGATCTAGATCTGTAAATGGAATCATCCAACAAGAAGCGGTGCTCTATCTGTCATCATTACCGATGTAGCACAGGACATCGCCTTCCTACGTTATAAATAGCTCGCGTTTGTACCCGTTCAACTTGTACTGTTGCTACATGTGAAATATTGCGAACTGCCCACCGCCCGCGGTTTGACTCCAGTAGACTGATATAAAAAACCTATGGCACACTCAACATGTGTAGCTGTGCCTTTAACCTGTACTGGTGGAAAACCTTTATTACTGTAAACTTTATTTAAAACCTGGGTGCATAGGGTTCCCACGGGTGCATAGGGTTCCCACCTACAACTTAGGTTCCCAAGCCAACCTCACCTGCAAGTGGTGCACCTGCCGATCAACGGACGAGGCTCTGGCAAACAAATTATCCCGATAAGCGGCAATAGGCTCGCCACCTATTACGTGGGATCAAAACACTGGCGAAAAGTGGGCGTTTAATATGCCTCTGCCTACCCCTTCGGGGAAACAGGCGTGAGTCTATGTATGTATGTATGTTATTTAAAACCTGTTGCCTTTTTTAAACTTGAAACGGAAACATCCGACTTTCCGTTCCCACACGCTTGCCTTGATAATAGTAATAGGCAAATAGAAGTGGAGTACCTTATTGCCTCCTGATATCAAAAATACAATCACAAGCTTGAATTTGAGGATGATTAAGGTTCCGAGCCAAGTGATGCATTATTTGTTATTGGATCTTGCCACCAATAAGTTTCTAACACCATGGAAAAACCTGTCCACGGTAGACGATAATGAAACCACGAGATGATTGATAATACTAATGTCCATCTCATATTTAACCATATGTTTAGTCCTGAGCCATATAATACTGCCCACTAGTCGTAATGCTTTTTTTGAAACTCATACAGGTACTATAAAAGAGTAATTTGAAATGTCATACTTGAACATAGCAATGTATCAAAGCATCGTTCAACTTTATCAGTACTGTATGTCATTCTATGCTCATTCTATGCTAATGTGGTAGATGAAACTTAGTACTGGCTAAATTAGAGAAGTTCATTAATTATGTGACGTACGACATTAGTAACTTAGAAGGTAAATCATCCACACCTCTGTCAAAGTGACTGGATTAAGTCTTGATTCATGGCATTCTTCATAATTTAGAATTTGTAATACTATGAAAAAGGCTGAAGAATTTACCGTTACTAGAGTTCTAGAAACATCAAGCAAACCCAATAAATATTACAGTCGATATAACTTTTATATTTATAAACGATAAAAAAACCCTTAAACAACAACAAAAACTCGAAACTAGTTAGTGATAAACCTCGTTAAAGAAACCACGCAACCCAAAAGATAACCTATATCCTTCAGCCGCAACAATGATAAGAAAAAACACATTTTTCTAATCTGCAACATTGTTGTATGAAAACCGTATTGTGTTGCTAACTCGCGTACTATACGCACTCACATACTAGTAATATATGAGTATAGTAAGGTAGGTATAAAACGGTTTCAATTTACGCAAACTACATCAGCTGATTACTATGAGTGATGATGACGCAATGCCTAGTACAATTGTTCGTGCGACGTTGGTGTGAATACGATGCGATTGATAACCGTATCGTATGTGTTTACACGTCACGATATTGCGATATGAATGTGCCTTTTTGTTTGGATCTGAAGGTGCGGCATGATTGCGAATATCGTGGTGTATTGATTACATTTTCGTACATAGAATATGTATATATGCGAACTATTGCGTGTCGTTGATTAAAGCATAATGTGAAACGGTTTATTAGGTACTGACACGTTGTTGAAGAGACTTATTAGTAACGTAAGTGACTGTGTAACAGTTTGTTCAAGAGATAACACATTTAATATTCAATAAATTACAACGCGGATATTTGATTACCCTCTATCAGTTACAGTCACTACGGCACATCCAGCTGATGTCAAATATGACACGAAATTGTGTTATTTAAAGATGAAAACTTTTAGAAAAAAGTCTAGGAAGGGTAAATTATTTACATAAGCACAGTAAGGTTTCAGAACTCAGTAAAATTTACTTTATAAACCTAATGAACAATTCCCAGGCAAACAAAAGTTCCCTACGATATTTCCTTTTGCTATAAAAACGTGGAATAAAAATATGCATGCTAATGTTTGAGGATTTGGTGACCCTAAGATAATGATATGCCACTGGGCTCATGAATATTTATTCGACGATTCGTCAGTTACCATAAAAACAAAGATATTCATTAGCAGTGAATATTATTATGTCCATACTCGTACTTCATTTGTATGCTCCATTAGCTATGTTTAAATACCACTGGAAGCAAATTAGATGCAGACATTTTGTAAACAAACTATCAGTGTTATTTTTATAATCAGTTTAATAGTACGAAATATAATAATATCATTTTAAAACACGACAACGGCATAGATAAAAAAAATAAATTGTGCTTTAAAATGTTAACATGTAAATATGTTGCATGTGTGGTTTATTTACATACATTCAAGTTTTGGTCGAAGTAAAGCTTAGTCAAATTAATTCGAAGTAATCGTGTTGGATTATACACTGTATAATTACTGTGGTAACGCATTTACATTATTTGCTAGATTCAGTCAACATTTATCAGAAAATTTGTATGCTGCTATGTGAACTGTACCTATTGACGATTTCTTCATTTACGTAAACTACCTATATGTCATAAAAAATTCTAAAATTCCCACATGTGAGCTTATATTTTGTATTAGATAATCTTATCATATTCAAAGACATTTAAAAGTGTTTTGCAAGCATCATAACAAAAATACATTCTTCAATTTGACAATGCCTTGAGCGCAATAAATCTACACATACGTGAAACTGCCATACAATAAGCTATCTTACAACATGACAATCGAATTGTATTTATATATTATATACTTTTCGTATAAGTAGTCACCGATGCGATAAACCTTAAATTATTATATTGATAAGTGACATACTATCGCGTAGTAAATAAACGCTTCGAGCGTCGCGTGGGCTGACACATGCTCGGTCACACGTGCTCAGACGAATACATCTCGACGACATGTGATCTAGACTTGTTAGAACAACTTGTAACTGTATTTTTTAAAGGTCAAACTGCATCTTTTAATAAACTGCAAGTCACTTAGTATAAATCATTCGTCAAAAGAGATTTTTTGTCTCCGGAAAAACAGTTTCTTTGACGTACATGCTGAATGCATTCTGTTGCCTAGGTTTAAATAATAAGTGTCTAATTGTACTACTACAGATCTTTATAAACTTATCGATTTTTAAATTATTTCTCCATCTGATTTATAGAGCGAACCAAACTGAATACAAGATATTTTAAGTTCTCTAATGAGCCCACGTGCTTGCCGTTAACATTGAATTAATTAGTTGACATCAATTTCTAACAAGGGACAAAAATAAACAGTCCAAAAAAGGTTAATTAATGCTGACTCGCGTTTCCGGGTCAAGCCATTGGATTTTCTATCGGTTTATTCTTAGTAGTAGCGAGCAACTTTGCAAGTGTGCTTTAGTATTTTGATTCAATGTTTATTTTGGGGCAAAAAGTATTACCTTCTTTAATACTTTTTGAAAATAAAAGCAAGCGCCACATCATATCTCTTATTGATCGTAGTGTCATGCATGTAGCAGTTATACTATGAAAAATTGATTGCGATATAAATGTACATATTATTATATTAAACACAGTTAGCCTTATTTATTGTAGTATAATATCACGAAGCTTAATATGTTACAATGAAAATATTTATCGTCACTGAAAAGGTATCAAAAAGTTAGCCGGTAAAAATATCCCATAAAAAAACAATACTTGTCAAAAAACCAACTCTCGCTACCGTAAAAAGTTGTGAGATCCATGTAATACCAAGTCGATTCATTAAAAATCTTTAATGTTTTAAATAAATAGATTGACTCGGCCATCGCATGAAAACACAAAAGTAATACAAACTCATAAGTAATACATAGGTACATACATTAATTAGTTTGTTTAGTGCGATTGCCAAGTCAATCTATTTATTTAAAACTTTAAAGATTTTTAATGAACCGACTTGGTATTACATGGATCTCACAACTTTTTACGGTAGCGAGACTTGGTTTTTTGACAAGTATTGTTTTTTATGGGATCTCATTTCTTTTTGTAGGTAGTCCTACTTTTTACCTTTCCGGTACCTTCTACTTCTTGTACACCAACAACGAATTTTCTTAATTAAAGCCCCAACTGCAAACGTAATTTTGTAATCTTATATGTTAATATGGGATGACAAAGTTATTTATGCAGTTGATGTATGTCGAAAACTGGACTGAAATTAAAAAATGTTTTAGTTTTTCCTTGATTCATACACTAAACACTAATTGTGTTCTAAATTTGAAGCTTCTATGTCTGCTAGAAGTGCCTCAGACTTTTGATGATCGGTCAGTGAGTGACAAAATCATGAAAATTGACTCGTTATAATTCTTAAAGTACTGGTTCAAATTAAATGAAATTTGAAATATACCATATTTATACAATGCCTGCTTGGGTACTAAAAAAACAGGCTTCTAGTTTTAGCCACAACGGATTTATAGGGGGTCGAAAATGGCCTGAATTGCTTCGAGAAAAGGATGGTACGGCCGTGCCGCTTTTTTGCTCGACTTGGCGGGGGCACTCCCGTGTCCCCAGATACAAATTTTGTCCCGTGTGGAGATCGAACACTAGTCGTAGCATAGCTCTAACGTTAGTCATTTCGCAAGCCGTGTCATTCTAGTAACACAGGCTTAAATTCAAAATCCCTTGCCCATGTCAGCAATATTTTATCAATTTCTAGTACAAAAACACTCAATATGTCGTGTATTGTAAAGGCGGTCGCCCGTCATCGCGTGGGAAGACGCATGGTTGATCACACGTGTTCTCCACATAACAAGCGACGTTGCTATTGTGTTGTTACGTGGAAAATATTAGATCATAGTTTCCCGACCTTTGTGATTGCCCATTTGATTTTCTATATGTTTTTATCGGTATTGAGTGATTTTTCCTTTCATTTTCAATTAGGATACGGAAAACTGAATAACGTTCATTGCTTATTTACTATGTAGGTATGTACTTAAATAGTTATATTTCGCTTTAATGTAAAAAAGAAGACATAATCTACACTAATATTATAAAGAGGAAAAATTTGTATTTTTGTTTGTAATGGATAAACTCAAAAACTACTGGACCGATTTTAAAAATTCTTTCACCATTAGAAAGCTACATTATCTGCGAGTAACATAGGCTATATTTTATTTTAGAAAAAATAGGGGTCCGTCAGGACTCGGGTGAAACCGCGGGAAACGGCTAGTAGCATATAAAGCCGCAATTTCGTTTTAATTTTTGTGCTACATTATTTCTAGTTATGTACTTTTGACTCAGTTGCGAGATCAAACTAAGCATAAGAACGAATTTGTGTAACTGATCGGCCCGGACTCTAGTGAGCCTGACTGCTAAGTCGAAAGTTGTAGTTTTGATTATGACTAAGGCTGGTTATGATAGTAGGCAAACCTAGTAAGAGATCTATTATACCAGCATATTATTAAATTATTTTGTTTTCCAAATATCTGTACCTGTGTAGGTATATACTATGCATGCCTTACAGTAATATACCATTTCTAGAATGGAATTTACTTTCAACAAGAAATTTTTACAATAAAAGCGCCCTAGAACCCGGTACTTATTACCTACCACCAGAAATCTATGGCAATACGTATAGTATCATAGAAGCTACGCAACTGATACAGTACATACGTACTGTAGGTATAGACCTAGGTTAAATTGAACACAAACAGTTTGCGGCTACAATAATATACTCATGTAGGCTTGTTAGCAAACTCCACTACACGGTATGGTCACTATCATAATAATTATTCTACGCGTTGTTAGATATTGTGCTAGTTACAGAATTTAGTTCAACGTCTATATGCAATTATAATAGATCTTATGAAAACAGACTCAGCTTGCTTCATAGGCACCTACATGTAGGCAATTAAATGAAAATACACAAATGTTCAAATTGTTTAAGTTTCCATACAACTTGACGTCTGATTTTCAAGGGTATATTAGAAAAGGGATGAGGCTCCACCAACTAGAGCTCAGTTCTTAAGTTGTATTGAATTGATTAGAAAATGGCATCTGGAAGAATAAGACCCCAAAAACAATAGTTGAAATGGTAATAATAGGTACACGCTTCAGCATACCCACTATATCACTACTAATCTTGAATCATCCAATGATTAATTTTTCACACCTTGAACTTAATCACTCAATAGGCGCTTGCACCTACAAACCACTCAAGCAAATCAGCCATTAGCCGCATTCTATCACAAAGTGATGGACGACCTGGTCATTACCGGCTATTTGACCAGTATACTCGATATTACGTAATGAGATTAATCCATTCATACGCGGCTATACAATATAATCAGCGGCACAGTTGCGGCCGCACCGATTGTACTGTCAAGCTATGTTGCTGTACCTTACGAATAATAGGTGGCCATTTAATAAGGAGGATAACCTCTTTGTGGCTAAGTGTAATCAAGCTATGACTCTGTCTGGTGCCAGTATTTCTATCGCCATGAAATGCCCCTAGTCATACAAAATCATTAAGCGGGTCTTTATCGCGTAAAATTAACTTATCTTAATCATAATATATAAAATCCTTGCGTTACTGACTGACTGACAGACACGCTACAGCCGAAACTATTGGGGGCAGGAAGCTGAAATTTGGCATGTATGTTCCTTGGGGACCGTAGGGGTGCACTAGGAAGGGATTTCCCGAAATTCCCACGGGATCCGCCAAAACGGGTAAATAAAAAAAATGCAGGCGTAGCTGCTGGCGTCTAGTTAAAGAATAAACACCTATTTGTTTCTGACGTTTCGATCGTCTTGTACCGAGCGTGATTGCGGCAAATACTAACCCCTAGTATAAAGGTCGCCATGTCTCGTAACAAATAGATACCTGACATAACCTATGACCTATGAGTTTTCTGTTACACCGGACTACGACTTGTGTAAACCCAACCAAAATGCACAAACTTCTACCTAGATTGTACAGAAATCGCGAAACATAGACAGTATTTATAAAAATATGACTCATTCATCAATCAATACTAAGTCCTGCATTTATTTGGCATCCATAAAGACGAATGATTCCATAGTATACGTACACAATGCAACTTCTAACAATAACTTAGCTAGCATAAAGGTCGGCACAGCGTAACAAATAACTACCTACTACAAGCGCAAATACAATCATTTTTACAATTCGCGTGGGTTGGTCATTACGGCTACCCATTCATATTTGCATAGAAATCGACTATTTGATATTGACTTACTAATATTGTTGCTATAGGTTATACAGTTTACGCAACGCCATCTAGTACTGTATCGATTTAAACATATCATGGTTGTATATGTTCTAAGGAAAAGATAGATTGAGGGCAAGAGAGATCTAGTTTCATTTCAATATACCTGATAATATTCTGAGACACGATTGTGAATCGGTAGGCTTTTTATTACATACTAGACGATGCCCGCGGTTACACCCACGTTATTTAAGGCTACTGCTCTGCTCCCGTCGCTCATAGCATGATGTTATATAGACTATAGCCTTCCTCGATAAATGGGCTATCTAACACAGAAAGAATTTTCCAAATCGAACCAGTAGTTCCTAAGATTAGCGCGTTCAACCAAACAAACAAACTCTTCAGCTTTATATATTAGTAAGTATAAGATTTATACACTATTTTCGATCTCGAGCACGGATTTAATCGATCTAAGGTTTGGTACTCCCTAAAAATATAATTTGAATAGGTATCTGCTGAAAGGTAGCATCCTAAATTTGACCCTATAATTGCTTAAATAATTACTATCCATGAGTACCTAAAAACTAATCAACCTTCATCAATTAACACCTACAACATTATTTCTTTTCTACATCAGATGAAACGACAACAGATATTACCGTATTAATAACTTAAGTAAAGACCTCAGAACTAGGTAATCAATATTCATATCTCCACAAACTAGTCGCTTATACAAATGTTGTACAGCATCGTGTGCGTGAAAGCGGGTATTTCGGTCCATGGCCGGCGAATGCAAGGCCTCTGCATACTGCATACTGTTGCAACGAACGCAGTTAGCTGCACTATTGCAACCGAGGTACCTCGAACCGGTATCTGTACGATTTGTGTTGGCCCTTGCGGATTTGCATGCTTATCGTTCGACTAACACGCGAAATATTGCCTGTGGAGTGGTCAGGCGACGACCGACGTATTGTATCTTGCCTTTCATGTAAATGAACATTTCATATATACCTATTGCGTCAAGGAAGAACTTATGTTACCGCTTTCGCGTTAGACTTACATTTCGTTGCAATTAATATTTAATCTCTAATTTAGAATGTTATAGGTCCACGCAATTAAACATTTTCCCCTTATTCAATTCTCAGACATCAAACAGCGAATACAAAGACTCGGAACAACTGTTTGTGGCTCATACTTTTTGCGCGATGGGTGGGGAACAAAGCCACAACACTCGGTGCTTTGGGAAAGCGACTACCTTAAACATGCTGCCATATGCCTGACTGCCTTCGAGGACAAATATTCAATATTATATTTTGTCGATATCGTAATTTCGCCATCAAAGCTTAGAGACCAAATATTGTCAGCAAGACTGCTGGTATTTACGCGACACCTCTCCAATTCTATACCAATGAGATTTATTATTTACAATATCTAAGTAACACTTTACGCTAACAATCGAACACGGGACTAGTTTAACAAGACAGTGTCGATAAGATCTCTTGAATAACAGGGTTTACTTAACAATGAATAAACACAGTCAGCTGTTGCTTACAATTATTGTAGATAGAAGAATGAATGTTGGTTTCCATTGCGTCGGATCCTTCGAGATAGATTGAAAATAAAAAGCACCAGCTGTGTAAAACGTTCAAGTTGTTTTTTTCAACAAAGACCGTCTTTTAAACTGTACTGTAAGGTAGGTAAGGTAGGATTGAATAAAAACTAACAGAGTGGATTTACATCAGGAAGTAGTTTAGGATTACAAGAGTGAGAATGTTTTTTGGCTCTTGATTAGGTGCTTCAACTTTAGTATCGGTAAAATACAAATGTTTTTGGCAACTTTTCTATCAAGTCTGGAGTTACTGGACTCCCCATCCAGATCTATTGCCAATTTTCTAGGTGAATAAGCTTTGTATAGGAGAGTTCAATGTTCCTAAACTTTTTCGTGGGAGGGACTATTTGGGACAAAGCAATATCTCTAGTATGGCTTCAAAAACCACAATCCCAGCTGCATCTGAACAAAATTGAAATTAACGGTTCTTTGCCATTTTGTCTATGTAGGCTTGTAATCAATCAAAGCCTTCACGGGAATTTGATAGTTCGCCGTACTACTCTACCACATGGTTAATTAACTTTACAGGTAACTACATAAAAATAAGCAATGTTAGTGAACGGTTCCCGCTAATTAGTAATTTCTTTGATGACCCTCAAAGCTATACGTCATACGAAATCAAATAGCTAATGAGCGAACACGCATCGCCACAAGTCGTCAGATCATTAAACTATGTTTTACGATTCATACTTTTATATTAATATCTGTACAATCTTTAGTCTTACTGTTGTTTTATGTCTATACATCAAGAACCACAGGCGGTGTGTTTAATTAAATTTGGCACTAAAAATTCTACATTCAATTCTTCGCGGAGGTATATGCGTATAAATAAACAAACAATGGTTCGTTTGTGAATAAATATCATTTAACGAAAACGTAGTACGTGAGCGATAGGGCTGCCAGGTATTGGTATATGTTTATATTGAACAAATAAATATTCTGTCTCTGTCTTGCTTCGTCCGGCCCTTTATTGCTGAGGATGGTCTTGACAAACTGAAGACCAAGTAAAATCTTCGTTGGTTTAGTTGGCTGAGTCCGAAGGTGTTTCGCGTTGTCATACATTTATAAATCTACAAGATCTCGTTACAATAAGCTGGTTGGTAAGGTGCAACTCTAAATACTCTTTCGTAAATTATTTTAATTAATTATAGACATACATAGTCTCACGCCTATAACCCCGAAGAGGTAGGCAGAGGTGTATTTCTACACCCACTTTTCGCCAGATATACTTTAGTCCCACGTAATAAGGGGCGAGCCTATTGCCGTACCGGGCACATTTCCAGACTCCGTGCTGCTACTGAGAATTTCGTGACTGAAAAACCCAATAACACTGCCCGACCCAGGAATCGAACCCGGGACCTCCCGATCCCACGCGCACATTTATTCCGCGAGACCAACGAGGCAGTCGTATAGGGTTTGATGTCGAGTTTTCCGTCTCTACGCAAAGATGGTATTTGCATCCTGTTATCCCTTAGTCGCCTCTTACGACACCCACGGGAAGATAGGGGGTGGTGACACTTGTATTCTATGCCGTCAACCACACGGCTTATTATAGAAATCCTTAATTATAGAAATCATTTTAAATCCAGATATTCTAAAAATGTACTCTACTTTTACAGTTTGTTTATGTTGCACTTAGGCTTTCACCATTTAATATTTTATTCGTTAGTCATTGCAGATAATTTAGCTAAGATCATAAAGCACAGCAGGCCTATGGTTATAATTTATAAATAACTCATTTTATAAGGTCAAACAGATATAGTTTCAAATGTTAAGTAACTACAACTTTAATTAAAGAAAGAAATGTATTAGAAAATCATGTAATCAGATTGTGCATCAGATAACATATTAATATCCGTCGTAATCATCAAGATATGATATTAAATAAAATACCAATAATATGGCATAATTTATAGCTTAATAATAGATACATATCTGACCTACCGTCATTTAAGAAATATCACGTGGAATATACCATCAATTTAAGATTCGAATATGCATTCCAAATTTGAATGAAAGATCGGTAATAACGTACAAATTGAGTTTCGAACGCCATGTCATATACTTATTTTCGAACCGTTCGAAAATTTTCCGTTGGCCATTCAAAAATGTCTTCCATATTTAAATACGTAAAAACCGTTAACCCTACAATTGTGGCCCAAATCTGTATTTAAGTCGCACCAATGACCTGCACGGTGTTCTCATGTTACAATACTGCAATAACATTTCCCATGGCTTTTGTTGTACGCTGACAAGTCCGGCCGTAAACTTATCAAATCACAACACACTACTGTTTTGCTCTCGATATTCTTTCACACTTACATACAATGTTAATTATGTACTCATTCGGTAGTTCACATATAAAGTGAACGAAATTATTCAATTTAGTCAGTAAAGAGACTATAAAGCCAGTATGTCGATTTAGCATATTTGTAATTTGACTTGACAGTTAAAATATAAAAGCACGTCCATTTTGATCGAAATTTCGTATCCGGCCTACTTATGATCCGCTGTGCCCATAATTTTTATTTATGAAAACTTACACCTTATACGTTTGATGGTGATAAACTTTTCTTACATACTCTTCTCTCTTCTAGCGTATACATACATATGTACCTATCCGTTAGAAGCTGCTATCACTTACTGATCATTGGCACAAGAATTCTAAGGGATAATCCTTATTGTGCAAATTACGGAACTACAGCAAATTCTCGTCGTCTAGATCGAGATTGTGAATGGTAATAGCCATCCTCAATACATAGCAGTCAACTTTTTATAAGATTGATCATAGTAATATCAATAGAGCCACAATATACAACTCAATGGCAAGATTAGACAGTCTTTCCAAACTATCCTAAACCAACATTAATTCCGATAGCAGCACAAACACTGGGTTGAACGTGCCAGTAACTTGGCGCTTTTGTGCCGAGCCAAGCTGGAAGGTACACTACTATACGCCAACACAAAGCCTTCTGGACAATAAGCCACTATATCGAACAGTTCGGTGTGCCTCGTACTACTTCGGACGTTTTCGGTGCGTGGGCGAAACGTTTATGAAACTACCTGCTTATAATATGAAAGGAGTTCAACCGTCTTTCCACTTTCAAATGAGGGATTATGTAACCGAATAATTTTGAATGTGGAATCATCTGGAACTGCTTTGTTTTCAAAATTGAATATAGAATAGAACCACATAGAACGTAGTGTTCTAGTTGTTAACTTTACTTGCCATTTCGATCTGCGATCGAATTTTATAAAGAAACTGGACAAGACAAAGAAAATTGAAACGTTTACATCAGTCTCTTGCGGTTTGCGAAACGGCACTTTATGCAACTCTCGTCCAAGGCATAAGTTTCCGTATACTCGTCCAGTACAGAAGACACTCGTCCTCCTCCTAACGGCACACATTCCCTTCAAAGGCGAAAGTTCTTCTATAACTGGTCGTCTAACCGGTATCTGAGTTGCCAAGGTGTCTAAACTGCCATTGAAATATAATGTCTATTGACTGGTTTAGTACTCAATCAAAAGTGGTGAGATTATGACCAAATGAAGCGTAAAATACGTTATTTTATTATAGGGAGAGAAATACTGACTGATTGTTTCCAGACAGTTAACGTAAACGTAAGTTAATGTCAAAAACGTTTTCCATCGTAAATTCTTTACAACCGAACTTTGTTTCATGACTAACTTGGTAATTCAACATAATAGCTTAACTGTTTATAAACTTCATTGCAAGAGTCCACCGAACCAAGTAGGTTACCTATAATATAGCTATCATATGTATGTATGAGGTACTTATGTTTAAATCTCACGAACAAGTTACAGCTTTATGCAACTCAAGTGGTACTAAAGCTGTTTATGTTAGTCATTCTTATGATTGAAAGAAATACAATACATAAAATACATCAGCATTTTACGATTGACCGAATAGTTCGGTATTAATATCGACAAGTAGAAATGTGCCGTGTTAGCACGAGAATATTAGTTATGAACACTAAAGTTTCTATCCCGTCGAGCTTATGATTACATTGTAAATTTATGCAATATTTTTAAAGAGATTCACAGAGAGCGAGCGGTGTGAATGCATTTAGGGTCCGGTCATCGCACCTTGGTGCAGTCGGCCTCGTGTAGGTGTCGCGCTCGGGTGACGTCGATGCTTATCGGCCGACAATTAAAACGTTGTTTCGCGACCTGTTGCTTCACCTCCCCTCACCCATTCCTAGCTCACCGCACGATCTGACCGCCAGACGTACCCTCCACACATAATTTACATTAAAACTTTCGCGATACGCGGACAACTCAGACATTATGAGCTTTACTACGTACACCAAACACCTACGTCTATAAAATGGGGCATGTCGTTGAACGATCTTTACACAAGTGATACAGCATTAATCACACGACTATATTGTTTACAACACACGATTTTGCAGGCACGTGCTTTCCAATAAAAACTTTGGAGGTCAAGTGTAGTAGGCGTATTTATATCAGAACGAGGCTATGTGCCGCGTCTGCGGGGGCGGTCATTAACTGGGTCGCGCGGGGACAAAGACCTCAGCCCCCTGCGAGGGGGAAAACGTGGGGAGGTTTCGCTTTCCTCGTGCGACGACGGCACCCACCCGCCGCCTCTCGGTTACGTCGAAACACCCCGATCTTTCCGCGAACTAAACATCGGAGGAAAGAGCCTCCGCAATAAATGTTTACTCTGAGCTCTTCCGATGCGGCCGTCCACCTCAAGGGGATTAATTTAGAACTTCTCGAGCATTAATTCCAGTTTTCCCTTTTTGCGGGCGAACAACTAAACGCGTCGAGATTGAACTGTCGACGCGATTACCGCGCGCTTTTTTTCGCTGGTTGTTTTTTATCGCAGCGGACACAGAGCTTTGTTTTGGCGGTGTGCGTAGGGGTGACCTGAACGAATGAATGCATAATGTTATTTAATTATGCAAATGGACGACACAATGACGCGTACGCGACAGCGACGTCGACCTGCGGCAGCAAATCGGTGTCGAGTTCCGAACGTGGAGGGCATCGGCGATCTCCGAAGAACGAGTACTTGTAACACCAACTACAAAGGCGTATTTGTTTTTATAAACGATATAAGGAATTTCTCTGTACACCTCTATAACGTAATGTATCGCTCGCATTGTTATAATATTTATGAACTTGACTGTAAATTGTTTGGTTTAACAAGATGGCTCTTTTGTTATTAGAGGTTAGATCGTCTGTTTGAACAAAGCTCTATTGATACAGTAGGTGCATAAACCGGTTATGGTTACATCCGGCTAATTAAATACATGCTGAAAAGTCAATGACATCTGTTATTATTATAAACACTCATAATTCAAAAAACGTGTTTATTTTTATAATGACTTGATACCCTAAATCCAAATGTAACTTAAAAACAAAACCGCAGGCGGATTCCGATGTTGAAAGATTTATTAAAACTAGAGTGGCATTTGTAATTTGTGCTTAAGTCAGACCAAGTTGGAAACAGGTAAAATTTAAAATTTGTACTGTACCTAACGCCTCGCTCGAGGGAAATAAGATCAGTTCCGAGCGAGGCACTTCGAATGCCGTCCCGTCCAGGTCGCCTGGTCTGATGAAAGTAGGGAAACGACGTTCACCAGGTACAATTACTTCAAGACGCCAGCCCACTCTTTTTGACTTTAACGAATCAGTCATAAAATAAATAAGGTACTCTCCGAAGATACTTAGATAAGAGCACTGGAGCCGATGATAACCTAAGTTTGACTTTGAGATGCGTTAGCGGGTTCGATTATCAGTTGCACTGATATGAATCCCCTCACATTGTAATGTAAACATAGTCACTTTACATTACTTGAATGGCAAAGGAGATAAAAGAGTGACGAGGTACCTATTTAAATTGAAACTTTATAGAACTTTGCGTAAAAATCAGGATATACGCTACCTCCCTCCTTAGGATCTCCACCTTGTCGTGGTGGGGGGCTCAATAACTGTGGATTGGACACCCGCGGTGAAGCTAAGAGAGATCCCAGGAGTGGACGCTCCGCGTGGGCTTGAAGGGGCCTGCGCAGGATGCGTCCAACGGCGCGGGTGCGGGGGATAGTTCTGTCTGTCCCTCGCAGTCGCGCGCGGTCGCGGGAGGAGAGGCGTGTCGGTGTTGCGTTGCCGCGCGCCCTATCTCCCGCGACCAAATGGGGGCGCACCATTCGATGCGTCGCGGTGGGGCCGCAGAGGAAGAGATGCGGTGTTGCGTTGCCGTCCTCCCTATCCTCTGCGGCCGCTGGGTGTTTTGGCGGCGGAGCCCAACACCTTATTCCGCCGCCAAGAGGGTTTTGTTCGGGGCCCGCCTGACCATCTGGTGGGTCAGTACCCGTCGGGGGGTAGCGACGAATGCTTATGCGATTCCCTACACTCCGACACACTGGTACATGAGAAAGTCGAGGTGGTTTTTAGTGGTTACACCACATACTCCTCTCATTTCCCAAGAGTCGGCGATCCGAAGGGATTTTCCACCTGGTAAACCTAAAAAAAAAAGGAAAATAGGATATACGCTACCTTTTTATAATAAAGATAAAAGCACAATATATTCTGACAGCGTGCCACATCTTTCGAAGTCCACTAAAATCGTTACATTTTAAGATTAATAGAAACTGTAGAAACAGCATTGATTTAAAATGCAATCTCAGCTTTCTTCAGTGTCCGGACATGCTGTGCTGGCTTGCCTGGCTTTTGTTCTCACAACCTGCATTCTCGTGCCTATCAAATATAAAATTTATCTATACTTTTTCATTCTATCAAACTGTTCGCAATACGTTTTTACTTATACACCTTACCACTACCTTTACACGAGTACTAACATATTTCTGTTACAGTTTAACTAAATGACGAACACATTAATCTTGAAACGAAATATAATATAGCGAGAATGTAGTCGTATTTTCTCGTGTTTATGTATCTTCTATAGCGTGAATACGAAAACAAACAGAGGTTGGTGTTTCACCGTGTCACTATGATAGTACGTGGAATGACGCGGCGCGGATAGTTGCGGCTCGTTGCGGTAGGTCAGTCGTCGCGAATCGTTGATTGTCCGAGCAACGACCGACCGTTCGCCAGTTTCGCGAGTAGAGACATAACCAGATATTGTTGCGTAGCTACTCGCTGCTCCGAACTGTTGCATAGATATGTATCTATACCTACTTCGAACTATTTATTGCATTTAGTGCGCGGTTAGGTCATTAGACTCGTTAGTCTAGTGCCGAATTGGAAATTCGATTACAAGTTAGACGAACTGTAATATACTCACTATAAGAATATGTGCTGCTATTCGCTTGAAATGTTTTGACTCGAGTGTTCTTTATGACGGTCGTTTCTATCCATTCCATCCCTGGCGATGCAAGAACTGTTCCTAACACAGGGCTGTTCTTTATAACAATTTAACCAAAAAACATTTCAGATATGGCTTGTTGTTATTGTGACTGTTTGTCTTCAATATTTGACCTTCTGCTCCTAACAGCTACTCTTTTTGTCCGAAGAAATAACAAGAGATGTAGGACACCCACATTTCGTTAGTTACATGTATAGGTCTTATGCAATAGAATAAAATATGTTTTCTATTTTGTCTTTTCCCTTTCATACTACTTCCAATATTACAACTGTAAAGCACTGTGCTGTTGAGCAGTACTAACAGCCATAACTGTTGTAAATCTAGTGTTGTAGTTACTAGTTATTTGTTATAGTTATACTATTTCAATACAGTGTTGAAACCACATACCTACTACTCGAATCTAGAAGGCGTTGTTCATCAGGCTGATGACTGTCTGCTATACCAATAAGACAGTTATTGATATAATAGTATCACTATCAAACTGACCAGCTTTTCTGTATTTGTTTCAGGTATGCATATTCATTATTCCTCCACGTTAACAGTTCGGCAAGATTTTTACATGCAGAGTGAGTAAGTAATTTGTGATGTGTGTGATTAATAGATGGATAACAACTGTTTGAGCTTTTTTACTGATTATACAGAATGTAGAAACATTTTCGAGCTTTAAGTACTATATTTTAGGTTGACTACGCACATTTACAAACTTGGTGCTGCCACCTAATGCAGTGCTCAATCACTATTTTACCTGCGGCCCTACGAACATAAACGAATATTTACAAATACATAGAGTATACGATCAATGCAGCCGATGCAGATAAAAACCGTGGAAAATAAATTCTAATCAATTACGTGTAATAAATAAAAGTATGCTATAAAACTATGCACTTGCATGTATTTTTGTTAAATGTATGGGCCATGCATGTGCTACTCGTAAAACACATGTCGGCATTAAAAGTTATATACCATATAATAATAATCATCTACAATAACTATTAACACTTAATGTTGTATAACATTAATGATTATGCCGCTACAGTCGTTGCATTAACACTCGAAGCGTACAAGTCATAAGCGGCGGCGGTTTGCTTTGTCATTATCTATGTAATTACTATGTAAATAAATAACTCTACGTTTGTATGTTATTGAAGTGATCCTAAACGGCGGAACCGCTTTCAATTTTTTTGTGTGTTGAATAGCTTCTTAGATATTTTAGATTTACATGAATACCCGTCGAGTGATGCTGTGTGATGAGATCGCATTATCACAAAATGTTCGTGTTAAACAACTAGTGATAATTACTATAAAGAGGATATTTTAAAATGCGAAAGTGAGTTTTGATATTGAATAGTTCCTTTTTCGCAAGTTAAATCCTTGCCAATTTCTTAAGAAGCAAATCACATCTGTTACATCTGTCAGGTGCTAGCATCCTTTTCATTTGTAACCTATGACTATAGCATTATTTATGTTGTATTCAAAATACATGTTCTGTAAAATATACTAGACAAATATTATCCAAGATTGACTTTTAAAAACAACTTCTAAACCGCCACTTAAAATTCTCAAGAGCTTTTACATTACTAAACCACAAATAAACCAATGAATGTTATAATAGTATGAATCATAGCCACAAGAATCACAAGAATTACTAATACAAGCAATTAGTTCGTTCCAAAATATATTATGCCATACATTTTGGCACCATTTTTCTTTTCCCGTCACGCCCCTGGCGTTCGGCCAAGTAGTAAACATGTAGTGGATATCATGTTTTACTACAGCTTACGACATAAATTACGTGACAAACCTACGTATTTCTCCGTGACGTATTTATTGCGTATAAGTAAGAATTATTGTTGCTCTTTATACACATATATAAAATTGGAATTACCATTTTATAGGATCTTCGATAATATGCTAGACAGAAGTCTTTTAAATATCTCTAGCAACAACAAATGAAATGCTAACTGATAGCGTTTAGTCTAAAAAGTCTTACATACAAATTGTTTTAAATCTTCGCTACATACCTACGTACATACGAGTACATCATCGCTCACTCCCTTCCAACCCGACCTCAGATGGCCCATAATTTATTTTAATTTTATTTTTGTTATATTTCTTCCTTTGCCAATGGGTTTCATCCTACTTTTTTTTTACTTTTTACCTTTTTATTAGGCTTCAACCCAGGTCTAACATTCTATATTACCGCTCATAAATTAGACTTTATCTACGCAGCATTAAATCGCTTCCCGCTCATAACTCGTACAGTCGTTAAACAATAAGCCCAGCTTTATCTGGTGCTCTCTGTGTGATTTATTTATGTACGGAGCGACCGATAACTGCGAGCTATCTGGGATATGAGTGCGACGTCCCTGTTCATGCACATTATCTTGTATCAATTCGTGTTTAAACATGCATGCGTATGTACCTATAGGCATGTCGCTCGTATGTATGGGCTGGGCTGTAAGTCTGAGTGTGTGTGAAGATTTGTGCATATGTGTGACCGCGGAAAAGGCAGACGAAAAGAACAGTAATTGCTGTGTCTAGTCTTATTTACTGAGAGTTCTAAGGCACACGCTATATGTAGTGTGCCTCTGTCTCATATCTATCGCATTGATTTTAACCATGTCAACTCAAAGTCAAAGTCAAATCATTTGACTTTGACTTTGAGTTGACTTGAAATGAACAAATCATAGATTCATTACAAACACTTAAACAAAGTCATATGTACTTAAAAAAAAAAAAAACAGATGAGGCCGGTGTTTCCTACCTAACTGCCCTGAGAAGAAACATCCGAAACAAACTCAGAGGTCATAGTCTCTTTTAAAGTCCAGACAATATGATTAAAATTAATAATATATAAAATAAGGTATAAAGTATAAATATGTGAGTACAATGTGAGACGACTATCAACTCCAACATAGTTATCCTTTGACAGAATTTCAGCAGCAGTTCAGAGCCGACCAGTCCCGGCAGATGGCACCCGTTCACGAGTATGACGTGTTACTCCAGCCATAGCTTAGCTCAACCATTTTTTAGGGAACCAAACAAATGCATATTATTAGCTTCAGATATATTTCGCCAAGAATAATTAAAATCTCTTTTTGTCATATCAAACGACTTACTTTTATATGTGTGTGTGAATCCTTTATTTAAATAATAAACCGACAGGTGTGAACTGTTTGCTAAGGTGCCAAAACATTTGTGTTTTTAAAAATGATGACTGTATTTACAAATAAATTTATGCCAAATTGCTTTAGTTTTGTATCTAAGCATGTAATTATCTTACTATTATGATAAATGCCTAAGTTTGTGAAGATGGAAGTTTGTAACTGTTTCACGCAAAAACTACTGAACCGATTCTTATGAGACTTTGCAGTAATGCAGCTCATACTTTTGTGGCGATAACGAGAGAAAGTCTAGTAAAATATGAACAAAACACGCACATGCATACACCAAAATAAATTACCAACATCCTATTCTAGACCAAAGCAGTATTTACCAGTAATCAGTTATACTCGTAGTCTAGGTCTTCGCAAGTGGGTTTCGAGCGTATCACTTTGCATGTACAAGTAATTCATAGCACTAATTGCGGGCCCTCGATACTCAACTGATTTATGACGCGGGGTTAGAGGGGTAATGGAATATTACCGGCATTACGGCCCAGCGTCTACCTCACCTTAGTTTGCTCTTTTGTAACTTTACTAGGAATTCCTAAGTGCTTGTTGTTTCGTTTTTCTCGCCGTGTAAGGTACAGATTACATATTTTGAAAGAAAGTATTTTTATTTTCTTTAAAAATATGTAAGTATCTGTAACTAAAGTTACTTATTTTTTATTTTCTTGAAAGGACTAGAAAAATATTGTGTATCGCAGGGATATGGACATTCAACCAATAGAGACAGGAACGCCCAGACTTGAAACAAAAATGACTCAAAAGATATGGTCACTATTGCTGCGGCTTTGCCTGACTATTTATTCTATTGCTTAATGTCCGATTGCCATGTTGTCCTGTGATATTACGTATCTTATTGTGCTCTAGTTTTCAAGTCTAGACATGGTGCTGATAATTTCGATCCAAAATTTCGAGAAACAGGTATTAAAAAAGATTTTTCTGCAACAATACCAATCACTTTTGAGAATGAAATAATGATAAATGAATGGAGTATTTTTTGTTACTAGCTATAAATCTATATGTGGATAGTTAGCTACGCGAACTCAATGCATATAACTTTCAAAGGGAATGTTTAACCACATCTATCAGTACGAATTGTTACCTAGAGCATACAAATATTACAAATCTTTATTGCGATTTTTTTGCCCAAATAATTCCCGCACAATTTACATTTATTACATATTGGTGAATTTGACTGTACCTTTAGTACAATATTTTCTTCCAACGTATTAGGTCCTAAAACTGTAATAGGTGATTTCGCAGCACACAATCACCCATGCCGTTTGGAAAGTCGACGTTTAACGTTCCCTTATTTTAGTTTATTAGTTAGGCGTGGGCTTATCTTTTATAGCTCAGCATATTTAATGCTAGTCCTTAAACTAACTACTCGCCAGTACGCAAACAATGTACCGGCACTGGTGGTATTAAAAAAGTAATAATAGTTGCTTTAAAATATGGCGAGCATGTGTAAGTAACTATGAAAAGAATACCGTGAAACCCGCCATCTTTGGCCACGTTTTTCAAATAATCGACTAAAAAACCAAAAAAAGTAAGACAAGGATTGGTTTTTTAGGTTTGTAAGCTAAGTGCATCTCTAATTCTTGGTATTAAAACTCAAAAAATGCTAAATTTATGAGTTTTTTTTACCCAAAAATTAATTTATACGGTAGGCCAACATTACCTAAACTTTCTGCCAACATTAGCCACAGCGAATAAATCTTGGATTATCGCCTTTACAGGCTTGTATTAAGAAATACAATAGAAAACTGGTCAATGATGGCAGTCAGGAGATAATAGTCCCAAAAAATTATAAAATCAGCCATATAGCGAGGTGGCCAAAGTTAACCATAACTTTTATCCGATTAACAAACAAATTATTTTTAGACTTAGGGTTGTCCAAATTTTGGGCATACATCACATACTACAATTGAATAGGTGCTTATTGACAGAAAAAAATGATTTTAATATGAATCATTTTTTATTATCTTACTTTTTTGTAACTGTCTATTCTTAATATTAGGCACAATTTAAACATAAAAAAATGGAACTTAAGTAATCATAACAAAAATAGAAGGCGAAGATCTAATTTACTAAGGGGGCACCCAAAATTCCCAGCAGCAATTAAAACATTAATGATTTTGGCTTCTTCATCAGCAGATAGACGCGTAGGACATCCGACAGAATTTTTATTAAACATGTTTACTTTATTCAGTATGGTTTGTTTAGGAATAGCGAATTGTCGCGCCGCTTCTCTTGCAGATAACTGTTTTTTTACTAGATCGACAGCTATATCAAGCATCTCACTTGAATAATTTTTGTATTGGCGAGCACCAAGACGCCTGCGACTTTTTCTTAACTTTTTTCTGGGTTTTGATTTACATGAATCCATTCTGTAAACCAGACACTCATATTAACAAAAATCAGATACTGATACTGAACAGGCCCTAGTTTTGTTGTGAAGCTAAGAATAGGCCATGGTATTTGTTCTTAGGCATAGGCATTGTTGGGCAGTAAGAGGCAGTAGTCCTATCTAATCTCAAAAGACCGATCTCAGACCGAACCCACCAAAACACATCTAGTGAAAAATAATCAGTATTCATTCGCTGTAATTAAAAAAATATTATACGATACAGACGCACGCACAATACCAAACTTGATGCGTCTACATGGTGCCAACGAAGAAATTTTCCTTCAAAAATACATGCCATTAACCCAGGTAGGTAGGTACCCATACACAAAATGATCTATGGGCAACCCTATAAGATGTCTGTTGGTGGCTAAAGTTGACGTATTAGGTTTTCAAAAAGTGATTGTAACATTGGCCACTTAAATTTCTCAGTTTACAAGGCTCGAATTGATTTGGGATGTGCACTACATTATTACTATGAATTCACTTAAACACATGTCAAAAAACTACTTACCTCGATCACTTTTCACACTTGCTAGAAACACAATACTGGAGTAACAATTTGGTTCCACCTGAATAGAGTTTGTTTTGACAACGGTTGACAGCCAACTGAATGAAGTTATCATGTAAACTTGCTATCAGTATTGTCAGAAATATAGTCAATTTTCCCTAACACATTGTAAAATATTGCTATCTGGTATAATATATTTACTACCACTCATTTTGCTTATTTTCGTTAACTGGCCAATGTTAGACTCGAAAACCAAAGTTGGCGGATTTCACATTAATGAATGTAGAGGAAGCGCGTGACATTTTTAAGAAGCAAGCGACGTTCTTTTGTCTCTGCCTACCCCGACGGGAAAAAGGCGTGAGCATATGAATGTGTATGTTAAAATATGGTACCTAATAATATCTATTTAACAGTCGGTTATTTTGAGGTAGTTATAGCAGTAGTTTGTGCTTTGTTCTTTTCTGTCAGTAAATGCTGTAATTCTGTCTTTGAACCGGTGAGGAAACGTGGGCAAATGATGTAGTACGTCTTATGCATAAAGTCAATATACCTATAAGCTTAGGAAACTTAATTAGACCTTAGAGAGAAAAAATTGGATTATTCATGCTGGATCGATCATAAGCCTAAACATGACTGTCATATTATTATTATTTTTATATAAATACAAAATAAACTTAGTTGGTCACATGTTTTGCGTGGCATGAGTACACTTTAAGTTTTAGCCGATTGCGAATTGGAACTTAAAATAATCGGTTGACTGCCTCGTTGGTCTCGCGGCATAAATGTGCGCGTGGGATTGGGAGGTCTCGGGTTCGATCCCCGGTCGGGCAAATTGTTATTGGGTTTTTCCGTTAGGAAATTCTCAGTAGCAGCACGAAGTCTGGTAATGTGCCCGGTACGTCAAAAGGTTCGCCCCCTATTACGTGGGAAAAATTCATAAAAATTCATGGCGAAATGTGGGTGTAATATTGTAATATTATACCCACCCCCTCATGGCAAAGGGCAGGCAGAGGTGTACCTCTGCCTACCCCTTCGGGGATACAGGCGTGAGACTATAAATAAATAAAAAATAATAATCGATTGTTTAGTTTTATTATGCACGTACAATTTTTAAATACTAACGACAATAACTGAATAATTTTCCCGTTTGTCTTTATACCTATACGTTATTTTTGGACATTTTCACCCGGAACCCCGGAAGCCGGAAACTCTTACGAGCTGAGAATATTAAATGCTGAAGAATATTTTATGACCCGCGTCAGTTCATATTAAGCTGCGATACCGTTCGTACGTTTCGCTCTTTCTACTATAGATAGTCTAAATATATTTTATTTATTTTATTATAAATTAAATAAATAGTATTATATTTATTGTAATTGTTAATTGACGAATGGACTGGAGTATGTCATCCTTCTCGTCATTTTTCAGATATAAGTTTACTCTAATGTAAGTCCAGAAATACCAACTTCGACTCTTTTGTTGGAAAATATTTTAGACGTTTTTGTTTCTTAACGACATTATGCTCGGCTCTTAAATAAGCCTTACGTACTGTGGTGTGTAAGGCATATGTATGTAAGGTATTTATTGCCTATAAATACGAACAAAAACCTGTTCACTCAATACTACTTAATCTGCTATTGTATTCAGCTTATAGCAGCTAATTAACCAGCGCAGTCGTCTGTGAAATATTGTTAAATAATAACTAGCTACACTAATTAGGAGCAGTAAACTTTCAGGTCAGCTTTCTTGTAACGTTGTGCTACGCTTTCTTCTTTTATTTGCTAACCAACGACGAACAATGCTAGCTTAAAAACCTTTTTAAACAGTTGTCGTAAACAGCTGTTAAAAGGAAAAAATCAAAAGCATTTAAGCAATTTTGATCTCTATTATTAGCGGGTTCGTTCGAGGGTTGGGTAGAGCGGTCATGACATCGACTTCGCCCTTTGGAGTGATGCATCAAGTTACTGCAACAAAAGCGATTGATTCGAGCTCTCAGGATCAAATGGGGCGAATTTCGGGTGCAGGCTGCGAGCGGGGCGCAGGCGGGGTGTGTGCGGTGCGGTGGAGAGGGGGGGGGAGGGTATGAGGGGGCGTGAGCAGGGGCAACAATGCGACCGGGGTATCGATCCACCCCGTGCGCCGTCTGCCCGACGCACCGAGCCTACGCGGCCACCGCTAAACTCCTTCGCCTTTATGCAAACCTAGTACTTTTGCTTTCTAAACATGCCACAAATACGTGCAGTTGGCCTTACAATGGTGCGAGAATTAAATTTAGATATTAGTTGCGGTGCACCGAACAACTAAACGGCTGCAAGTTAGTTTCCAATAGTTGTTTAAGCTACTTTGCTAACTTAGTTTATTGTTACTTTAAAATAGTTGCTTATTTCTGTATTGTAGGTACTTACCTACGTCTTGACGCATACGCCTATAGATATGTATTAAATCTATGTAATATGTATTCCCAAGTGTAAGGCTGTGACTAGTCGTACCTATCTTCACATGTACCTAAGTTTTTAGGATAAATTAATAGAACTTTAGCCTACAATTCGGAATATTTTTCTGTCTAAACTGCAAATGCTGCGGCATCCTGTAAAAATACCTGTTTAGTTAGCAGTACATAAAAGCTATGTTTAAAAATCTTTTCCCAATTACAAAGCACGATTAAATATACCTCCTTAACGAACATGTTTACTAGAAAAGCTTTCACAATAAAATAAATCTCGATAAAGTTCCTAAATGAGCCATAAATATTTGATGTTGACTACCATTTAAAATATTAACTCATAGTATACAAGTATTTTGCTTTAATGCACATATAGTTAGTTACCATAACATATTAGTATAGTGCATTACAAACAAAATACCCATTTGCTGTGGCCGTTACGCGAAAAACGTGTCTGTGCATATTATTTCTTGCCTAAACACTACTTCAATCTGTCTGAATCTCTTACGAACGTTGCGATAAATTAGTCTACCATTTGTATGCATACCTATATCCTAAATGGGGTAGCACTGAGCACAAAAGTTATATTAGGTATATGGAGTTAGTTACATGTCGAAATCACTGAAGTATTCTAACTATTCTGATATTAAACAGCTGATTCATCCAAATAAAGGTATAAGTGTCTTATCCGTTACTTATCCAATAATAATATCAAACAAAATTAATCTGTTGGACCTCCATATTAATGCACATTTCATCAAGTCATCATTTTAGTCGTAAAGAAAGCAGCTCCGAATTATCCGACCTGGGAATCCAATCCGCAAACTTATGTCTTAGCAAAGACAACCCACAAGAGTCAAACAAGCTTCTCAGCACCCCGCATAACCATATCCAGCAATTAAACTATTCACATCAATTAAGTCCCAAGTTAATCCTGTGCCCAACAGTTATCGATACCCGTGGGGTTGCCACAACTTGCGATAACCGCTCCCCGGCGATGTTTACTAATATTTGGGTAACAGGACAAACTAATAGCGATAATCTTGGGATCGTACGTCATAATGTTGCTATCTATTGACATTCAACCTACTTTCTTGAGAAATCAGAGCAGGATGCAACGATAAGTATCGTGATTTACTACAATAATTTACGGACATTAGTATCTTGAAATTATGATAAATTATAGGCCCGGCGAACACACAGACAGTACGACAACTTTTTAAAGTTTTACGATATAAATTGTTGACAGGCCCTCATGTCCTAGATTTTTAGTAGGCAGGTGGTCACAGGAAGACAATGAGTCCGTCCATAAACAAGGGCCGATATACATAAGTCGGCTAAAGATAGATATATATGTTGCAGTCAAAACTCTTAACCAGTCAAAAGTACAATTGACTAGCAAAATCAGTCAAAAGTACTTTTGACTGAACAGGTTGGTCAAAAGTGGTTTTGACTGAAAATTATTGGTTATTCCTACTTTTGACTGCATATTTGCGGTTAAAAGTACTTTTGACTGACGCTCTTCGTCAAAAGTAGTTTTAACTGCAATAAAGCATCAGTCAAAAGCACTATTATCTCTCCTATTTTCGAGTGCGGGGTCACATGAGAATCAAACATAACCTACTTATTAGGTAAGTACCTACATAAGTATACGGGGCTGACGAGAACTTTTTATAATAAATAGGTAGGTTAGTCAAAAGTACTTTTCCAGCTCCATTGGGCAAAAGTACTTTTAACTGTTATTTTAGTCAAAAGTATTATTGACTAAAGCATAATAGCAAAATCAGTCAAAAGTACTTTTGACTGATTTTGCTAGTCAATAGTATTTTGACTGGTTAAGAGTTTTGACTGCAACATATACATAGATACCCTATTTAATACAAAGAATTTGTACCCTTAAAATCGTCATCATCATCAGCCTGCCATTGTCCACTCCTGGATACAGGCCCCTCCGACGGCACACACCCTTACAATAAGTATCTACAAAATCGTATACTTAGGTACTAAGTCGCAAAAGATAAAGATCAATTTTTAAAAAGTTTGTCGTATCTTTCGAAAAACAACATACCTTATTAGAGTTTAACACAGCACGCATGAACCTATATATGTGTTGCTTAAGCTGTTTCAGTTGCCTTTAGCCGTGCCTTTCGGATATTATATATGCACATACAGATATCCAACGGATAAACAGTCCGAAGCATTGTAACATCGCCGCAAACTTTACATGTAAACAATCCGTATTGTAATCCATTGAGGATGTTCCTCTGCTCGTATAATACGTTATTTGCATGACGGTGCGTGGGATGTTATTGAAACTGTTGGCTAAAGGCTATCTAGCTGCTACAATATCGTAACGAACTTTATAATACCTGGATAAGCAGTCTAGTTTATTTGCCATATGCTATATTCGTTTCATATATATGTGTGGTAATCTGTTGAATTATTCAGATGTTTCTTAAATAATTCTATCGTAGAATTCATATTTTGGTGACAATGCATTGAACCTTTAGCACCGCGTTCTCAGAGGCAAATGGAGGACACGAACGTCGTATGCGGATAGTTCCTACAGTCATAGATCTATCTCATTGAGTTATCCTTAGTAGTGGCCTCTATCTATTACTATACTCGCCATTTGCGGTATATTATGAGTACTTAGTATAGGTAACTTATACGTATTTCTGCTCGTCATTAATTTTCGTTCGCGCAAACACGCATTGACACGAAAGCGTAGCGTAATTTATAATCAACCTTGCTGGAAGTAATCTGCGACAAATGTTTGCGGCCCATTCTTCCCATCTCGCTTCTACACCTAAATTCACGTTGCGGATTCACCACAAAATTAATGACCAATTACAGCGCAGAATTTTAACGGCACAAGTAAAATATGGCACCTAAGTACAAAGTACCACAAGTCATATACGTAGATCTATAAATCTGGCTTTATAATACAAGTAACGCTTTAGACATTTACTGCACAAATTGTCATTTTAGTACACAAAGGCTCATCATGTGCATCAGAACCTTGAGTTGTGAAACTTATCGGATCTTCGAATTTGCAGATAGGATAGTAGTGTTTGATATTCAAAATATCATTTTATAGGTAGTAGAGCCTTGCTGATTTCAGCATGAATGGGCCGGCTCGACTGGGGAAGTACTACCCTCTCACAGAAAATCGACGTAAAGTAACAGTACCTAAACTGCTGCGCTTCGTTCGGTGAGTGAGAGTGCCGGAGGCCCTATCCCCTATTCCTTCTCCCACATCCCACTTCTCATCCTATCCCCATTCCCAACCCCAAGGGGCGGCAACACACTTGTGACTCCTTTGTTGTTGCTTGTGTCCATGGGCGACGGTAATTGCTTACCATCAGGCAATCCGTCTGCTCGTTTGCCGCCTATTGACATAAAAAAAAGAAAAAAATATATCAAACGTAAATCTAACCTCAAGCAAGTTCTTGAGTTTAGATGTAGGTCTAGTAAATAGTAATATATTTAGATTTAAATATATTACAGTAATAAGCGAATACCTGACGAATAAACCTTTGATATTTAATTCTATGTCACAGCATAGGTCGTCTAGTTTCACGAAATAGTGTAACACTTGTAAATCTCCACGTAATTAGCTTATCCCCGTTAAGAGCACGCGTTACATGTGCGCTGTGACAGATTGAAGCATGAAGAACAAGCTGTGTGTGGCCGTCACTCGTTGTCACTTCGCGCTTCCGCCTTGGCACTAGATAAATCCCGTTTAATGTACCTTTTATTAAATTCTAAGATTTATATATTTCAGGGAAATGTACATTTTGACACTATATCCTGAGTGTCGACCAATATTGAACCAGCTGTAGCAAGCGAGGACCAAACTTCTTTGCCTTTATTGTTCTTAAAGCCTTCACAAGGCTCATATTATAACCGCATCATAGCTAGCTGTACCTATATAACGAAATGAAACATGCTATCAGTAGCTAAAAGTCATAAAGAACACTACTTGTACAGGTTAAGCCGAAGAAAGAGTATCAAAAATCACTATTCGAATTCAAATCCTAGACAATTGGGCGATTGGACTGCCATCGTGAAATCTTTTGCCTCTCAACATCGATCAGGGGAATGGAGACAACGAGCGTACTTATTAATCGTAAATTACCGAAATTGCTAGTGTAACTGAATAAATCATTGCTACATAATCTATGCCTCTGTGGTCCACTGGATAGCGTATGCGACTGCTGATCGGAGGTCCCGGGTTCGATGCCCGGTTCGGGCAAAAGTGTTACTGAAGTCTGGTGATGTGCCCGGTAACGGCAATAGGCTCGCCCCCTTTTACGTGGGACCTAAAAATTCATGGCGATATGTGGGTGTAATATTACACCTCTGCCTACCCCTTCGCTGATACAGGCGTGAGCCTATAATAAAACATAATCTATCAATTATTTATAAAGTAAAATACTATCAAAAATTTCACATCCAAGTATAACCTGCGGAAAGTTCTTAGTCACCATCTACACGAAGCTAAAGTGTTGTCAGTATCCTTTTAAAATATACATAATTGATGTGTTATTGTCAGGAAATAACGCGTCGCCACCGGAAGGATTGTGCGATCGTAATCAATCACATCGGAGATACGTGTCAGTTGCTTTTTAAATGTCATGTTAGAGTTTCTTTTGGTTATGGATGGACGTTTGGTTACAGTCGGGGTGGTCTCGGATCTCATAATTGGGTCATATCTTGTTTCTGTTCATTTTATGTTTAGTTTTTGGTTGAGTAAATAGAAAATCTCTTGCTCAATCCTTTTTTTACACTGACATTAAAAAAAGATACACCTATAAATTGCAAAACATATATTTTTTTTTACCACATTCACCCAACACCATCTAGTCCCAAACGAAGCAGAGCTTGTACTATGGGTACTAGACAATAGATAAACATATATATAGACTTTTTTTGTAAATAAATACATATTATACTTACATAGAAACATCCAGACCAAGACAAACATATTTGACTTGAGCGGGAATCGAACCCGCGACCTTCGGCGTGGCAGTCGACTACACAACCGCAACACCAACTGATAACTGATACTGAACCATAATTTATCGAATCTCCTTTTGACGGCTTTTTGTGCTAATTTAATTAATTGTTTTAATGAATAAAATTAACATCTCGATACTGTTAAAAAGCTGTAGCGGTGTTACTGTCTGATCTACCTTCCATATTTTATGCGGCTACTATAGAACAGAAATATTGTATTGGATTTAAAATTTGGATTCAAATATTGGGTGTACATTTTAATTGATTCGTGTGTTGTTTAAAATTGCAATGCGACCCGTTAGGGCAGCAATGGGTCCGCTAGTCAAAATATAAATGCATATTAAAACAAAATAATTCAAGTCTACGTCTAAAACATCTGGTTTATATTATTCGTCAAATAAATTCTTGTAAATACAGTACAGTACCGAGCGTTCGCCCTCAGCGGCGACTTAGGGCGCGACAGTGAAACCTAATAAAACCGGTTATGGGCCGTACGTGACGCGTGCGGGGTAATGAGTTTTCGGAGAAAGCGACGCATGTGTTGTTCCCAGTACTGCGCCGTCGTACAAGTGTGCATCGCGTTTTACTGCGTTATTGTTCGTATGAAGTTGATACGGTATCATGATTTTACTACGAAATGATCACGGCCAAAATGTGTTCTTGTAAGTTAGTTTTGTCTTCGCTTTCTTTATTTCCAACCAACACGTTTCCCAACCTCAAAAGGAGGTTTTGTCTAATATACTAACAAATTTGACTGGACGACAGCGTGGTATATTAGGCCAAATCCTCTTTTGACTCACAATGCTATTGTGGCTAAAATTAGAAGAGCCTGTGTCCAGCAGTGAACTACGAAGGCTTTATGATAAATAACTAGTAAGACAATAAGCAAAGCCTCACTCTGTCACTATTTACAAAATGGTCACTCTCGTAATGACTGTTTAAAAGCTCTGTTTAAAAGTCCGTGTGGTGACGGATTAAGATAATATACCAACCCGTTAGCCCAGCGTGGTATAGTAGGCCAATTCCTCCTTTCAAAGGAGAGGCCTAGTCCAGCAGTGGACTGTTAAAGGCTGATGATGTGTGATGTGTGTTTAAAAGCTAATAAAATCTGGTTATCCTAAATAGCGGGCTCAAGCTTTGGATACGACTGGGATAACGCTAGGACGATAATGATTATGGAAAAATTCACGTGCTAATTGTAGTGAATTACATCCAGGCTCATAACAAAATATCAAGCTCTTCACTCCGCTACTCAGATTAATTAAAAATCGAAGCCACAACCTTCACGTCAGTCAGGGTCACTGGCTACTAAACCAATAGTCCAGTATACCTACATCAACTATTATTTGTTTAAATAGTTTTCCTACAAACATTCTTAGTTCTAGCTTTCCCTTCAAAAATAACATTCGTATCAATTCGGTGGCGGCAAAAGCCGCCCACGCTCCTAGAACTTGATTTACAAATGTGTTCCGATATGCAGTTAAATATCTCATTTAGCTAAGATTTATGTTGCAATTTATTTACCAACCGTTTGTATATTTTTACAGAAATTTATAAGCATAGATTTTAAAAGGAATATCCTGCGTTTTGTAATTCCGTAATGAAAATATTGAGATACGCACAAATTCGAGCCTGGTAGAGTCTCGGGGAACGAAACTCTTCTCTCTCTTTCTATCCAATACCTTCGTCCCTCGTTTAAAACCACGCCTCTTGATCCTCTCGGGGTAGGTAGGGAAATGCTTGTCATACACTTAAGACTACAGTTACAATAATAACTGTGTGAATGTATTCAGTTCATAAATTCTAACTTGCCACTCTTGAAGGTAATGTATTCACGATAACTCTCGACGTCTTGTAGGCAACTAGCCAATAACAATGAACAAAGAAAACCCAAGAATTTTGATATGGGGAACACTTAACATAACTAAACTATACTCAAACTATATAATATCTACAAAATTTCGTAGTGAACATTAAAATTCCGTACACACGTAGGTAGGTGTATACA
This sequence comes from Euclidia mi, assembly GCA_944739405.2. Classification (NCBI taxonomy): domain Eukaryota; kingdom Metazoa; phylum Arthropoda; class Insecta; order Lepidoptera; family Erebidae; genus Euclidia; species Euclidia mi. The sequence goes on along the minus strand of OX123185.2, from coordinate 88,470,091 downwards.
GCGTGTGGTATTTTAAGGATCGGATAATTGAAAAGGTCGAATCCAAAATGTTAAGACAGTTTGACTACACTTTACTACAGAATACGAAATATGTTACAATTATTTAAATTATATGTTTTAAGGAATGGAGTAGGTATGATAGCTCAGTGTTGAGACAATAAACTGCTGAACTGTGTCAGGTTCGTACCCGGCCGCGGGCTACTAAATTGCCGGACGTTGTTGGTTACTTCAGGCAGAAAAACACAAACTTACCTAATATTGTGACAAGCTAAATGTAAACTTTTCTATGACTACTACGTACAGCCACACGCTGTATATACAAACTAATTTTCCTAAGTGTATGGCGTTGATGACGTAGCAATAATTTTATTTATGGATGTCGGGGTAATTTATCTTCAATCTATCGTCAGAGCGCTCTAAGCGTTCTCCACATACTTGATGACTGAAACCCTTAATATTTCCATTCCTTTTTTTATATTTATAATTTTTGGTACTGTTTTCTTGCCTCTAAAATACTTTCGAATTTCGAGTGGTTCTTGAAGATTAATCTTAAAATACGTCGCATTGAAAGTAGAAATTTTTGGTACTCAAAGTGTACGCTCAGAATGTGACATAAAGCAAGTTCTATGGAACTACCTTAACCCTACGAAATATTGCAATTTGTGCCTAGTTCCAGTGACAAATTAATAGGCCTCATAGGTTATGATATAGGTATAGCTATACTATGCTAACAGCTAGGTACATTTTACTTTAGATTCATTATACAGGTTGATACTTCTCGTCTCAATAACCATTTATTTTAAATTTAATTAACTATGTTAGTTTTTCTTCTCAATTTAATAGCTTAGAAATTAAATATTGAAATGTTGACTGCCTCTGCGGTCCAGTGGATAGCGTATGCGACTGCTGATTGGTGGGTTCGATTCCCGGGGCGGGCAAAAGTGTTACTGGGGTTTTACCAATTCTGAGTAGTAGCAGGAAGTCTGGTGATGTGCCCGGTAACGGTAATAGGCTCGCCCATAGGGGGCGAGCCTATTACCGTTTCGTAGGACCTAAAATTTCATGGCGAAATGCAGGTGTAATATTATACCTCTGCCTACCCCTTCGGGGATACAGGCGTGAGCCTATAAAATTCAATATATAACTCAGACTTGGAGCGTTAATGCTAGTATGCATGAACGCTTTTGTCTGTGTGTAGAACACACGGGTATGTGTAACATACATACGTGGCCAAACTCTTAGGGCCTCCGCAGACTAGCTTCTTTTAGCATCGGCGACCGGCGATTCAGTCGCTTTTTAGCATCCAGATGCAGCGTCCGAATTCTTACACCGCACACTGGAAGATGCCGATCGCGGCGACTTGTCACTTAAAATAATAACGTCGGGGTCGTCCATTAATAACGTGATTTTTAGTCTTTCCAATTTTAAACTTACTCTGCTGTACTACATGTTATGTTATGTATGTTATGTTAAATAAAAAAATATTTTATCCAAAACAGACATTGCGAGCTACTGGTGTCAAAATTTAAGCTAAAATAAAAAAAATATAACACTCATTATTCTCTTCATCTCTTACCTGACTTCAATTTGTTTGGGTTGGCGCTGTATGGACATACATTCTCTTCCATACTTCTCTGTCACCAGTCATCCGATTACTTCCCCCTTTTCTTAAATATCTATTCTCACACACTTATTCCATCTTTTATTTGGTCGCTCCCTGCCTTTTCCTCTCTACCCTCCTATTTATCACTTGTTTACCTAAATACATAGTCATCCACTCTTCTCATAAGACGTTTCTAAAATGCAAATCTTTTCATCCATGGACGCTACTTGCAGACTACTTTGATATTTTCTCTATTTTGGCATTGTAAAAAAATATTAAAATACATATCATGCATCATTACCTTTAAGAACGCTATTTTAGAAGTATACTGGCTCATTTATGTCTAAACTTGCAATAATTGCAATTCAATCTTGCAAAATATAGTAATCTTGCAAAATATAAGCATATCAAACATAAAGAATTCCAGAAATGGATCAGAAAATTCAGAGACCGGTGCACCTACATAAAATCAAAATATCCAGACCAAACTGAGGACATCCTCCTTTTTGAAGTGGGTTGATTAAAGCATCCTAGAGCATCCAAAGGCAACGAAAGATCTTAATACAGGACTTTTCTGAATCCCTGCCAATCGAACGAACGATCATTGTTTTATGATGCGTATAGGATAAAAATCTCTGGCTCAAGAAAAACAAGGACACTTGATATCTGTTCACGTGGCCTAAAAAAAACTTCCATCTAGTCTGCTTAGCTATGTGAGAAAATTACCCCAGGGTGTCAGTTACGCATGCATTAATTTCTCATCAATTTAGTCAAATGTTTGATAAACTAGGTTTACAGAGCCCTGCGAAGCTCCTTTTTTGGGTGGCAGCGTCACAAGAAAACCTAACATAACCTATTAAGTTTTCTGAGTGGATATGTTTCCGGAGCGGACGAGACTTTTCATATTAAATGATATTTTGTAAAGCGATCGTTAATTTGGTGTACAATTAGTAATTTAATGAAATAATGAAGTTTTTTAACGTGAAGCACTTTAGTGTTATTTAAAATTTTTGATGCTTTGTTAAAAATATCCCCATGTAAACTACAAAAATAATTTATTTTGTACTCTACAACTTTTAATAGCCGTTTGGGGTACTTTTACCCCAAAGTTTTATTTATTATTCTGTAACCGAAAATAAGGATGTTATTATAGGGTTTGACTAGTGACTGGCTTAAACAGAATAATTTTATTAATTTCGATAAAATTATGACAGCGCTTATAATAAATATTTAAGTTTTTATTAAGGCTGTACACTACCTAGGGTGATGTACTAGATTTTGACGAGGCGACCCTTATCATAGGTTATGATAAAGCTACACTACCTACTGCTTTCTTTATACCGATGAAAATATTAAGCAAGCTAAAGTCAGTATTGTTTACCTACATCTAAAAACCAGTTCTCGTATTACTTTCAGAGAGCATCATCTATTATACGAAGAAATGAGTGCAGTACTGTCCATGCCATCTATGTTTAGAGCATAAAATGTAGAGTATTACTTGCCAGTTTTCCATAGTATAAGTCTATTAATAATAGAACATAATTTAACATCATTGTAACGAACATCATTTAATTATACTGGTATATTTGTGTTTTTTGATAGAAACCTATATTACTGATATTGTACAATTATTGTATTACAACGATGAAAAAATAAATCAATTTATCGATAGTCGACTCGGCCGATTACGAACAACACACTACAGCACTACGGTCGCCGCGTCCGAACGCAGAGAGTCGCTAAAACGCGATGCAGCATCGATACAGTTGCAAAATCGCCGGTCGCCGATGCTAAAAGAAGCTAGTCTGCGGAGGCCCCATATTATTAGAAATATCATACTCATGGTGTCACTCCATGTGATAATTACATGGTGTAATCTTAATATTTATTTGTAACGATATTATACATCTAAACACAGGTGATATTTACATAGAGATGATATGTGTAATGTTATCTGTGTTAATACTTGCGGCAATACATCTCGGCCAAAGTACGAGTAAATAATATTATTCAAATAAAATGATCTGTTGCTGTCGTTATAGCATTTAAAACATGCGTAATGTGTTATTATTCAATCATATACATAATGGTATTTATCTTCTGCTTTTGTTTCAGGTAAAAATAATATGTCACAGAGAAGACTAAATCACAATGAAGAGGTTTTGTTATCGAAAGCAGTATGGTGTGGTATGAGTCGACATTTATTTAAAAATCGGTAATGATATATAGGTAATCACATATCCTCTTGGAAAAATCATAACTTGTCTGTTCACATGTACACTGAGACTATTACTAGATCACAGGTATTAGAGCAATAATTTTATTCTCCCTAGCAAATTAAGAAATTATTCCATCAGACCATATAGGTAGTTGAAAATGAAAAGCTTAAGACAAAAATGTTTCTGCCACTAGCACCTTAATAAACGCGTATTCATGAGTAACAAAAAACTGAACGAATCAATTACCACGTTCTCAACCTCAATGTTTGTCGTTTTAATTTTAAAAGCCACTCAAAACCCTTTGACGGTGCCTAAACTTTACATTCCATACATACCGCGGGCGCGTGATATCGTACCGTGTGTGTCCGTCCCTTTCTGTTTCCCCATTTCACCCTTTACTCGTGTCATGACACTTATGACAGCTGGAACTGATAAGCTGAAGCGATTCAAACTTTTTGTGTTGCTGACTCTACTTATGTGCTCAATTTATTATAAAATTTGTTTTTGTTATTTTTTTGTATTTAACTGGGTCACCGATAATGAGTGGATTTCTTAAACAAAAGAATGTTTCTCACTTTGTTTTTTTCACCGAGTTTTTTTATTAAACGTGATGTTAATATTGCTCGATTTGGAGATTGAAATCTTTTACTATAAGCAATCAATATAATGATATGTTAATTGTCTATTCAAATTCTAATCTAATGAGAGGCCAATACATGTAATCCTTTCCCTCGATATACTTGCTTCTCAAAATCAAACTTATTCTTACATACAATAACTAGTTAGTGATGGGTAAGCCTAACATACATACATGTTATGACATTATTAGGACAGTATTAACTTACACGTTAATGCAATTTTCGCATGTGTTATTTTTATTGCATTACGAAGACAAATAAAGTGTGTCGGTGAACCTAAAACACATGACGCTCAATGACGGTGCTAATCGTCGCACCGTCATTGAGCGACCTCCAAGAGGCTCGCACCGCTGCCGCCGTTGGCTTGTCCACACAATGCGCGGGGCCATTCCGCTCAATTAGCCACGCCGACCGAGTTTGTCTACTCCGCAGACGCTCGCACTGTTGTCGGCCCGCTTTGATTAAACTTTGATTGGGAGCTGTCACTCATTCCACAGATTTAGAACGCGGATCGCACGTCCATGTCATATAAACGCGGTGGCGGTTTTTGATTGATACCTTTTTGTATTTTTGCATTCCTTTTTTTGCAAATCATCTGCATCGTTTGTACTTACCCCGTTTTTTGAGGTGTTTTTTTGTTTGTCGTTTATGCGTTTGTTTAATCCGTTTGTGATGGTTTTATAGTTCGCGCGTCATTGACTGGACGCCACTCATCTGATTTCGCAGTATTTTGGTGACATCTATATGTATTTTAAAATGCCACCAGTATTTAAAGTCAGATAAACACGTTCTGCATAACTATAATATTTCAAAATAACTGTCGTGGTAAATCGATCGACGAAGTTTCATGAGAAGGGTTAAGAGTAATTAATAAGAACTTATTATGCAGGGTCACAACAAACCACAATTTCCTCCCAGATTGCACAATACTATTGCTATAAAAGTAAATCTTTCGATCACTAGTCTTCCTTCAATCGTCCGACGCCACGCTTTTACTTTGGACGCAATAGCTAAGCTTTAACCTAGTTGAAGTTTTATATAATAAAAATTTTAATAATCGATTAATCGCAAATTAACCATAAATAATCAAGCACTATAATTAAAAACTATCTTTAGAAATTTAATTACTTACGCTCAGATGAAGCGTAAGAAAAATAGCCTCTAAATTTTTCTGGTTGATCAACGGTAATTAGCGGTACTCATCGAGTCTCGAAACTCACATAAATTCTGGAATTAACAAACTGCGAAAGTAACCGCAAACGTTTCAAAAGGAAAAAACGCGGCTAAATAAATTATTACCTAATTCTCGTAACAGGGCGAAGTTACAAAACTTTTTCCCCTCTCGTCGGGGGAGCCGGGGTATTATGGCACAGCTTCCCGACAACTTTTTATAACTCGTAGTAACACTTGGAGTGACGCGGTGTTAGGTAATTTCTCCCCTCGATACTCCCTAACTGTTGCGTAACGAGAGCTTGGCACAGCCGACTTATATCAGAACAAGTCATATGGTTTCATACACCTCGAAAACTTTGAGAACCTTGACTTGTGGCAACATTTTTATTACGAACATTACTTAATATGTGTCTCGCCATTTCCTCTTTGTTACTTTTAATTAACAAACATTTTGTAACCAGTTACAGCGTTTTTTCCTCTCTTTTATTTGCGAAGTTTGAGCGTTGTGAAAGTTCATGTAACCTCAAATTTAATGTTTACTTTTATTGTATTAAGAAAGCTTTTATCACAATGCTTTTATTGGTATGAAGTTGTAAATCTTAATTTTGGATCGTGGGGGATTTAAATTTTACAAAATAAACTTAGACCATTTGTAAACTTAAGTATGACAGAAATAATTTAAATTTAAATATTGCTATGTTTTAAGGTACCTTGCAAAAACAGTTTTACTTCGCAGTATTTGTTGCCTCCATATTTACAAGAAGTACCTATAACATATTCTTTCCGTACAAGGTAGGTATATTACACAGATCAGAAAAAAGTCGTATAATTATATCTAGTTCATCCGTGTTTACAATCTCAGTTTGCTTAGTACGTATGATGAATAATGCTATAAAAATTAACGTCTTGGAAATGATACATAGTTATCATCGGCGCCCTTTTACTACACAAATATTTAATTAAGCTCCTCATAACGACATCCAGTAGCAATTCCGACTGGTTTAATTACACTATTCCAACCAACTACAAACGTCATTTTTTAAACATCACATGTAATGTATAATTTTATATTTGTGGTGTACGCGTAGACATTAGAACGTAATTAATGAGTTTGAAAAGATTGTATGATGCTGGGTTTAATTCTAAAATCATCTAAGTAATAACTTTATATTGCCACTCAAAAAGTTATGTATATAACGTAACCACTTGGTAAATGAGTCCGAGGCTTCTACTCTTTCCTCATATTATCCCTAGTCTGCCTCCTTCTCTTCCTATTTCTTCTATAGCCTAAAACCGAATTAACTGTTTATTACTGCCGGTAACTGCCTACCATGGGCTAGGCCATGCCAGATAACCGTGTATGCAGTTTCTATGGTAAAATAAGATCAAGGTTCGATTGTACAAAGTTCTACTAGTTGTGCACCGCACTTGAAGTCTGACACTGTACCTAATAATAGCCTCAAATATAAACTTAGTTGAAGGAATGTAGATCTAATACTCCTCTATCAGGGATTAGTCAGTCAAGTCAGTCTGACTAATATTTTTGTGATGACAAGGCAACGTGTTACATTATTATTACGAATTCTTGGGATTTCTTAATGCATTCGTGTTGGTTATTGAGGAGCCATACACAATAGCATAAGCTGTGATCATGGTCATTCAAGTCAGTAAATCACTTACACGCACATTCTTACTCGTAACTAAAATAAAAACAGATTTTCACTTATTGGGTGCTTATTACTTTGTTTATGAAGTAAGACTTGGCGAAGTACGACACCGTTATGCTCATTATTATTCACGAATCTGATGAAGAAACATCATATTATGCCGTATTGTATTTGGATAGACACTGACTCAATGTGAATCCAGTAAGTAAGACAGCAAACAAAATCGATTAAATTACAATATGCTTTCGCTGATAGTGTTCCCAAGAATTAATACGTTGAAGAGGCTTACAAGTGTGCTTCTTTGATAGGTCGATGTTTAACCAATATAAGATTTCCAATAAATGATCGAGTCACCACACTTATTAAAAGTATTTTACCGTTACTGTCTCATCAATACTTGCAACTTATGAAAGTTATGAAACACATTTCAAGTAACCACTTTCAGAATACAGTTCTCTCTCATTTAAAAGTAATTTGACTCACAAGCAAACTATTTGAACATTAGCAGGTTCTCCATTAATGTACCGACATTTTGTTATTCTAATATCTGTTTATTTACAGCCTAGTAATTAACGTTTATGGACGATGTTTTCATTAATCCACTGAACACAGGATCCCCTAAAAATTAACTAGTCAAACAACTGTTTATTGTTTCCGGTGCATATTGTTTTGACAGATGCTGCCATTGGTAGTCCACTGAAACAAATTACAAAATACTCTCTGCTAGCCCGAAAATCAATTTAGGCCGAATCACATTCGATTTTCGTCCTTATTACGTCTGCTTACCAACGCAGTGTCATAACAGTTTGATAGTTTCGATGGCATATACGCGCCGATTGTTGTGTAAAGAAGGCGTGGTGTCGTCGTATCTATTTTTAGGTTTACGAGTTCAGTCCCCTTCTCCCCTGTGTCCCCTTCGTGTCGTGTTTCATCCCTGCTTGGCCAAATGTGATGGGTCTCACCTAAAACTCTTATACACGTCGTCGCACTGAAGTTTATTGCTAAACTAAAGCTTTATCGTCTCTTGGCGTTTAGAGGAACTTCGATATTTTTATTTCCATCCTATTCATGACAAGTCAAGTGAGCGTATTGAATACTCACATAATGTCCCATAAGTATAAATACATAATTCTTACACAGTGGTACGCAACATGCGACCCCATAGCGTGTTCTATAAAAATTCCCGTCGAACAGTGGCATATAAATCGCTCGAGACACGAACCAGCTCGATCTTGACCAACATTTCGTAGACGTGACGTAAGCGTCACAACTGTGAATTAACCCAGATAACATTCCAGAGTTGTAAACGTACGGATAGGCATCACACTCCGTTTTATCTCTCAAACACGACGCACCAACAGCATCGGAGTGGTTTAACTAATGCATTCCTGACTCAGAAGCTTTACCAAATATTATTGGTTATGTTAACGCGTGAAGTTATAAGCGTCGGCTATCACCCATCAGCACGCGCCAAAAGCTCTAACTTGGAAATAAAAATTCGTCTAAAATACCGTAGATTAACTTCATCGCCACAAACTATCGGCGTGGTTGTAATAGAAACCAAAGCTTGTTCTACAAGAGCTATTTCGGTGTATCCAATTAAGGTCATTTAGCGTTCCCAGAGTCGGCTTATTTGCTGGTTTACTTCACCGACAGTTACTTACAATAGTGGCCAGATTTGCGGCAGACCCGCCTCATCGTTGAAATTAGGCAATTTGTTAGAAGCAACCCTTTAATCCACGTCGTCCGTTGTGGTAATTTACCTGTCGTACGTCTAGCGCGACTATTACAAACTATCAATTTGTCACAGCTCAATCAAAATCTATAGGTTTAGTGCATGCCGCCGCTACGTTGATAAAATGCTATCGTGACTTTACATGATCGACGGGGTGGGGTGAAGTGGTAATCATTTTCATGATTCTATTATTTCATCCATCTTCTAGCGTCTAAAAGTCAGCTTTTCTATATACTGAGTGACTTCTGACCTGTACATGCACATACAAATCAACTCTACTACGCTAAGATTTGGATGAGTCACCCGGATATTTATCATAAGTGTAGGTGACAACTACGTCCCGTTTACGTGTTCTATAAGAGGTGAACAGTCGACAGAGTGAGGTTATGCAAAAGATTACTCATGTGCCTATTTACTAAAACTCTTAAGCGAAGTGATTTCGTTTCCTAGAAATTGAACTTTCTGCTTTTGAATTTCCTTACCATTTTTTAAATTTGTGATGTTAGGAATTTTTAACAGAATTGTTGCCGTGCCTTTCAAACTAAAACCTTGCGTTGCATCTCTTACAGTATTTAGTTGCATGACAGCGATATCGAGTATATTCAGACACATGCAACCATATCAATTATCAATGTAAAGTATTTACGATCCTTCTTGTATAAAAACCACGTCCTTTCAAAAAGACCTCGTACATATTTATCCAATTTTATTGAAACAGGTCTTACTCGCGGTTTATAGGTAGGTAGATACACATTGGTACATCGTAGTAGAAATTTTATTATACTTGGCCACGTGCTTCAAAAGACTACATGGGTCGTCGTAATTGATACATACATACGTATGTTCCCCCACAAGTACTGGATGTTAATGGACAATTATTTCGGCAGTCGGCGGTCACACGCGACGCGTGCCGTGCGCGCAGGAGAGCGCGTGGACTTGGAGGCTGGAGGGACGAGCGTATAGCGGGATTTAATCGATATGTGTACACACGCCAAGTCAAGCTAGTTGTAGTGCGATTTTAATTCTTATTTCCTACGCCATAAGAACGTTACAACTGTCTAGCTTGACGCGTAGCCGTGTGTACGATGAATGTGTCATGACGTGGTCATGTCGTTTTCATCATTATTTTGTTCCCGTAGTGTGACTTAATTCGTCTCGATTATTTATGATTGGGTATTCTGCAGCTACATTTTACGCATTACCCTTTGAACCAAAAAGATTCCTTGAAAATTTATTGTAGCGGAACCCAAGGTTAACTTGTCTTTGAGCCGTAAGATAAAGAGACAGTTAGACAGGAAGACAGTTTGGCGAGATAATTGTCAATACTTTTGTCAATACTCAGCAAAAACAGTCTCATGGTTAACCCTTCTCCGCTGTCTCTTATGGCATACGCCAAGTAGTCTGGTCGATAAGGCCATGTGTGCAGGCACCGCGGGAGACCGCCCCCTCGCCGGCTATTTTCATTTATCACTCGAAGATGCTCAGCCTTTCCTCGCCGATAACGCACACACACACCCACACCAAAACACATATTTATAGTTTTCTATATCGTAACAGTTTCCAGTTATACAACAGATTTAAGAAATAGTATTATCTTTAAAATTTAAGCGTTCGTTAGCAGAATAAAAGATACAACATTTTATTCTCTCACTAGAGGACGCCAGCAGCTACGCCTGCATTTTTTTTTAAATTTACCCGTTTTGGCCGATCCCGTGGGAATTTCGGGAAATCCCTTCTTAGTGCACCCCTACGGTCCCCAAGGAACACACATGCCAAATTTCAGCTTCCTGCGCCTAATAGTTTCGGCTGTAGCGTGTCTGTCAGTCAGTCAGTAACGCAAGGATTTTATATATTAAGATAATAAACAGCTATAATAATAATTTTGATCAGAATAATATCTCACTCTTTGAGACCGATCGCCGCCGCCATTACCTAAGATTTAAATCTAATCTAATTAAGGTACGGGCAATTTCTTTAAGCTTGATCCAAATACACTAAATTAAAATATAGAGACATAAAAATTTAATGACCCCACAGAAAAATATACCCATCGGATAAACTAAGAGAAACATATATTTTAATTAAATTGCCTCATGCAACACCTATTGTTACTAAAAAAAGGTTCTTTATCGTGTATTATTGACGCAATTCGTTTTTATTGCCAAATTAAAAATCCTTTATATTTTTTTAATAAGTAAAGTTTTGAAACATTGGCTGTGTCGTTAAGCCCGTCAAATCACAAACAACGCATCGATCGGACGGAGCGGACTTAGTAAATCTAATAAGAGATTTTTTGTACGCGAAACGAATGAGGTGAAACGTGTTTGAAATAGACAGGGGATTAAGTGTCCCCTAGTGGAGGGGAAATGTGTGTGGCATGTGCAGGGTTAGCTGCATTGTACCGTACTCTCTTCACGATATTTGGAGCTCAAAACTTGGTATTGAGAAATGGGTTAGTGTGGTGTTGAGGCGATAGCGTATGTTAAGTGTCTATTCTGTTAATTAATGCGGGTACTTGCGTATTTTAGGGTTATTATGTAGAATCTTGTGCTGTTAGTATCCGAAAAAAATATACTTTGCATCGCTAGCTGTAGTATAGAAATAGTAGAGAAGCTTTTTTATGAGCTCGCTCTCTGGAAATTGCCCGTGTATTAGGAGAAAATACAACATTAACTACTCGCATTCAACAGCTGAAGATTTCATGGCACACTGCGTGGCAATCATTTGCTGACCGCACGAGTGGCAAATGCAAATTACTTGAATACATATCACGATTTTAACTAGATGTCCATTTAAATTATACCATCATGGTAACATCATTTCGATATCTCGTAATGGAGTCGTAAATTTGTGGGAAGACGCTAACATTCTTAAGTTATCAAAAAATAACAATCAGTATCAAAGCAAATAAAATACAATTTTTGTCTCCAAATATGTCGAAGCAAAGCTTTTTGTAATCCGTCTTATTATTCCATCGATAGGTTTCAGTGAAAAGAGAGAAGATTTACTGCACCAATACACCTAGTATTGGTGCAGTAAATCTTCTAGTAGCGAGGGTTATCCCTCAGAAGCAACATTATTGATAATATTGACAGCCTAAGTTATATTGTGATCTTGCAATGAGTTGACTTACCAGACCTGTAGAAAACACAATTTTGAACAAAATATAGTGTCACCAATGTTTGAGACTGCAATAGAATTAAATTCTAAATGTATTGCAGATTTAATCTTCACATGTCAAATAGTCCAAGTATTTATTTTTGATCGCTTTTAATATAGGCTCGAAACATTGCATACAAATCCGGATCACGCAGAGTAAAATAAAAGCGCCCTGTAACTTACTAATTAAAACCAAAATACACCATTAAAATTTGTATAAATAACCGGTTTTATACTTATAACGTGTATACACAAATCCTGACGAATGGTAGCTGGTTTGTGCGTGGTCACAAAGCGTTCTCTTGCATCGAGGGATCAATTTCACGCGGATCGATTACTCTTTGTCGTCCAAAGGTCCTTGGCATGCCACATGTGCGTACGATCACTACGGTCCAACTTCATATACACGTGCATTTTATGAATGCATTTATGATCATATGTGATGACTGTTGCATGTGTCTAGCTTTTGATTGTGGGCTAAATGTGTCAAGGTGTGCATTGCGGGTTAGCCGATTACTGTAACGGTTTGGCGGTGTTAAAATGAAAGACAAATGTGCTCAGAACCTACAATTTATGGTTTAGAATAATGGGCTCTCTTTGAAGTTAGAGTGTATGTACATTATTTATGTTGGCTTGTCTGCATACAGTCTTATACTAGTAAATTCAGTTCAGATCGAAGGACTATAATTATGTTCTATGGTTTTACTTGTTTCTATTACAATGCTCTTCCTATTCATTTACGAATGAATATTAATCTTTTGGTCCTAAATATCTATCGGTCATCCGTAAAAAATTGTTAATGTGAGCAAAGTTACCCCATTAACTTCTAAATGTCCATAATCCATATCTCCATACAAACATATTGAGTAACTAATAATGAAACTTTATATTAGCATCCTCCAGCATTCTGATCCCATTAATCAGTTCTTACACGCTGTCGCGCGCAAAATGATCGCAATTATCCTAATGCACGGCGGCGGTTTTTGTGGACATTTCACCACAGCCTTCATATTGCAATAAGCAACAATTTGCCCGGACGAAAAACCCCCTTGGACATTAACGAACTAACCATTAAGTTAATTAGACATAATTGCACTGATGTATTGAATACTATCCGATATGTAATGGCGTTGTTTGTTAACTAAATCGAGCTCGGTCAATTAGTGCGGCTGAAGCTTTTTGTGCGGTATATGTATTGATGGATGTTTATTGTGCACTCGATGCTGTAGCCACTCGCATTAGAATTAATATGTATGGACATTAACATATTTGGCGTATAGGACCAGAGAGCGCAGGGTGCGACTTGCGTATGTGAACAGCTTCTGGATTTTCCTGGAACTAATTCAGTCACTCATGGTCCAAACTTTTACACAGTAATTCAATTATACTAGGTTTGATGTTAATAGATGATGGGCATAGGGTAGTCTGCAAGGGGTATACTTGTATGTATAGAGATAGTCATGTTCTTTATGTTACTATAGAATGGCTGCATTCATTTAATTGCGCTCTTAAAATTAACATGTCAGTATTTTCTAACAGAGTCAAAGTAATTATAAAAAGGCAATTTATTTCCGTTGTATATCTGTTTATTGTACAGCTCTGAATACTTGAGGAAATTTTATCTCTCAGTACGTACAACTCAATTTGGAAGATAAAATACGTGGAATTCTGTAATCATTAATTAATAAATTCCAGTCAAGACATTACTGAAATTGAATGCCGTTGTGTTGTATTACGGGTTTAATCACTGCATTAGGCTCGTTCAGTGGGTAAACAGTGCAGGTACGGACAGCTGTGTGTGTACACAACTACGCTGTGCTCCCGTGCTGATATTTTTGAGCGTCTTTGTAGGAATATACTAACCACGTTAGACAAATCTGTAAAATGTTTACTGTTATTGAAGTACTGAGATGTGCCACATAGATATGGCCTTAGATGTCCGATAGATATATGTCGCCGTTTGCCAATACATTGAAGTGAACTGAGGCAGTTGCTCGATTAAGAACTGGCTTTTTAGGTTTGTAAGTTCTTCCTTGCACGCTTTTATATCCGTAGTTAACTTGGATATTTTGCCGATCAAAGAAGATCAGGAGAAAAGGAGAGGTACCAGTTCGAAATCTGGAGAATGGACAAGCGCTGGTTATGCATACAACGCTCTCTCTTTCATACGGTCGCGAATCAACGAGACGAGACAACACTGTGATATCCATAAGTTGTTGTTTGGAGTCTGGGTGTTTCATTGTGTCCGTTGGTTGTATGTTTGTAAAGCCCCCGCAACACAGGATTTATTTCTATTGCGAGAGTAGTCTTAAAAAAATACAGATTAATTATCATCGTCGGCCTTGTTTATAATCTGTCCCGAAAGGTTCTGTAGTACCTGCCTCTCTATGTCTCTCCACTAAGCTTTCGCTACCACCATAGATTTGCTACATATCGTTAATTTCAGCCAATATTCTGTGATACTTTCCTGTTTCAGCTACAAAAAAAAGTTAGGAAATTTCCAGTCTTGGACAATTTATTCTTATCAAAAAGCGGTTCATCGCTTCGTTTTTGGAGTAAACATCGCAGGTACCAACAGCTGTGTTAGGGACCATTGTGCGTCGCGCACGTAGGCCACGCTCGAACTCATGTTTATTTTATTACTGCACTTTTTACAACAGACTTATTGAATGTTGAATTTTGATGCTTGAATAGTTTGGTTTAAATTTTGAAGGGATATAGTTTTCATGTATGATTTGGAGAACGTGATAAAATGGATTGAGGAATGTTTGTAGAGTTTATATTATAATTGTTTGACTGGCCTATTTGTCTAATGGTTTGTGATCTTGAACCTTGGAGGTGGTAGGTTAAATTCCTACGTAGTATAAATAATTGTGTGGCAAATATGAAGGGTTCTACGTCCTGATAATATATATCACGCAGTATGTGATCTCTATGAGGAGATCGTTTTTCATGATGATCATATATATCATTTTGATTGAATACATACATACATAGACTCACGCCTGTTTCCCCGAAGGGGTAGGCAGAGGCATATTAAACGCCCACTTTTCGCCAGTGTTTTGATCCCACGTAATAGGTAGCGAGCCTATTGCCGCTTATAGTGATATTTTGTTTGCCAGAGCCTCGTCCGTTGATCGGCATGTGCACCACTTGCAGGTGAGGTTGGCTCGGGACCCTAAGTTCTTGGTGGGAACCCTATGCACCCTATATTTTGATTGAATAGTACCAATTAATATGGCATAATATTTCTGCTTTTATTAAAATAATTATCGGAAATCGCTTCGAATTGCGAATTCGTAATGACTAATACTATTCCTCGTATAGCTTATTAGATACAATGAAATTATAGAAAACCTTAAATAAAGGCTGTGCGCTGGATAAACTAATGCACCAAATAGCGTTCCCACCGTAGTGTTTCCAAAGGCGTTAATTACTACAATGTCTGCAACAAGCCACCAGTTCTCGCATGTTTACACCTACAACGTTACAATGAAGGCTTTCAGAGCATTCGCGGTATGCAACTAATGCTGCACAATACAGACCAGACGGTACATGTGCTTCCGGGAATTCGGCTCTGTGATATTCCTAGGAATGGTTATGAACTTAAATTTAATTTTCCCGGGGATAAGTTTGAACTTGAATTGATATGGAACAACAAAAAGATAAGTTCATTTTAACAATAATAGCGTGCTTAAAATGTTATCACTTTTATCAGTTGTTTAATAGTTCTGAATTTCCGATGCTTTTGAAAGAATATCAGGGATGGGTCCTACATTCGATGCACACCTTAATGTTGTAAGTAATTAAAAACACAGATGTTTGTAACAAATAGGTTTTGGTTCAATAAATACATTATTAACTCATTATTATTATATTAGTGGTTTGGACACGTGGAGCGAATGAGTGAAGAAAAAATGACGAATCAGATTTATAAGGCAAATGTGAGTGGACAAGTCGGTCGCGGCAGACCTTGTCGGACATTCCTCGATCAAATTGGGAACGTCCTAAAACACGGCAAGGTCCGAAGTACCCGAAACCGGCGAGCATGTATGAAAAGAGTAATGAGTGTAGAAGAAGCGCGTGAGGTTTGTAAGGATAGAAGCAAGTCGCCACTTGCTTGTTCTGTTATCTATGCCTACCCCGACGGGAAAAAGGCGTCAGTATATGTAGGTATGTATGTATGTATTATATATGAATATGCATTCATACACTCATTGTCCTCTCATATTTGTACTCATTTCTAATCGCAAAATTTTTGTCGAATACTGACAACATTTATCAATTTGACAGCTTCTAATGGTTTATTTTACTGAAACCAAAACAATTGAAAGCTGTTTTCTTGCCGCAACACATTATTCTTTTGTTTTTTTTCCAACGTTTTGTTTGCCAAAAGACTTTTTTTGGTTATTGTTTTGTAAACCTTCGTCTCTATTGTAGTCCTCAAAAACGGCCTACCATTATTGGTACTATTAACACGTATTGTATAAAATCTGTGCGAGTGAGATGCAGCGGTAGGTATAGAGAGCGATATAACGTCGGCACCGGACACGTCGCTTCCTCGCCCGTATTAAACGTCCGCCTACGCGGTCGCTTCCTGCGCGCCACTAAACTGAGGCCACGAGAAACACGGCCAAAAAACATTGAGATTACGCCACGAAGAAAGTTGCGGCGTCGTACCATAGAGTTCTAGTCAGTACATATTTACAAATAGCAACAAAAAGTCCCAGTAACCTCCAAGACCTTTTTTGGCTTTAGACCCGGTGGTCCGCTTGCTAGCAGGTACTCATACCAGATTTTACGGAATATTTGCTAAACGTCAAGCAAAGATATCCTTTGGTATAACTCTCCTTACGGGTCTCCCTCCAGCAGGTTTCATATTCAATGACTTGAGTTTGGAGCCATATATGCCTGGGGTTCCCGAAAGATTCGGCCCGAATTCGAGCGAAAACCTAAGGGTACTGCTGATTAAAAATGGCACACCACAGCAAATGTAAAAAGCTGACTATGGCATTGTGGTGTGCCTCGCTACATCTTGGTGCGGCCAAAATTTTCTCGTGTAGCTTTTTTACACTATGGTATCTTGATGTAGAGAAGTGATATAAAATGTTTATAGAACTAACAGTTTCTATATCACTATGATTAAGAGAGTATCTCGTGGAGATAACTACTGTCTAATGCTGCTATTTGCATTCGACATGTCTTTTATTAGTAGTAGTAGCTATAAACATAAAAGTTCCTTTCTAAACGCTATGAAACAATCTCGGTTTCTGTTTCAAGTGAGAAGGTTTAATGAAATCGGTTACTCAGTATGAAACAGAAACCGATCCCCTAATATCGCCATATCTTTAAAGCATCTTGGATTTTAACAGGACTATCACTAGCAGACAGTTAATATTAAAAGTAACTACTTTGACAACATTTTGAAAAAGCTTTAATATCGGAGAAAAATAATATGTAAGCACTTAGACGACCGGTTGGTGCAGCGGGAGTGTAAGCGACTGATACGCCGAAGGTCGCGGGTTCGATTCCCGCTCAAGTCAAACATTTGTGTGCATGAACATGGATGTTTGTCTTGGTCTGGGTGTTTCTATGTATAATATGTATGTATTTACAAAAAAAGGTATATATGTATGTTTATCTATTATCTAGTACCCATAACACAAGCTCTGCTTAGCTTGGGACTATACAGTGGCGTAGCTAGCATGGGTGGCACCCGGGGCGGTAGTCGGCGAATGACCTTTTTTTTTTTTTTTAGTCGACACCTTAACAATTCCGTGCTCTAACTCTCGTAGTGCCTATGTTTTTGTACATTGTTCTTAAGGTGTCACCCCTATTTTTGGATGGGTGGCACCCGGGGCGGACCGCCCCCACCGCCCCCCCCCTTCCTACGCCACTGGGACTATATGGTGATGTGTGTACCTATGTGGTAGAATACTATTATTATTATTACCTACCTAACCCTTACGAAGCCACGGCCACAGCTAGTAAAACGATATTATATTAAGACTTCCTATTAGCTCGTTAAGCCACTGCAAATTACCTACCAAATTACATCCTTCCTATCGAACAATAGTTTGGTCGGGTTGGTATGCTGGTAAGCACACCAAGAAGAGCGCCATATTATTCAGCGATCGATCGACTGTTTTGTTGGCGAACTCAAATCGTAAATACACTGCTGTAAATCTTAGTACCCACTGATTAAGTACCCGGCTAAACTATCTCCCAGAGTCTGCAGTCTGCGGGAGTTCTAAAACCGTTACATCGAGATAGCAAAAGCAGTAGTTAAAAGTTTATATAACATTAGCCAATGCAATAACAAGCTTAGTTAAGATATCAGCTACGTATGGCAAAGTGCCGGCGCGCTCTTGACAATGATTTTGTTTAAATATATTACCTAGCAAACTTGAAACGTGCGTACCTAATGCGAACCAATGCCGTGCCGCCGTTTTGTGCTAGTTAAACTTTTTATATTCAAATATTTTTTTCCTCAACAAAACTTGCTTTTTTACCGTTAAGTAACCCATTAAAAGTACAATACAAGAGAAGTTAATGCAATTTGTAATGGCTTACGGCTTGAAATTTAATAAAACGCCATATCTTTATTAATTCGCGTTTGTGATGGCCCTACGTGAACGGTGCCTTTGATGTGCACCTAATGCTGGCAGATATGCGGGTAGGAAGTCGTCGTACGTATACATCTCATGCTATCGGAACTCAATATTTGAATATGTTACGTGAAAACCGTGTCATTCGGACACGGATTGTGACGTCACAATATCCTGTGAAGGTGTCATGCGATATAAAACGAGAGACTAGTCTTACAGTTGTCTGTCTGCTTAGAATTTCTTATATTTTTGAGAAATGTTCGCTTTAGCAATCATTCCTGTACCATAGGATTTCTTCAGAAATATGCAACTAACGGATACCAAGAAGTGTACGTACTTTGTTGTGGATCACACAAAGGGTTCTGGCGTGTTGGCTATCTAAACCCAAAACACTCAACGCAGTGTGAAATGATGAGGCGCCCGTTTAAATCACTGTAATAAAGGTGATGAGTTATTAAATACACACATTCTTGAAATGGAAATAGTAAGTTGGTTCTATTTCTCGACAAGATATATTAAATAATCCGTAGTACCTTTAATTTTTTATGAAATTTAAGACTGGTTTTCTTGAGATGCAATACTGACGAAAAATGTGACCATAAAGAATCTTTTTTCTTAATGTTTCCGTCGCAGCCTCATGTTATGGCTACATCCTTCCTGCCCGAGCTGTTTTTGGAAGAGGACCGTGTCTAGACATTTGATCTGGTTTATAGATTTCCCTAGAGAAAATAGATCATGTGTGTCACCTCTTTATGGAATTACTTAATTATATAATCGTCAAGGCAGATAACATTTGTCCTAATAAAATGTTATGTGCATAAAGTAACTCTCTAGTCGACACTTCGCGAGTGTCAAAACTTCTATGTCCACTGATTCGGACACATGACACAGGTGATAGACGCATATAATATGGAATGAGTGAGATCTATGTTAAATGTTTTTGTTATCACATCCGTATATATTTATTATCTCGTAAAAATATTGAGCTGGATTTAGTTCAGAAACGAGCATTTCTATAAGTTACCAAACGAAGAAATCAGAATTCCTCCTGAAACACAAGCCATAGCGTGAGCACACATCACACACGCACACACACACAAGCGCAGCTATCTAACAAAACCCACAAAAAGCTAACATATACGTTTTTGCCGGCAGGTACGTAGCAAGCGGTCGACTGTGTAGCTGTGGCTGGGCGCATGCGCGCGAGCTTCGTGGGAACCTCGCCGCTTCCTTAAACTAACCCTCTGACCACGCTCCGGTTACACCACAACCTACCACGGAAGGGTCAAACTCGCTACTGGTTTCGACACAGACAGGTGTGACACAACATTTATGGAATATGGATATTATGCTTTAATTCGTGGAGATATGCTTATCTCGCTAATTAAAATGAGCTTATCGTCTTAAGTACCTCTTTAGCGTTTGAATGTTGGAAATATTTAAGACATTTTTGAAGGCATTAAAATCTAATCTATTCTGTAATATTTACGATTTGCTTAATTAATTTTACATATCTTTTCGAATTCGTTCAAATATAACGCGCGATGTCCAACTGACTAAGCAACTTTGAATTCTTGCCTTCAATTGGTTGATTAATAAGATCGTTTTTATAAAAAGTCGAGTTACTTCGCCCGCGGTTTATTTGGCACACACGATTTTTGTGTTGTACGTCACACACATTTCGGTAATTTTTAACAAATCATGCTCAGAAAAAGACTTACTTTATGTAAAATTATAAACATTATTTATTAATCAGTTCTGAATGTATTATACGCTATGTCAACATGTAAACAAATACTCATAAGAAAAAGGCCTACTACATTGTAGCACGGGCGAGCTAACCGCGTACCTACTTCATATTATTTATCTCTACGTTGTCATGGTATCTACCCCGCGTATTCGCTCGCTTCCTCAGCCGAACCCTCCAGTGCGGCCGGTCGTGTTACAAACCGGTTCTCACTATCCCAGTACAGGGTTATAGATTTAGCAATAGAACGTTTGTTTATTTACCGACTGCGTTGAAAACTGAAGACGCTGTGTAATTTATAGTGTCTTATTTCATAAGGGGCTTTGCCACTATCTTATTTCGAACCGGTATGATATTTAAATGATATTTTCGCATATTTGTTATACCTGTGGCGAGGATTTGAATTATATTGGAGTTAAATGGGCGGCCTATTACTTAGCCTATATTTTTTATAGAAATGAGCAGTTACATGCATTAAGAAAGCGTAACATCACATTAGATTGAAAAATCCTGTGTAGAGAACACCGGACACACACTGTATACAGTCTTGTTTGTCAAAACCACACACGCACATAAGTATGTATGTAATACACAGACACAATTCGTAACTTAATCCTGGGGTTGGCAGAGTTCCTCGAACTATAAAGCCACGTCCACACGTACCAATAACTTCGGCCAGTACACATGGCAACATCAAAGCAGCTCAAACAACACTATGCGCTTACTTTACCTGTTCTATGTGTTACTAATTACCGACAGCTCAACTTTGAGAGCAATTCGATTGAGAAACTTTGACGGAGTTGCTAAGTAAATAAACGTCCACTTCCCTTCCGAAGGGGTAGATGACGAAATGTACGCCACGGTGTATTATGCTAATTCGTCAGCAATATATACAAACAAGTAATAGTCTAAAAATCTCATGTAAATATAATCGTGGAAGTCCTTTGACATCATCTGGATGAATTTAACTGGATAATTATGTGTATGTATAATCAAATATGTCTGTTGTCCGTTTAACGGATAAGACTACGTATTAAATCATTGCGCCATAAATGGCTCTCTTTAGTTTATGCCAAAACAACTTGAATTAGAAGCTTATAACCACGACAGCTCCAATTCCTAAACATGATATTACATAAATTATTAATCTGAATGTTAAAATATCTAAATAAACCATTTCGTAAGAGCGCATTTCGAAAGCTACATTTTCATAAGCACGCGAATGTTCAGTTTAAAGTACCTACATACATATGTACGTCCAGTCATTATCCTCTTACGTATAGTTCGCAATACGCCATTAGTCGTATTCCTGAGGTGGCATACATTTGCGTGTGTGGTTCCGTTGTCGCAACGTGACGACTCTAACCTCACTTGAACCTGCTTTTGTTCCAACTTACTTAGTTATACCCGGACATGACCACACATATTTATTTTGCTTAGTTTTAGACTTGAAGCCCGTGGGATAATGCGCTTATTGCTGGCTTAGTCATGTTGCAAATATAATTCTCGCATCGGCATGCTTATCGTGGAAAATAACGAAGCTCTTCGAAAATCTAGTATTTTCCGAAGTAATCCTTTACTACTGGAATGCTAACGTACATTACTTAAAGTTACTGCAGCTACTAAATTACTAAAAGCTTTCTCAGTGCCTAGTTGCGTAATATAACTCTCCATTAGTTTTACGTTAAACCCATTTCCACAAGAGCTGTTGATACTAAGCAAAAAGATAAACCGATTAATTCCGTTGGTCAATGTACTTCCTGCATAAAGCCTCAAGTTTTGTTTAGACATGTGCGCTGTGAATCGGCAAATAAACGGAAGCGTCCACGCGAGAGGTGAATTCTAATTTGATACGATTCTGACGATGAACTCACGAAATGTCGACAAACTACTTTATTGTTTAACAATTTCACCGGATAAAACAAAACTGTTACGTTTACCGACTTGCTTTGAAGGGCAGTATCCTGGGGTGTTCATGTTGAAAAGGAAACTTTTCGGAAGTCGAGGCATAATTGTAATACAATCGATGTTTTTTTTTTTGCTCAGTGGCAGTTGTATTCGTCGTTAGCTCTTACTTATACTTAAAAATGTTATACTTTTATATTATACCTAAAACTTGACATTTAATACCTTTACTTCCACAAAAAATGGCCGGATTAATAACAATGAAAGAAATCTAAGGACTGAAAAATATGTAAAAGGGACAAAATTACACCTTACAAAAAAGTTGTTGGGGCAATAGAAACGGACGCAAACAAAAGTCATAAAGTATTAAAAGTATACCTTTTGTTTTACAAGTTTCGCCAAAATATATTTAACACAATTGAAGTCTCGAAGACTTTTTGTTGTCTGCAAAGCACTACCTGAATATTTTAACAGAAAAACTCGACGGCAAATCTCATTACTGCAATCTAATCTTTCGAAATTCTCCTCGAAATACCCGAGCTGGCTGCAGTGATGCTTGTGAAAGCATTCCGTACGCCGCTTACCCGCACGTCACCCTAGAACTCGAATAATACCTAATGGATATGTCAATAAGAAACTCGACACAGGAGAATCGAATTACCGAACCCTAGCACTGCGTTTACACACTTTAAATATTTATAATTGGATATGTTTCCAAAGGGTTCCTGTACAAAAACGAACATACTTCCACCATATATTTTTTCGTCTCAAATTCCCATTTCTCTCATCACGTTCTTTGATTCAACACATGAATTTAATTAAGGCGCAAATGAAAAGAATATCTCTGACGAATAATAAACATATGTGACTGGTTTGACATGCGCTTTTACGACTTCATTCGGCGAAATCAATTTATAATAAGCCACTATTTTTACAACAGAGGTATAATACGGGCTTAAGGGCTTCGGTCTAGAGATGTGACGAATGATACTTTAACCGGAAATCGCATTTTCCGTAAAGCAACCGTGACTGTTGAAAATTTTCCACAGCGAGCTCTGTGGAGAAGACACTGATAATTTAGGAATATTAATTGTGTGGCTATAAAACTACACATTTATTAAACCTAATCTCATAACCTTACTGCCAAGGTTGCATGTCATTTTCACTTTACAGTTTCGTTTATAATCCTTGTCTAGTATAGAAAAATATCCGAATTAATTTTTGTTTCAAGTTGCACCTCTAGCCCTAACGGGATTCTTTGCCTTGTTGCTTTAACCGTTTCCAATGATAATAATCCGTGGCACATCCTATCTTCATTCGTGAGAGATATTTCCAGCAATAAATGTCTCTTTTAATTCCGTACATCCTTCCATGTTTCTGTGTGTGTACTTTTCGGTATATCCGGCTTAAAGGGCTGAGTGGTGCTTGGAGTATTAATGTTTTTTCGTCCTCGTGTAATTTTCGTTCGTTTTTTGGCGCAAAAGTTATCTAATGATACTGAGAATATGACGTGTTCTGTATGAAATTTTCTCGTTTGCCGACAGTGTGGCGGATAGGTTGGATTATAAATAGGGCAGTGGATGAGAGAGCTTCCTGAGTACAGTCGAGCCCGCAGCTTCGGTGCATCTCATGCCGCCGACGTATGTACTCATGCAACGCAATTACGGTAGATGAAAGTTTCACGGATATGAGTATAAGCTACGTTTTTCGTGTGTGTATTAGCGGTTCTAGTGCTTACATGCCTTATATATTGAGAAATATGTACGAAATTAGGTGTACCAAAATAATATATTTATAAATGTAAGTAAAACCATCAGTATTAATTAATATATCATAGATAAAACATTATCTATCTTTATACTTAAAGCTAAAATAAAACATCAGTTTCTCATCGTGTTCAAGCCTTCTTATGCATGCTATTTACTTTCTTGTTATGAACCATTAAACAAAACGTTTCCAAATAAACCGTTCTTACATAAAGCTTCTCATAAAATTCAACGGTTATAACCGAATTTTCAATACGAAAATGATCACGTTATTGTAACAGTTTTCAGTGTCCTATGAAGCAAGCCACTGAAAAGTATTTTTAATTTGTGAAAATATTCGAGCAATTTAATAATGGGATTGGATGGTCCCGAAACGTTCGCTTATCCACTCTCGGCTGAACGGAAAAAGAATAAAAAGTAAAGCGGTGGACTGAGACGGGGTTTTTGTCACATTTTGTAGAGCCATCCCCGACGGGAGATATATTAAAATTTCATTCAACACTACCGCTACACTCCAAATTAATTAATATAAATCTGCTCGGATTTAAAATTGAGTATATTCGGTCGCACTCTTGTCTACCCAGCAAACTCAATTAGATCTGTCAGATAACTAATCGAATCGACACGGCTATCGCTTTCTTGTCGTAGTTATCTTTTAGTTAGTTAGGCACAACCGATCGTGGCTAGGTTTGCTAATGTAATACTTTACTGTCAGTAAGACTTTTAACGCAAATCATCCAGAGCCATTTGAACTACCTACTTGAATAGTCCGTAGATGATAAAATAAAATAATTGGTCTCACGAATATTTGATGATGTTGATGGTGATATTAGATTGATACTTATTGTCTATAAAAAATTTAGATATATACACGATATAGCAGTTATTTATCAATAACCTTTTACATTCTGTAAGTTACTTCACCGAATCGTTAAACCCGAGTGTGAGCCCTCTCGCTAATTAATATAAATAATTTATAATTAATTCTGAAAGATTGTAATTATATTAGTTTATTTATGTTCGTACCGAGTATTTCTCAACGTATACTTATCTTCGTTTTTTCTCATATAAACATTTGCATAACAAAGGAGCTCATTAATTTCTTTTTTAGTTAAAATTCTTGCTAGGCCATCAT
Organism: Euclidia mi; assembly: GCA_944739405.2. Classification (NCBI taxonomy): domain Eukaryota; kingdom Metazoa; phylum Arthropoda; class Insecta; order Lepidoptera; family Erebidae; genus Euclidia; species Euclidia mi. The sequence continues at coordinate 88,444,736 of OX123185.2, read as the reverse complement.
AACGAATGTGTTTTTTATATATTTTGTAACAGCAGAGCCCTCTTTACAAGCTTGATGAATTTTAAACTTTAATTTATTCGCTTCACTTAAAGGAGATGTTTTAATTCATTTGTCGCGCGAAAGGCATAGCGTTTACATAACTTCGCATAAATATTTAAAAGGTTTACTTCAATTGATTAATACTGTATGTTCGTGTAAAATAGAGGAAATTGTTGTTACTTGGTACAATGTTATGCCGAGTGAGCGCCATGTTTAATTATTATATTAAAATATGTGTAAATACGGGCATTATGACTTATGAATATGAGTCATTTTTTTAATTGAGAATTCAATCCCTCTAGGGCTCATAGGGACACATAGGGCTTTATTAAATGTTCAAATATTAATTATATTTGTGCACGAGACATATTTGTTGACATTATTTGTAGGCATGTCCTACGCTAATAAGGTACATATTTTTAATTGTGAGCCATTTTCCCTTCAGTGTGTGTACCCACTTTACACGGTCTTATCTCGATGACATTAAGATATTATATGATAGTTAATTTGTTATTAAACGTATCTGAACAATTAGTTCACAGTAAATAATTACGCTACTTTTAAAAGGGACTGTTGGGTAAGACAGAAGTTGAATTGGTTTTGAACTAACTTTTGACCTATACAATCTAAGTAGAAACAGTCAGATTAAAGAAAATTCGTTTTTAATATGTACCTACATAATTTTCGTCCTCCTTTCAAACCTCCCATCGTCTGTGATTCAAATCCTTAGATAATAGATCTCATTGTACAGACATACACGAAATCCTTGTTTATTCTACTATGACTATAAAACCGATTTATGAGGATGGCTGGATGTATGTTACTCTTTCTAATAAAAACTACTGAAGGAATTTTGGTGAAACTTTTTAGCTACTTAATCGCAATAACTGACACCTCACGGTTAGATTTGTGGGTAGAAATTAGTAAAGAATAATTATCTTAAAACATCCATTCGTAACGTCTTTCAAAATATCGATGCCCACTGAAATCTCATATCATCTAGATCACATGTCCGACATTCGATACGTTCGCGTGAGTACGGCCAGTCTAGTCCAGCTATTGGGCCCAGTGGCCGATTGATTGGAAAATTGTCTCCGTCGCCGCAATGTCGTATACTCCGACGCCTTCCTGCCGACGCTCTTTTCAACGCAGCTAATTTATTAGATACGTATGCGACGCTTGTTCTACTGCAGCCATCACGTCGACTGGTGCGGAGGTTCTCTATCTTGTACATGGACCACTTGGGGTACTAGATTTTCGAGTGATATGTTTTCAACGGGTAGCCTAGCGGCACTAGGGCTCCTAGGCGAAGGTTTGGGGTCGCAACATTCGCAATCCGGACTACACTTGGATAATGATACTGATATTTCCACTGCGTTGTAGCTTGGAGTAGTGTCGCAGCTTTAAAATCTTCTAGCGTTATGAAAACGCAATCAGTTGCTAATCAAATGAAAGAATATTGGCCAATTCTATCATCTGAGAATCCTTGCTTACTTGTAGTTCTTAGCTGTGGCTCACCGGAAGGGCATATTTTGCGATATCCGTATGTTAAGTGTGATGAAATTTACATATTATTTTTCCGATTCGTATAATTACCATGACTAATTAAAATAGAGCCAAATAAACTCTATTTAAGAAAATAACAGGCTTATATATCACACAAAGTAATCAAAATGCCATATTTTATTAATTCCACTTTTCATCTTGTATATTTTTTTGATAAAGTACCTACTGGTAAGGTGCCGAATTTGTCTGATGAGTAATAAATGGGGGGTGCTTACAACCAGCAACCATAAGTTTGAGATATCTTGGTCTTGTATATGCGTTCTCGGCCGTAACGCAATTTAACTATACGTACATGAAAATTGTAGCTCTACAGAAGTTCGTGACATTTTAATTAACTTAAGCGCTGTGTGTGGCCGCACCTAACCGGTTTTTGTTTAACATGGTCTGTATGTAGATGCGATCTTAGGATAGGCAGAGGTGTCTTAAAATAACGTTTCGCTGGTTTCGTTCGAAAGCCATATAATTAGGAATAAGTGCCGTGCTAAACTTTTTGTTGTTATACATCATTTTAGTCTAAGAAATTTGTGTCCTTTTCGTAATTGGGATTTAGATAAAAGCAGTCACGTATACTCATACTGACGTATATTCCCGTATGTCAGTCAAAATCAAGCTTAACATGACCCAAAATAATCCATCTCCTCGCAAACTGGTTACGCTGCATTCTCTTCCTGTTAAATTATGCAAACATCCATATGGAAAAGGGGAAAATAAGCTAGTAAAGCTCTCAATATTGCAAAGAAATGGCATTCTAATCGCACCAGAGTACCCTTTCCCATAAATAATATATGGGATGGGCGAGTAACGAAATATTTACGGGGATATGAAGACAAGCGTCGTGCGGGCGTTTATAGGTCACACCAACTCGACTCACGAGGCGTCGCACTCCAGTTTAAGGCCGCCTCCCGTCGAGATGCTCCCTCTAACTTTGAAATTCAAGACGCCCCGGGTGATTTTCCACCCTCTAGCCGTGCTGTGGCGACTACGCTAGCGTGCAGACATCAAAGTGCAACATTTTATTATTACGTTACAGGACGAACGGAGGCAAAAAGCGCTTCGTTGCCACTCCACCACCGGCGCTTGCAGATTAAATTCCCTCTTCTAACAACCTCGGCGGAGGACCGTCTCTATTCGATTAAAGAAAACACGAATAATTTGTGCAACGGCGACGTAAATTATTGAGTCCTTACCTTAATAAGTCTGGAGTGGTTTTGCATGTTTGATGCAGAAGTACAAACATTGCAGACCAAGATTACAAGTCGCGTCGTTAAACTTCATTCGAGCTAATAGTGCCGATGTCTGGAGCATAGCTAATTAAATTTATAGTCAAGTAGTTGAGCTAGTAAAGCTGCATGATTAATTGAAGCGTAGATATATACTTTCTATTTCACCCACGCACACGCACGACTCTCTATCTAACGATAAATCTGTAGAGCAATCGCAATATAATACGTAGACGATATATTTATGTTAGCATGGTTCAATGGTTAATCTCAGTATTTATTTATTTGCTTATATTACATTTTAATTGCTAATTTCAATGAAAATGAAAAGTTGTCTTGGTGACCGTTTTGTGGTCAAATTATGATTTCTATTTGCTTCTTTGTGTAATGGCGGAGGCTGAGTTGTTTTAATAGTTGCGATCTCTAATACCGTTTGCACAACTTAATATTATACTTGTATACAAATATTTACAAGCACGTAATACATAATTACAAGCAACACAAATATTTATTTAGTAGTTCTTTATTTTCCGACGTTTCGACCATCATATATCGGTCGTGGCAGCGCGTAGACTTACTAAATACTAGTGAAATATTTACAGGACATGCTTAGCTGGTAGAGTTAAGTCAGTTAGTTATCAAAATTATACATCTGTATATATAAAATTCTTGCGTTACTGACTGACTGACAGAAAAGCTACAGCCAAAACTGTTAGGCGCAGAAAACTGAAATTTGGCACGTTTGTTTTTTGGGAACCCTACGGTTGCACTAAGAAGGGATTTCCCGAAATTCCCACGGGATCAGCCAGAAATGGCTAAATTTAAATAAATGTGCAGACGTAGCTGCAAGCGTCCTCTAGTAATATTATAAAATAATTCGCAGTTCGTCTTCTGTGTCATACATGCACTATCAATATAAACTCGATAAAATTAACACACATAAAATTGCGGGTCTAAAATGTAATTACGTATCATAAAACGTGTGTCGTTAGTGTCAACATTTAAGGCCCACCCCACACGAAACACATAACATTCTTATTTATCGCCAGCTTTAAAAAGTTTATCAAAATGCGGGTAGTTATAGTTAATATAGCAATACGCATGCATTACATACGTAGCACCTGCGAAATTAGTAGGTAACTTGTAAAACGTTCAAGAGTATAATTATACCGGCATGTAATTACAAATTATAGGTTACAGACATGTTACAGGCAAGTAATTGTAATACGTAAGGCTCTAACCGCTTAAAAAGCGATCGGCGGAATAAGGTTGCTTTAATATGAAGGATGTGCAAATACAGAAATTACAGTAATAAAGACTTAACAAAAGGTCTCAGCCAAAACTATGCTTTAATGTGAAATTAACTCTGGTAACGATTTAAGATTTAAACTGCTGGATTTATTTTGCTGTAACTTAGTAGAGAGATAACTAAAGGTCTTAGAGAAGATTTTTGGAGGAATCGCTTTGCAATGTCAAGCTGAATTTCTTTTGCCGTAAAAAGCTTAAGGAAACTGTTTTTTTGTTTTGTAAATCCGTGAACGATGTCAAGCTTTATATAAACAGTGAGTTTGCAACATGAACTCTAACTAGATGATGTCTGATTCAGAAGTGAGTTAATAACTGACTGTTAGGGGCGGAACATACCTGACCGAAGATGCGTCGAACGTATCTTCGGTCGCGTCTATTCCGTCAAATGAATCGGTACACATCTGACGGAAAATGCGTCGAGCGTATCTGCACACATTCGCTGAAAGCGTGGCTATTATGCACACATATAAGTTTTTTCGTACAGGGCCGTACTCAGGGCAGCTCAATATTTTACTGTCATATTCTTTTACCTAATCATTTTTCGTGTTCCCTGATGTTATGTAGTCACTGAAGTCTTGTAGTTATTTATTTTGCAATTCGAGTACTATTAAAAATATGTCGGACTTCGAAGATTTTTTATAGTAGCCAACAAGCGTTATTTAAATATATATCCTATTTAGGTATGGAGGTTCAAAAATAAAAGACGATAATACGATTTGGTTACGGTTTTTCACAAAACTTATACAAATGATATAGAAGGGGTTACAGACTACAGTTGCAGAGCAAGACACAAAATGTTTTCTATATAGGCATGTATGGAAATTGTTCCCGTGGACCTGTAGCACCTCATACCCAAAAATTGGCCCTCGATCCAAGCTAGCAAATATGCGTACACTCATAGCAGATACTAACACTACATTATTCTACACATTTCGTTTCTGAAAAAATAAGTAAGTTCTGGCGGCCCTGGAATCTTACGATCTTAAAATCACCGATCTGGGAATGACATGGATATGGTATGTCCAATACCTACGAATTTAGCGTGCACACCTACGAAATTAGCGTGCACACTTACGAAACGTTGAACAAATAAAATGGTTGCCATTTGGGTTGTTCTCCAGAATGTAATCGATAACGATATGGAGCCGGTTAGAGGAGAATAATACATTTTTGTAGTAAGTTACCTTTGTTAGTTTAAATCTTTTGCCAGATTAGTTTATTCCATAATGCAAATGTGGGCGAAAATGGCAAAGCGAAAGACGACCCTTGTATGAAATATGTAACAAAATATTCTCTGAGAGCCAATATCGGTTTTTAGACATATTTATGCACAAAAACAAAATTATTATGTTCGATAGACAACGATTTCACAGCAGATGTACCACAAACCTTGGCGAAAAATATGGCGATAGTGGCACGAATGACATTTCTAATAAAATATCGTCATGATTAATTTATTCAGTAAACTATGGCTATCTCTTTTTTCTGACAGAGATATCCCTAAGACAAAACGAGACAACACTATGTTTGGTGGCTTTATGTCGATTTCGTATATATGTGTATAAAAAAAATCATGGCGAAATGTGGGTGTAATATTACACCTCTGCCTACCCCTCCGGGGATACAGCCGTGAGTCTATAAATATAAAATATAATAATATATGTGAATAATGTAATTTTTCTATATGTACCTACTATTTGCCCTCTCCATTTATATTCCTTACTCAAAGGTCAAAATTCACGTGGTGCGCGCGACGTCGACGGATAATCCGTCAGTACGCTCGACGTACTAACGGATTATCGGTCAGGTGTGAATGGTTGAACGTTTTTCTATACATTTGTATGTATTGGCGTTACGCGACCGATAAAACGCGACGGATCTTCCGTCAGATATGTTCCGGCCCTTAATCCGAAACCCTTACTTTTCAGAAATCCGGTTAAGGTTTCGAATATTGGCATGAAAAGACAAGACATTAAGATCCAAAAACTTTTGGTACCTATCTGAATTATCCGTAAATATTGTTTTTGAAAAATTAAGTTTGCAGACAAATACTCTTAATTTTTGTATCAGTAACTATATTTGTCATCAGAAATGAGAATATACGGATGTTCAAAAAACTAAGATAGTGCCACTGAAATCATCAGCGTTAGATTCAAATTGCGATATAGCAAGTCTGGCCAAGCCTACAAGCACCATTAACTAACTCGTTGCCCTCAGTTGACTTTACAGCTTTAGCGGCGATATAAAACTGCTGATATGATCTATTTCACTCATATTCTCACGCCAACTACCCACTACATCATATTACCGTTGCAAAAAACATACAATAAGATGGCGTTAAAAAGTTGTTTAAAAAGGCCCCCTTTTTACATAAAAATACTTCTTTTATGTGAGTTGAAAATCTGCCTGAGTACACACTATTTTTGGGTGATATATTTTTAAACATATTCGCTACGAATGTGTGGTAAAAAAAGGATTTTTTTATAAGTCCCCATAAGTCAAGATTTTTAAAGCCGTATTTGTCAAGTTATGCCCAATTAATACATTTTTATACACTTTATAACGCCAAGCTATAAACAGCATCAATCAAACCAAATCAATAAGCAAATTACCGGCATGCCTTCATAACCAAATCATGACAAAGTGTTATGCACGGCTTCTGATTACAAAGGGCAAGGGAAGGACGGTTCGGCCGACGCACCCGAGCGATGAAACACGATTGCGTCGTACAACCAAGTAGGTACCTACTACTCAGGTGCCAATGTGCTCTATTTGCATTTACATATAAACTGTTACTCGTAGAGGAAATTGACTGCGCAACGCCATTGGAGAAAAGTGAAATTAGGTAATCCGTTTGAGGGAAAATCGGAATTAGGTGATACTTTTGGGGAGGGCGAGGAACTACATTGGTTTTATAGAGTTTGTGGTGGTTTGTAGTTTGAGTAAATTGATATTTATACAGGTTAGTGAGGTTGAAAACGATTCCGGATTTTTCCATTTGACTTTAATTTGTTAACTTGTAACCTTCTCCAGAGCGCCGTTTATCTTAATTTGCCAATAAAAATTTAAAAAAATCAACCAACCAAGTTTTGATACATATTTAATGGCCCTTCATCCACTAAACTCGAAATCTTAAACCTACAATCAAACAAAGATCCATTAATGGTTTTTAGAATTCGATACTGGCATGTAGTCCATTCATTCGTCCATTCTTTACAATCAATCACAAGAAGATTCTGTGAACAAAAGTATCGTATGTAATATTGTTTGTTATGATTATGATCGTTTAAAATGAATGGCCACTCATAACGTGTGCAGACGTAGTCGGACGCCGCAACACGTGTAAGCAAAACAAACACCAAGTCGGTATCAGCACCGGCAGACTTACACAGGAACGCACTCAGGCGGCCGCCTCGCACAAGTATGATAAATGTACCGCCACTAGCCCGCTCTAATTCTTCTCTTTACTCCCAAGCGTACGAGGGAGACGTATCACAGTAATGGAAACATGTGACAGCATAACCGCAAGGGAAATACATCGGACGCTGCTAAATTAAATTCACATTAATCTATCAAAACCGTCGCACAACATATCAATTAAACTTTTCAAATAGAACATTTACGCCATCACGATTTTTTCTCACGTATCTAAAACACACATCAATAGATCCGGTGATTCGATGATCTCGTTCTCGAATACGCTCCATTTATTGTTCGATGTGGTGTACACGACAATTTGACGTGATAAATGAATGCGTTGCCGCTCTGCCCTACTGTCATATTTTATTCTAATGTATAGCTTTGTCAAACGCTGGATGTATTATAAGTACTTACTTCATTTTGGGACGAAATTTCACCTACTTCCAAATATTGTTTGTGTGTTTTGCATCTTAACGAGATCCAAAACCGTCACGTCAGAGGAACGTGACATATTTTAGGGGAAATTCATAATTAATTTTACTTAACGAATCTCATAATGCAGCCCAAAACAATAAGATTAAAAAGTGGTCAGAAAAACAAGAGGGAAGCGACAAAGGTACAGGTATTGGATAACAATGTAAACAATGCTGCAGATCCAGTTTGTGCAGAAGCTGTAATACGCGGTAATAAGGGCGACGTTCTGTCGGAGGCCGACGTGGAATGAACGCAAAGTTGATTTGGTTTTTCATAATCTAAAGGATACCACGGAGACAGTGTTGCCACAAAGCGACGCGGCGAGCGCTGAGAATACGCAAACAGGTGTCGACTCCGAGGTTATATTTGCATATAAATAGAGTTCCTGCTTAACTGTAACACTGGCTCGTCCCTTTCTCTCTCGTTCGATGCTGTTCGCTAGAGGAGCACAGAGAGTTACGCCTCCTTGCACGCGCTATACGCAAGTACGGGCGGCTCCAGGAGATTCTATTTATGAACGGTGATGTAACATGACCAATAGATCGGTCACATAACCGCGCGCACGGACATATGTATTGTCTGCGCGCATCACCGATAGGAAGTCGATCGAAACACCATCAATTACTTATTCTATTGCGTCAACATACCATCACACAAAAATAATTATTTCCTCGAATGTCAAAGCTACTTGTATGCTCGGTATTCATTTAGTTTTTACACGAGTGTAGAATAAAACTCTATGTGATAATGGCATTTCTAATGCGAGTCGTTAAAGAATATTCTGTAGGACGTGTTTTGTGGCTAGCGCAACTTTTTCTGTTGGGGAAGTTATTATAATGCGCAGCTGAACCGGTCAGAGCACAACGGCTAGGAAGCGGTCCTGGCATTTTATCGTCCCTAGTCTTCCTTTATTCGCATGGAAAAAGTTCAACGCTTACGCATCACGAATAAGCAAGGAGACACATGAATAATTGAAGCGGAGATGGTCATCTCTAGAATATTAATACTCCCGTGGGTTGGCCATAGCTGTGAAATTATAAAATAACTATCGTGCCAGGTGATTAGTGAGCCGTCGTCGTCGATACGGCCGGTTCCGCGCCTCTTCCGTTAGCCGTTTTTTATCGTTCGCCTATTACATCATAGGAACACGCGCGTTCTGTGCGTGACCCGTCTGCGTAGGCGCAGGTGACATGCGAACTCTACATTATTTCGACATTCACCCAGAGAACCTAACTAGTCGTGTTATCCGAGACCCCTGTTATTTGTATTCTTTTTTTGTTGAGCCCGAACATTTTCTATTTGTTCCGTCGGGCCCTTTTTTTGCTGGGTTGCACCGGCCGCGTTCGAAGGTTCGGAGCGTTTTTACTCGGGCACGGGGGAGAAGTGCGTGGAGGGACGCCGGCGGCCCCTCCCGCCGCCCGGGCCGTCCTTGGCCCGAACGTTCACCTTGGCGCGTTGCGCTGCCGGCGCACCACAGGTAACAAAGTTCCGCGAACTACGTGATTTCTATGGCTGTCTGCCGAAAGTGGAGCCCACAGTATCTCGAGAGCCACTCGGCCGGCGCTAATGTTACGAAGAAACGTGTAATGGAACACTGGCCCTACCCTCCGGCCGCGACAGACCCCCATCCGAGCGCCGCGTTGCTGTACTTTTTACAGTATCTAATGTCTCGCGTTAGATATTCTAGAACACGCTCCTCGGGTGATTGACGAGGACGAATCCTCGTGGTGGTCCTACACATATCTCACATTGCTTTGTATTTAGCTGCTCCAATTTCGCCACTTTCAGTGTATACCCCCCCGCGTCGATTTTATTACCTTTGTCGTTCTAGCACAAAGCTATAAAGTTTGTTTTTACAAACATTAAAGCGATTCGAGGCTTACATTTATGTGATTGGATGGACAATCGTACTACACAAATGAACCACGAAAATTGATTGACTCAGTAATTGCAGATCTTTGAATATTGTGCTGTTTATTGGTGCCAAATCGGTTTAATGCCTTCGCGATAATTGGAGTTTGGTTCATTTGAGGTTTCTCTGCTGGGGAGAAGTATGAATTATTAAAAGAATACATTATAGCGTGCCAGTTCTGTCCGTTTAACTACGGCAGCGCAAGTTCCACGCACTTAGAAACATGAATATTCTCGGAATTGAAAGATAAGAAATAACTTTTTAAGTTGTTTTCACGGAAATAAGATAAATGCTAAGATAAACTTAGCCCGAGAGAGGGTCAGCCAAGAAAGCTTTTTTATTTTAAAACCATTTCAAGATTCGTAGCTCAGTTTCCAGTCGTCGCGATATTCTGGATTATAACAATAAACGAATGAATAGTTTGTGAAACTCTGAAGACGTACTTGGTGCCCATTTCTTTTCCAATTCTATTTTTACAGCATTTTTATGATCGCTACGGTGATTTACTGCTTCAAAAGTGTATTTGCGGCTTACAACAGAATATAACTTTGGGTTATAGGCGTTTTAGTGCTTTCAGTGCCAGCCGATGCCTGCCTTAGGTTCGTTCACCTCGCCGCTGTCATATCAATCACGCGTTTGAATCACTTTTAACGAGCTCGTGCACATCGGTGCATCGGTGTATCGGTGCAGCGACACAGTTCGACTGGTATTACGCGGCTGTTAATTATTATGTCGAGCGACCGGCGGCGGCGGCGGCGCTGGAGCCGCGGCGGCAGCCACAGCTCGCCGACCGTAATCTTATCGCATTAGAGGCCGGACATAGGAAGGGCATTAAATTTGAACGATCGTCGTGAAGCGGCGGGCAGAACGAACGCGCCTGAAACCGGTCGGCCGTCCGTAAATAATGGATTAGAGGTGGGGAGCGGGGCCGGGAGGGGTGTGGCGCACGCACCGGCTGCGCGCGCGGGCCGGGGCGCCGCCCGGGGCGCGGGGCGGCGGGCCTGCGCCTCCCGTCAGCTGTTGCGCGCCCGGGACCGACCCGCCGCGCCGCGCACTCCGCCAATGCATCGGCGTTGATAGCGCACGCCGGCCGCCTCGAGCCCGCTCGCTCGCGACAGTGACAGTGTGTGCGTGACAGGAGTACTGCCCCATCACAAGTGGCGCCAGTGATCATGTGTAGTGTGTGACGCGACAGGATGTGCAGTGCGAGGAGCGCGCCCGGCAGCTGACCGCGCCGCCGCTGGTGTGCACAAGTGATGTTACAACACCGACCGAGGTGATTATTCCCGACCTCGGCCCTATAACACCATGCATGCGCGGCACAACGCTACCGTCACGCCGACGGGCCCGCCGACCCGCTCCTACATTTTAGTGCTTTATTTCTCCAAGCTCGTAGCATTCGGTAAGCAACGCCGTAATTTTGGCGCTTTTTTCAGCATTAAGAAATATTACCACGCCGCCGTAACAGAAAAAGTTCAAGTTTTTTTGTCAAATTTTAACAATGGATGTCGCCCTTTCGCCTGGGGGATTCATTGTATTGAAGGTGCGGCTGGTATATTTTTTATGTATCTACCGTCGGTTTTTTTGGGTAGAAAACCGGTACCGCGTAACTACTACCTACGTATTTTAGGAGATGGTTCTCAGCCAGAATCTATTGTTATCCCACGAAAAAAATTACACGTGGAGTTCCTACATTTTTTACACAGTGAATAAATATATTAATAAGAAACCCATATGTGTCACAGTTACCATTAATTGATTTGTATTACATAAACACTATAAAGTAACAGGAATTTACAGCGAAGATAATTTCTGACTAATACATTTTATGTCTAATATTGGTATGGGTGTATGTGTTTTCCATAGACGTCACAATTTACTGACTAGGAAACTATATTGATAAAAAAAATCAATATACAGAGAATATTATATTAGCTCGTACCTACATTATTGTTTAATTACATACAATTAACGCCAATCTTTAGAAAATCTGTACCGTAGATTGCGGCTACTACTAGTTGTAATATCGAAAACCTTTTATAATAAAAAGGAAGTCTATAGGTACTGTTAACACTTGACGAATTTTCTGCTCTGATGCCACTTGAGTTTATTGGAGCCATGTTTATTATGAAAATGTGTTTTCATGCCTCTCAAGTAACATAATATGTCAACTTTCAAGCACCTATGACGAATTCATTACAATATTTCATCTAGACTAGTAACTTACACGAAAAATCAAACAAAATCAAAATACTGGTAAGAATAGCCTTTTATCAAATTTCAAACCATCAATAGAAAATTGTGCACAAGACATTTCAACAGCAAGTTTGCATCATTTAGTATTTTTTTAGAAATCAATTGAAATAAAATTCTAAAGTCTGAATGGGTGCAAAAACTGTTATGATACGTCAAATCTCATGACTCAATATTTCGTATAGTTCACACATTTCGCATACGTGCAGTTTCCATTAAACTGTCATCGTCATTTCACAATAACGTTTGTTTAAAATATTACGTACGCCAACACTTTATAACATTCAACTTGGTACGAAATTATTCAACGAGAATTTTATTTCTCGATAGAGTCATCTTCCGGCCGCCTGAGATGAAATTAAATGCTTGGGATTGATTTTGATATTGAGATTTTGGGAAATATTAAAACTGCCCAAAAATCTAGATATAAAATAGTTTAAACAGAAATGTCGCTAAAACTTGATACCGGATAGTAAAAATATGATACTATACACAATAATCTATTGACGGAATTAAAATCGATAAAATATGTTAATAATCAATTTGTTTAATGATTACAAACTTCCATCTGCTTATCTTATTATCTAATGAGTTCGAAAAGCTAAAACCAAAATCAAAATGTTAATAGAACTCAATCGATAAGAAAAAAAAATTACAAAACTACAGAATTCTTACTTATAAAAAATACATAACCGATCCTGGGTTTGTTTTTAACACTTATTATTATGGATGTGATTGAGACTTATAGATATCGAAATATATCCTAAAATAAACGATTATTCAAAGAACATCAGCCTGAAGTAGTACTAGTAGTAGGTGGCTAGGTGTAATACATGCAACGTAAAATCCCTTGAAAATCGTGAATTCAATTATATTTCTCATTGTTTAGGTGTATTGCCTGAATTGGGCTAAAGGCATGTCAGAAAAAGCAATGTTAGAAACAAGAGTCTCGTTAGAGTAAACGTCGCATTAAAGCGCACATATAAGGCAGGTGCGCCTAGCACCTTGTGCCTAGCCTTCCGGCTCTATCCACTGAATATATTATCAGCTCTTTGTTTTATATTTATTTATACATATAACCATTGACTATGTGCCGTCGGTCGCCATTCTTTGTTACTATAAACTAATATTATCCTCCACAATTTGCATAATCATGATTATAAATAAATAACTCAATGTTACCGCCATAGAAGGAAAGCCTACAGGCAGCATTTGCATTAGGTACCATGATACAATTTCAATGGTATTCAAAAGATGCTTATGCTTAAGCATGTAGTGCTGCATCACTTACGTTTTATAGCACATGCAGTGCAACATTATAATATGACAAAGCCACAGTAAACCGTGTCGCAAGCAGTAAGGAAGTCATTGGAATTCTCGATGAATCTCGGTGTTATATTCAGTGTTTGCAGAGTGAGTCATTAACCGACAGGAACTTCGCAACATATTATATCACAATTTTAATTTCTACAACTTGTACAATGTACAAAGGAATTGTTGAACTTTCAACAACCGCTCAACTCTCGAGATCCGCACACTTGTTTCTTGTTTCTGTAATACTTTTTCCTTTTACGTTGATGTTTTCATTTCTACTATTCACCTTGACGTTGAACTTTACCTTATCGAAATCAAGTGTAATAACATCAATTTACATGTAATTGTTTATACCTTCAATGTTATCAGGCGGAGAATTGAGAAAATATTTACCATTATGAATTTGTATTGTGTCTGCAGTGTCCATTGTAAGCTGATTCTTTATGAATAGACTTGTAAGCCAGAATCGATACAGTTAAGAAGTGTTTAATGCCCCAGACTTTATCAGATCAAGCTTCTAAGCAAATACTTGTTTAAAAACTAATTCTCTTAACAGTCTTGAACAAATTACTGGATATGGGATATAGCGTAATTTTTATCATAGTCATCGGAACTGAACTAACATAATGCCAGGATTGACTCCAGAGTGACCCATTACATGCTAGCAAACGAGAAAAAACAAATAATTAGGGTTTTCGTAAATCCATTTGCGGGTTATTCCTACTTTAGTCGATAACATCGTTTTCATTATCATAATTAAAACGCGTCACAAAGTGCAATGTGTTGGTATCACGTGTCAGTCATAACAATGTATGTTTGAGCAGACGTTACTTGTCGGTAAGGTGACCCCGTCCTCACCGGCCACCGACTTTTTGTCCAACTGATTAATGACGAATCAAATTTTACATGTGTTAATCAACAATCAAACTTGTATATTAATCAATCATCGATCATAACTCCGAACCTCGTGTTTTACCGCTATAAAATCCAAACTTAGTTTTTTACGAGTGCCTCAAACGCGTCGGTTATTAATGTTATTATATTTAGCTCTCTAGTATATAAAGGTTTTATTAAATCAACGTCACGTTGTAAGCGATCTCGTATATTTTTTGTTTTGTCTATAACAGCAGAGCGTAATATCGTTGCCGTTGCTGACGCATTGATGACTTTCTAACGTCCCTCGTCGATCATGCAAGGGACGATATTTTTTTAAATAACTTTTTCTAGTGAAACATACACTAGGGCAGTTTTTGTCGACAGTTTTTACCGCTCGCAGCGACCGTTTATCTTTTTTGTTCATTCTGGCCATCACAGTTTTACGACTGATCCCTTTTGAGACTGCAATTTTATTTGGTGTGAATTCTACTACAATATTGTCAATTGTTATTATATTTCCTTTGTTCATTCGCGTCAAGGTTTCAGTTTTAAGACTCGTAAAAGATTTTATTCTCAAAATGTTTATTAATGCTGAATTACATTTTTGATGTAACCGAAACTGAGATTCATAAATATTACATCGCCCATCAATAACGTTGAAGCGTGCCAAAGGTTCATTTAGCGAAGAGAAATGAGTTTTATAATTACCAAGTGATCCGTCACGTAGTCCCTGCACTCCATAGACGGATGGATGCATCGCCGCTGCATCAGGCGCATAATGCGATTTAAAAGCAATCTCGCCGTCTCGTACGCTCAATTTCCGTACCAAATGTCGAATGATCTGACGATTTTGTAATATCTTGCGCTAGTTCTAGTTACGAGCTAGACTCGGGATTTATGTTACATTTCATAATCGTCGTGATCTTGGTACCTATTATTTGCACTTTAGTTTCACTATTTCGAAACTTAAATTCAAACTTGTAACTAAAAATCGAGAAATCTTCGATCGAAGTGAAATGTCACCGTACATCATTGCCACTACTATAATACTTGACATTATTTACATCCACGTAATTACTTAACCCATATACATTATTAACGACATCATTAACTTGTTCGTTCCGAAACATTTGCGAAGTTCTCAAGCCATTACCTCCTAAACGAGCTTCTGGTAGCTATCTTTCATCTGTAGCGTTTCGAAGAAGGAATAGAATAAAGTTTTACTCAGAATTGCAGGACATTTAGTAGATCTTGAAGACAGAAAAGCACATACACGTTTTGATAAACATAAACGAAACAGGTTCTTCTGATCTCGTAGTTAACTGTAACATTTGTTGAAAAGATTAATTATCTTGCAAGATAGTCTTGCTTTTTACAAAACGCAACATTTTTAATTTTAAGTATTTCTTTCTTCATTATGATGTATTGTAGCTGCTTTAATATTTCATTATCTAATAAACGCCCAGGCAGATCTTATTTAAATATATTCAAATTTACATATACTCAGTACTCACGCCTTTTTCCCGCCGGGGTAGGCAGAGACAACAGAACGCCACTGGCTTCTATCCTTACAAACCCCACGCGCTTCCTGTACACTCATTACTCTGCCTATATATTTCTTAACCTGACATATGCGTTCCTTTATAACAATACGCTATTTATCATCTTAATTAATTGGATAGGCAATCTCGTTAGCACTCATTACATTTACACGTTAAGGTTTTATCAAGATACAAAACTTGTTTCTTGCTTGGTTCTGTTGGTTAGATACATGTGCAGCAAACTGTGAATATTAAAATTCATTTTATGGCCCATCATTTGTTTGTACCATTCCTATAGTTTAACGGCTTTGAATGCTATGTCCCCAAACTGTCAACTTGTTACTGTGGAGCGCTGGCAGGTTCTGAGGCTTAAGAGTAATCATGCATGGGTATACGTCGCTTGTTTCTGCTTAAGAACATAGTCTCACGATTTTGTGTATGTATGAGTAAATTTTGCATCTGTGTGCAGCTTTTCAAATGTGTGTATTGTAAAGCGAAGAAAGCTTTTGTAAGCGTGAAATTACAACAACTAATACAATTTGAATTTGGGTAGATGGTTTGACTTATTAGTTTCGAGTGCCGACCACGTTATAATTGATGGCAATATCATTTTTTTTTTAACCATAGGCTTGGGTATTTTTATCAGAGTGTAGTAATGTACTTACTTATAGTTCGAATTTCTAACATTACTTTCGTTGAACTTAGGGAAATTGTATACCTACAACTCACTTTTAAGAAATTTAATACCCATCCTATATTAGATTTGTTTACACTAACATTAGAAGAGTTATAAATATTTATATTCCTCTGCATTTCCTGTCGACTCCGTTTACATTATGGCGTATAGTTTCTTGTTATGTATTTGTTTAAAACAATATCAAAGTCATAAAAGAAATACACGAACGTGTGCCTAGCAACATAGTTCATAAAACTTTTATTGAGAACAAGGTATAATGTAATATTACCCTTATTATTCAGCATGTAAACAATATAGGCGCTTGTTAACCGCAGAGCAATAAAAAGTATTGTAAGTTTGTGAATTATTATTTCTATCGGTTGTAAAACGTAAGCCTTGTTGAGTATCGGTAAGTTATTTATGAAAGCTTATACCTCGTTCGCGTTGAGTCACTATGACAACGTAACAAGCTTTGTATATTGTAACGTAATCTTGGTAAAGAAAATGTGACGGGAAATATAAGTATTGAAACTTTCATTTTCACTTATACTTTAATTTAATACATACATACATACATTTACTCACGCCTTTTTCCCGTCGGGGTAGGCAGAGACAACAGATCGCCACTTGCTTCTATTATTGCAAACCTCGCGCGCTTCATCTACATTCTTTACTCTTTTGATACATTCCCGCCGGTTGCTGGAGCTTCGAACTTTTCCGTCTTTTTTAAAATATTTATCATTATATTTATAAGTGCCATGATCACGGATGCATTGATGAAGGCGCTTTACAACGGTGTCGAAATATCGGAACATCAAAATTACGATACGTGGCATAATATCGCAATGGACATTTCAACTGTAGTGTCTTGTTAGTATTCATTACCGTTTTTCTGAAAAACACACACTGCTGAACATTTTCTCTTTCATAATTTCCCACACAAATTGATGTTAAAGCACCCGCTTCCAACAGCTTAACTCGGTCTTTACAAGAACATCGCTCCACTCTAAGCATACCTTCCACAATCTACAACCTATCTTATAAAACGGATATCGTTTCTGCGATTGTTAAGTATTTCGACATAAACATATTATTTTAAGTTACGGCAGAATCATAAAGAACCTGTTAAAAAGTATTCTCACAATTAATCACTTAGTTTATCAGATTTATCAATTTACATGGATATTTCCGTACTATATTATATATTTAAATTCTGACTTGATTCTTAGTGACGATCCATAATTTATTACTTCAAAATTGCACTTAATCTTAAAAACTTAATTTCAAAACAGTTTGATTATCTTATTCTTGCTTTATTTTAGGATGGCAGAATTTTAAATTTAAGTTACAAGTAATTGCTTTGCTCAGCAGAATAAAATGCATTACCTAAGGCTTGTTCGGCACAAACTACAAAGGCGTAAAACCACAACATGTACAAACAATAACATAAAATAACGTTATCTACATAATCTACACATAAGTCCACCACGGGAGCAGATGACGTTACTCTTGTACGTCCCACACCAAACAAAGACTTGCTTTTATTATATTAATTCGAACGAATATTGCAACGTTGATATCATTTCTAGATATGAACCACATTTTAGGTAAACTTGCTCTTTCTTATATGAGTCATGATCAAAGATGCTCTAACATAAGTGCCGTCGGCAACTTGTGACAGACTTGATTACTTTTAATTTGTCGACCATTTAATTTAATAGTCTACTCATCAATGACATGTTTATATCTGATATCAATACATTTAATACTAAAGTTTACGAAAGCCATAAATTTGCGTAACAGGAAATAATCAAATTTCGTCTAGACTCTTTAAACCGTTACCGTTACAGAAATAGATCTGTATTACTATTTATTGCCGTTTATTCTTTCACAATCAATTATGATGTTTCAATTGGACCGACCGACCGACTGATTTGAGTGCGGATTATATTTTTGTTGTTTAATAAATTGTATTAGATGCGATAAATTCTTCGAAGTATCGCTAAATGCCCTTCAGATGAGTCGAGACTCGTAATACAATCGTAACGAAATAAACTCAGTACATTCACCTCTTGTTGTAAGACCCCTGGGTACACGGTCGAATAGTCAGTATTCATTTTAACATTTAGTTTTTATAACACTTTATAAAACTCCATACCGTACATAGTTGTCCACCTGTCTGTATATGAAGAAACCAATCCAAGAAACAGCAATACGGTTTAAATTAATTATAAGCATTTCAAGTTCACTCAATGATATGAAACGGATGTACGTAGTTAATAAGTTATTGATTCATTCTAGAAACATTTGGGGTACTCCCCGTATATTTACTGACTCGCACTTTAAGGTGATAGCACTTTGGTAATACCCTGCATATAATTATATTTAATACGTATATTCAGCGTAGGATTATATTTAACAACACATTATTAATTCGCAAAACGCTTCAGCAAACATTTAGTATGACCACAACATTTTCTATTTACTTGTTACAGATAATTCATTTTTTTACTATGTATTATGCATTTACTACTGTTTTAATAAAAGTATTTTTTTTATTTATATTACAATTTTCACTGTACAATACGATTGTATTAAACTTCCCACGGGGATACTGTCTTTTAATTATCAAGTTTAAACATAGCAAATCGCTTAGACTTATTAGACTTATTTTTAAATTTATATAATTTATCGCTAATAGTTATCTCTCCCATTTATTTACTTCCATCTGTGATGTAATATTTTAAGATTAAGTCACAAGTACGGCAATCGCTCACTTTCTTCTCACTAAGCAGAATAAACATGATGTAAAACTAAATATGAAACATAATATAAAACATACGACGTATATGTGATATAGATACCGTTCCACGTCATTATGATATTTAGCGTTACTTGTCAAATAAACCTGATTATCTAATAAGATAAATGTTACACAACTGAAATAATTTTCATGTACAATCATTGTATTATCTTCACTAGCTATTCCATTCGGTTACACTCGCGTTATTTTCTGTATTTCAGCGTTATTCATTAGTTAATTTAGATCTTATCTGATCAATCATCTTTGCTTCTAATTTTTAAGGGATTTTAATAATAATTGTTTCTAGGAACTATCCTAGAAACAATTATTATTAAAATCCCTTAAAAAATAGATACTTATCTAACCCTGCAAATAACTCTACCGTCTAGGGAAAGCCTTAGTTAAATCTGGTGAACCTTTCCAAAGATTACCCCGATCAAATAGAAATAAAGAAACAAATTAAAAATCATGTAAATAACTGGATATAAAAACACTTAAGAAAACATATTCAATATGTTCAACATATTAAAAGTGCTTTATACATGTTGAAACCACAGAAAGACATTTCAATTTTATTTATATGTATAGTTATAATTTATCTAGGCTTATCGTCGACGGCATCCGACGGTAGCTCCGTAGCGTAGTGCCGTCTATTCCGGTCTTAACATCAGTCGCACGACGTTCGCTAAAAATACGTGCGCCGTTGCATGGCCGGCATAATAATCGCGTGTGAGGACACACTGTAATACTAGATGAGTGTGTAATGTGTGATAACGCTGTGACATGTTATGTACGTAATGTTACAGTGTTCAGCAATAGGTACTAGTGTAGTGTTCGTAGTTTTGCTCTTGTTTTGTCTTGGTGTGCTGTAGTTCAGTTGCTCGAAAATGTGGTGAGTTTTATACTCGATTGAGTAAATACGTGTTGAATGCTGTTGTATTTTTTCCTTACCATTCTTATTTTAAACATCAAAACATTTCTTTTATTTCTTTTACGTGCTGAAAATATTTCATTCGCCGGTTATTAACTTATTAGCTAAGCCGAGTTGTTTCTTTATATCTATTATTTCAAAGTTTATGAAAACCTTTTCAAAGCAAGGGTAACAAGTTTTACAATAAACATTCTGCGCTTTGACGAAGTTGCCTCGTGAAAAATACTTTTTCAGAATAGAAAAAATACTATTAATGAAACGTCGACACGTGTATTACTAGATTAAAATGTAAAGAATTTCGCATGTGTCATGCTGTATTCGCAAGAATCATGCTCTTATTTACCAAGTGAATGCGATCCCGCAAGTCATCTGCATTGCGGCATCCAACAAGCTTTAATTCAATCAATCCTCAACGTAATAAAACGAAAAATTTCTTAGCAGAACGATTTTGTAGACCAATACGTTGGGCATATCGTAAAATTTACTGGCTTAAGTCTCGGTTATATACGATAGAAAATTGTGTATTTATGTGTATCTTCATGGATTTGATTTAATAGGCGTGGATAGTACAATAAATTCGTATGTTAATATGAGAAAAACTTCTTATGTGTTGCGTAATAAAAATAAAAATCTCAGCATGTTTCCTGCCCACACGGGGTGAATGACCGAATGCGTGTTAAGTGTTCTCTGCCTTAATATAAACGTTTATATTCTTAAATTAAGTAGTGCTTAAGATTAATCGCCCTTATCAAATGCTAACGAATCGAAAATTGGAGTATTTTTAACACATTATACTTTTATTATATTTAATTAAAATTATTTTCGTACCCACTGTTTCCTTCGCTTTTAATTAATCTTAATATATTCTTATTGTTATGTTAATTACACATCATCGCGGTTGTATTTCTCATAGGGATAGGCTGAGATCTATTAAATGTACGTATTTAATCAACATTCCGCTTATAATGATGTTTTGTAATAGTTGCGTTGAACTGCTGTAATTATTCACAACTCTGAGAACGTAGTGCTTTTCAAATATTTTGAAATTAACTTTCTCCAATACTGACAGCTGACAGCTGTATATTATGCCTTAAGGTTCCTTAGTTACTTAAATACTTATAATCAGACAAGTAAATAAAGTTTCAAGACGATTCATAGAGCAAATACGGAAAACATACAGCATTATACAAAATACGAAGAAGAAAAGAGCAATGACCCGATATTTTCCTTTCAATTTTCATCCCTATCTCCATTCTTGGTTATTTAACATAGCATATCTATAATTTATCTTGTATTTACATTTACACACCTTTAGTTTTCTAAGGCGCGGCGAAAGGCCGTTTCAGAGTTCAAAATACGGATAGTCTTTTTAACAGTCAAATGAAGGAACGGCAAAATTCTTATGAAATAGCTAGCTCTGCTTAGACTATAGATGTAATAAACATTAAAAAAGAAACACTAGGAACATCTAGGCACGGCATAGCTTTTCATGATTTTATGTCGCCTGGGTATACTGCTGTAACAGTGGTGCAGTGTCAAGGTGAGGTGATTACATAAATCATTACTTCTCCGTGAAATAAAATTGTAATTTCGTAAGCCGAAACTGTTTGCTATCAAAGAGACTCATAGGCATTTTGACAAGTGTAGACATTTTGAATAATTGTATGTATGAATGAGCGTCGGTCAAGTTCACACATCGATTTATTCGATTTGTTCCAATGCCGATGGATAGGGCATGAGAGCACTCAATCGATTATTCATAATTGCAACGTTGAGTATCACTCGTTCAACCTTTTAACATTTCGGTTCAAGATACGCATTGATAAATCGGTTTTAACTTTTAACCGATAGATGAAAGGAATGTCTGATTGAACGTGATGAAAGAATTTTTATGAATCACTTTTTTGTTTTTATAAACGGCATCGTTTTGACTTGTTGAGAGGTTGGATGTTCGACCGTGCCGAAGGTATCTTGTTATACATTATTATTTATATTTTTATATTTCAAACAAATGCCAGGCCGGAGTACCAGGCCGAATATTTGCTAGTTGGTATTACTTTTTGAAAGTTGAGATTTCTCAAATTCCACCTACTAAGTTTTCACTAAGTTAAACTTGAGACATCTCACTCATTATAATTTAATAGAATCACGTCTAGACTTTGCACTGCAGTATTTTTTAGGGTTTCTTTATTGTAACTTCGTATACTCGTGCTTAAAAACTTCAGTTATCAAATTATTACTATTATGTCTGTGTCCTCTATAATAAAAGCGCAGTGATTGGGAACCGAATTACTACGACTTCCCGATCAGAAGTCGGCCATTTTTCTTTAGCTTACCGTCGCTTTGTCAAATACCAATATTATAAAAAAACCAGTTACTCACAATCAAAATTTCTACAATTATTTGTACACAACAGAATGAAGCGAAATAAAACATGTTTGATAGTAGTTGTCAGCTCCCCAAGGATCGGACTACCCTCGCGTATTGATCGTGTTGTATTGTTATTACTTAGTTTAATGTACTATCGACAGCAGCGACGGTTTACCACTCCTAAGGTTAAAATCGCACAGCACACGCCAACATTTGGTAGGCCACCCGTGACACGCCCCTTTGTTTTGTTTGAGTTTTTTACACTTTACATTTGTTTACTGATTCTAAGGCGATACAAACTCAACTGTGACCAGTTTGTATCGCCTTAGTTTTACACTAGAGAGACCAAAACGAATTTAACCAAATAATAAGTCTATACAAAACCGTACCCATACTTTCATGACAAAGAAAGACCTCAGCCGACAAAAGAACGCCGGGATTGATTATTTATAATTACCGTATAAATATTGGAATCAGCAATTTAACATTGGTTATGTTCTGAAGTTGCTATGATCAAACGAATCAAAACGACTAGAAGGTTTCAAATATATTTTATTTCTTACCTATTTTTTTAGAGAACAACTAGCTGACCCGGCAAACGATGTTTTGCAAATTTTTTTTTTTTTTTTTGAAAAATAGATGTTGGCCGATTCTCATAGATACCGGATAAGCACAACAAATTTCATCAAAATCGGTCAAGCCGTTTCGGAGGAGTATGGGAACGAAAACTGTGACACGAGAATTTTATATATTAGATAGATGATAATATTTGAATAGGCCGTAGGTCGGCTACATAATCTTTTATCTGAATGAGTTCAGTCCATAAAAATATACCTGTGCAGTGTATATATGTGTGCAGTCCATTGTATAAAAAAGAGATGCGTCTTGTCAACAAATGTTTGTTTTATGTTTTCCGAAAAGGATATAGAACCACTAATGTTTATTTTAGTAATAAACAATTACATTTGTAGGTTTAGTTAAATGACACAGTTTCAAAATAATAAACAATAACATTGTAATATTTAACGTTGTATAATTTACTGTTAGGTAAATTAATAAAGCTACCTTGAAATAAATAAATAAAACAACAATATAGTCATTATCTCAGTAAAATTGTAATTTAAAGTTACCTACTAATACTAAATTAATAACTAGGTAGCTACGTTACATCTTTCTAAGCAAAAAAAGACTAATTAAACCTACCTATTTCAATGATTAAGTATACCTAGCAATGCTTAAACTAAATGACCTAAATAATTAATGACCGCTCAAGAGTATTCAAGTTCTCGTGGGCTCATGGTTGGAAGTTGGGTAAAAAAAATTGTGTTTAAAAAGTTTGTTTCCTTGCAAGTGCTAGATAACAATTGTCCAAATATGATACCATCTGGCAAAAGTAAGAAAAGTCATAAAAACAAACGGTTAGTACACGTTTTTGTTCGAAGATTCCTCTTTGATTGGTTAACAAAATTAAGGGCGGAGTCACTTAAAGTCAACATGTCCAAGCGAAAATTTTTCTAAAATGGTCAACCGTGGCTGCTGTCGATAGTACTTTATCGTCGGTACGACTGCGGACAACGACCATTTGTATGGTACTATCAATTTACAAAGAAATATAAATGTAAAGCAATATGATTTTGGACGCAGAAACCGTGAAAGACTTAGCTTTAGCTTCGATTTGTTGGTCGGTATTTGGAGTTTGGATAGTCTAAATGGTAGTACGGTATCCGGCAATGTGCTTTTGTTTGTTAGTTGGCAATCCAGTCGCCTGTCTTGTTTGCGTGAAACATAGAATAAAATCAGGGAAATCTCTTTGTAACACCATTCTACCCTCTTTGGATACTACGGGATAAATAACTAACCTAAAATTTACAATTCGTTATTTATATTCGCCTATTCTAATTCGAGCACGCAGGTTAACGAATTCACATACAACTCAATCATTAATACAATTGCATCATTATTACAAAGCCCTATTATATAAATAGCCGAGTGAAATAAATAAATATTTCTTTTTCTGTAGGACTAAATCCTTGCGCGTTTTAAAAAGCTGTCTTAATGTTAGTACAAGCCTATTAGAGGCGAACAAGCTACAACGAGCGTTTTATTCGTTTATTACTGCCATCGGAAATGTAAATTAATGTTAATATGTCGCGATAATGTCTAGTTATAAAAGTTAGTTGTTAACGCCACCAGTACTCTACAGAGAATGGGTTCTGTTAGTTTGTTTATGCTTTACTTGTTTTTTTGTTATGATTCTAGTAAAATTAAACTTGTTCATTTTGAAATTACTGATAGCTTCAGTAGTTATAAGTAAAATTCGTTTGAGGTTATGTTTGCGACGGACTGTGTGTGGGCCTAAGTGGTCTTATTCTGCTTACTGACTTTCCTATTTAGGGTTTCTTGGTAAACTACAAAGAACTTACAGTTTCGCCGTAGTCTTCCATCCGTCCACAGTGTAACCCATAAAATCACTATGTATAAGTATACACTGCTGTGTAGCACCGAAATTTGGCTTGTTTGTACTATCGACAGCAGCGACGGTTTACCACTCCTAAGGTTAAAATTGCATAGCACGCCAACACTTGGTAGGCCATCCGTGATACGCCCCTTTGTTTTGTTTGAGTTTTTTTACACTTTACATTTGTTGTTGTCGTTGTCTAAATGTCTATACAACACCGTACCCATACTTTGATGACAAAGAAAGATCTCAGCCGAAAAAGAACGCCGGGATTATTATTTATACTTAGTATAAACATTCTCAAATAGGAACCAGCAATTTAACATTGGTTACGTTCTGAAGCCGCTATGATCAAACGAATCAAAACGACTGGAGGGTTTCAAATATATTTTATTACCTATTTATTTAGAGAACAATGGTAATATTTGAATAGATATAATAGTCGAGATTGAGTGCTCGCATGGAGCTCATCATGGAGTTCTTTGATGCAGATACATTTTTACATATTTCAGACTTTATTAATATAATAGTTAATAATTTGTTGTGGCCTTGGGAAGAAACCCATTTCGTGTCACAGGACCACTGTTGCGAGTGTGGACTGAATTTGGTTAACGTCGTGCAACATTTTTATATAGATTTAAGTGTAAATATTAACATTTTAGTTTTAATAAACACGGGTGATTTGTGGTGCGAGTGCGGTTCGTGTAGGTATGACCACTACCCGCCGGACGAATGCCCGATTTGCAATTAGGTAAGATAGTTTATAACTATATTAAGTTGTGGAAACTATTGCAACGGCTTAGTAACGGTAAAAACTATCGGAACATAGTTTTTTGAAATCTTTTATCTGAATGAGCTCAGTCCATAAAAATATACCAACATGTGTGCAGTTTATTGTATAAAAAACAGATGCGTCTTTTTAACAAATGTTTGTTTTATTTTTTCCGAAAAGGATTTATAGAACCACTAATGTTAATTTTAGCAATAAACAATTACATTTGTAGGTTTAGTTAAAAGACACAGTTTCAAAATAATAAACAATAACATTGTAATATTTAACGTTGTATAATTTACTGTTAAATGAATAAAGCTACCTTGAAATAAATATATAAAACAACAATAAGTATAGTCACTATCACAGTAAAATTTTAATTTAAAAGTTACCTACTAAAACAAAATTATAACCACTAGGTAGCTACGTTACATCTGTCTAAACAAAAAAAAAAAAGAATGTAACAAATAAAACCTATTTCAATGATTAAGTATAACAATGCTTAAACTTAATCACCGCTCAAGAGTATTCAAGTTCTTGTGGGAGCTCATGGTTGCAAGTTGGGTAAAAAAGTTTGTGTAAAAAAAGTTTGTGTCCACGCAAGTGCTAGATAACAATTGTCCAAATATGATATCATCTGGCAAAAGTAAGAAAAGTCATAAAAACAAACGGTTAGTACACTTTTTTGTTCGAAGGTTCCTTTTTGATTGGTTTACAAAATTAAGGGCGGAGTCACTTAAAGTCAACCTCGCAAGCGAAAATTTTTCTAAAATGGTCAACCGTCGCTGCTGTCGATAGTACATTTTGATCCGGCCTTCAAAATTGTTAATTAGAATTTAGAAAAAGAAACGGGAATTGTTTGTTATTACTGTGCGTAGCCCGACATGCACAGACATAGGTAGGAAAGAGCTTTTTTTTAATTGGCTCTGTCTACTAATGTTCTTAAAAGTTTGAAATCTACTCATATAGCGGGAAACTTTATTAGGGAAGAATACAGCTACGTTCCTCATTAAACGTGTTAGAACATGTAAACTTGTTTTATGTTGATAGTGGCCGTTTCCCGAACTCATTAGTATTGATTTCCTAACAGTAGGTACGTACTGAATATGTGTTCGTGTAACTACTATCTGACTTCCGCGTATCAACGAGATAATAGCGCTTGTAGGGGAATATTACAAATAGGCATAGGGAAATTCATTAAATATTTAGTATCAACTCGATATTAACATGAGTTATAGAAAATCCCCTTGATTTGCAGGGGGATTTTGTATAATTTGTAGCAATTGCAGTTTATTCTACAAAACATTAGGACATAATTTGTACCTAGAAACGTTACATGTAATTTTCCGAAATCGTTCAAACATAGGACATAACATCTTATACTAATATATAAAGCAGAAGAGTTTGTTAGTTTGTATGTTTGTTTGTTTGTTTATTTGGTTGAACGCGCTAATCTCGGTCCGATTTGAAAATTCTTTCAGTGTTAGATAGCCTATTTATCGAGGAAGGCTATAGGCTATATAACATCGCGCTATGAGCGACGGGAGCGGAACAGTAGCCTTAAATAACGCGGGTGTAACCGCGGGCATCATCTAGTATAATATAAAAGACTTTTCATACTATACCTACAGCTAAGAAACTTTTATGATTTGCAATTCAAATAGATTAAAATTCGATATAGCTACACATTAACCATTTCACCTTTTATTCAGTCTTTCTTTGTGACGCAGATTGTTCATTAAAGTATAACTTCATTCCTAAGAACTGGTTGATGAAAATGACTACAGCATCTTTTACGTGAAACCTGATAATCAGTTATTTATATGTATCGCAAGTTACTGTACTGAAAATATCGACACCTAGGCTGAATACCCTATTGTATTTCTACAAACAATTCTTAAAAAGCAAACTCAAAAATCGAAGTACACTATTAAATTAATTCGAGACTATTACGACAACGTGACAGTCTTATAAAATCCATAATAAAGGAAGTCAAATTAAAGCGAATTATAAAAAGTATACTCACGTATTCTTTAAACGACAGTGTACCCATATTAAGGAGAAAAAAAATAACCACCCGTACAAAATGTCCCCTATAACGATGATACTTCGTGATAATTATAATTATTACAATTAATTACGTTCGCGTGGCAGAAAAGCCGACCACTTATGTAAGCTGTCAAATTAATGCAATAATTATACCATTTTATTATTTACACTGCTAAATGCACATATCACTGGATAATTATGCTCCTTATAAATATTCACAAGTGCCATGTTAATAAAGATTTTTATTAACTAGGTATACGTTTTACTATAAGCCATGTGTAATTGTTAAATTACGATCACAGGTAATGTCGCGAATATATTAATAAAATGTCTCTTTAATATTATACTCCTTATTTCTTTGTTTGCCGATACATCTGCTAGTCGTAATATATTTCAATAGCATATTTCATAATATCGTATAAATTATTATAGTCAATTTATTGTAAAAAGCAAACAGCTCCTTGACTATAATTTTATCAATGGATAAAACGAGTTATGTTTCATAATTTTGCATCTTATATAAAAGTTTAATTTAATAATATTATATTTCCGTTGTAATAAAATACATCATTTTACATTTAGGTATGATGTTAGTTGTTAGGGCTCCGTATCCATTTCAAAGCCTTCTGTGTCCATCTGATAGTTCAATGTGTAACAGCGGATGTAGGTAGGCACCTCATATACTACAATAGGCAGGGAGTTGTTATTTTCAGAGTGTGTATTTTCTTTTGCTGTTGTAACATTAAATAAAGCATTTGAAAGTCGGTAGTGTTATACATGTTTAAGGTACGGAATCCTTCAAATCCAATTTCGAATCGCACTAGACTGGTTTTTTCACATAAAATGGTCAGCTGGAATCCTAAAGCATATAAATTATCCTTAATCGATATTAGCTACCACTGTTGATGTTATTTCCGTGGTCAAATACAATTACTTATGTAAAATTTCGTAATATAAAATGATTGAATCTATGCTTATTAAGATCGAATCTAGCTTTAGGCATTTCACGACCAGCATAACCTTACGATATATCAGTGTTCGCTTTCTGGATAACTTTTTATATATTACAAATATTTATTTGACACGCAATTCTGACCAAGCAATGTGAATCTAGCATAAAAACGTAGTTGTTTCAAGAGAGCTTACTATAGGTTCTTTTTATATCTGTGTCTAACTACGGAATTCAATATTCGAAATATAGATAGATCTGTAGATTTTCTTGGTTTTTGACATAAGCTGCATACAAAATATGTCAAACACGAATCTAAAATCTACAGATCTATATATAGTTCGAATATTGAAAATGGCCGTTAGTAATGAAGTTTATTAAATAATACATTGTCTGCTACATTAACTGCGTCATCCATTCATAATTCATCTTACACATGACGTACATATAATTATAATTTAAAGTAATAATTACGTCTTGTACCGGGAAGGAAAACCCATCATTACAGATTAAAGAGTAGGTAATGTGGTTATAATATTGCGTTTTATATTACGCAGAATTGTGCTGAAATTAAAGGAATTTTGGAAATAACCTTTTATGTATGAAATAAAGGTTTATCTGTATATTTGCCTGGATAGATAAGAATGTAGTAACGGAAATAATGTTAATATCAATTTTAGACAATGTATGAATTATATAACAAGATTAAATCTCGGAACATGATGGTACAAAGCTAATTTTATTTTGCTTTTGGTATATGTATTCTTTGACTTGTATACCTTTAAGTTAAAAGTAAAATTTTTGTGTGGTTTTACAACGAAATGAGCTGAAAACTTTGTAGTTTGTGCTATAAATCAGGTCTCACAAAGTAGTACAAGTCGAAAGCAAAACAAATGGTGGCCGCAAGTGGACATTGTTCCATGGACAATGGGCATGCGGGCAGGGTTCAAGGTTCGATGCCCCGCCACAAATAACCCCCATGATCGCCGCTCTTACTGATACCATCTAAGATTATTGAAATAATAATTGTGTAATTTGTACATTTTTATGTGTAACGACGTATGGCTTGATGACTGTTCACACGTACGAGTGTTGTTGAACTTGTTTAATTGATCTACCACAATGTCAGAGTATCAGGGTAATTTGAGGGCTCATGATGTAAAGAAATTATAGTTAACTTCTAATAGTTTGCTGGTCCGACGGCCGAAGAAAATAGTGCTTTTGTGCTGGTGGAGAACCTTTATAATTATGAATGTACTAGGATGTCTGCTAATCGGTTAAGACGAGGAGAAATAGTGAGGAAGACATTAACCGCACGACCGTTCTCTCAAAAGCGACACTTCTGAGACGAAGTACCATAGGGGTTGATTCTGGCTCGATAAAAGTGGCTAACAAATAAAAAAGTATCTTATTATTAGTCTTCATCTACCGGAAAAGCTTTTCTCAAGAAATTCTTTACAGCTACATGGAATCTCGTTTATGTATTCCTGATTAAAATACAACAATGCAAATAAGTATATTATACTAATGCATGTTAATAAATAAGACTTCGATAATGTTATGCATAATGTATGCATTGCTGTATTTACATCTAGCAGACTCATCTTAATTTAAGACATGATTAGCACATCATTACCGGCAGTATAAGTCACATTTTATATATATCGAGTTTTATGAATCAATTAAAGGCTACCAGGCTGCTTTTGTAAAAAATCTGTCTGCAGTACAAAAGATTTTATTAATATTTTTTCTTCATATCAATTGAATAAAAAGATATTAATATTTATGAAATACCGACTTCGAGTCTAATACAAATTGCCTGCTTTTATAATTTACGGGTACAAGTTTCACGCTCTGGTCTGGTCTGACACCCTTGTTCCAATTTCGACCACTGTCTCGACTCCGACCAAAGTTTCGACTTCGATCCTGCCTCGTCTTCGACCACTGTCTTGTCTCCGACCAATGTCTTGACTTCGACTAATGTCTCGACTTGACCTCTGCCTCGATTTTGATATCGTGCGACTACATATCCTATGCACTGTGTACACACCCGTTCAAACGCGTTATCAGGTTCCTGAAATCACCCGCCGCCGACGCAAAATGTAGGGCGAGTGCATTGTGTAGCATACAAAGCGAAAATGCAAATTTTCTATAATTTATACAACACGGTATCTATATTCATTGATGTTCAGACATAATTATAATTTATACAGCTGATATATCAATAATCTTATTCAATTAGTCAATACATATATTGTGGTATTTTAATTATTTCCTTTTATTTGTTGCACCTGTATTTCTGGGAGCATTTTCTACTTAGTTATCTATAGTTTATTGTTATTTGTCTTAATTTTCTGATGCAACACAGGTTCTCAAAATACGATTGATAGGCTGACTGTGCTGTGCCGATTTTTTTTATATGTCAGTATAACCTTTGATTGCTCATAACGTAATTTTATGATTTAGAAGCATTTGTATTACGTAATAAAACTTACAAATACGAGACCGAAACTTATCAATGTATAGGATAGAGTTGCTTTAATAAGCTAAAACAGCTGTTTTTAATTAACTTACATGATAAATTACAAGCGGACGAAAATGGTAATTCCTTATCTCGTATTCTATGCGCGGAAACTGTCAATACTAATTGGTATACAGTTACTTAGATAAAATATTTAAACCTATGTTTATTTTATACGCGTGTACAGTTGAATATGTGACCGTTTTCTATAGGTACCTACTGCTTATTGCATTTTAATTCACGAGTCTACTAAATCTAACTAATATTATGTTAACAGGCCTGTTAAACTATGTATGAACCTTTTTATTTCTTCCCATTTTTATACTACAAGCAAGTTGGTATACAGACACTAAGTAGTGCTTCTTACACTTAGACTTAAAACAACAATTTGTAAAATACAAATATTAGAAATTTTGTCTCATGTGGGGAACAAACTCGCAACACTTGGAGCACATAATTTGAATATATTGTTTTTTTGTGATTTGTACCAGTCAAACCATCTATGTAATAGACGACACACATAGGTATATATCTTTTTTAATAAATAATAAGTTGAGATGTCACACTAAATGTAGGGATATTTTCTTAGATATAATTCCAGAATCCCGTATAGTATAAGTAAACAATGTCGGCCGCGCATCGTTCAATGTTGGTATTGCGCAAGTCATTCCTATCGGGCCGCGGAGCGAGACGCGTTCACTTTCGCCAACACTATTACTTATGTTACGACTGCCATACAACTATACTGTAACATGTTACACGCTGCTTATATACAATAATTATAGGTACTACTGCGAATAACAATGTGCAGTATAGGAACAAGAAAGACCAATAAGACTCTGCCTTCATATAGAGTCGAAAGAATGCGAAAGCGTCGTTGAGCTCGAAAAATGTATGTATGTGTGGGTCTCGGCTGAAATTGGCAGTGTTTAAACAACTTAACATTTTGGTGAATTCTTGGGGTTAAAGGTTAATAACAATCGAACTAGAATAAATTTCAAACATTCAACACGCACACAAATTACATCTAAACTGGTTACAACAATTTGTCGTTCTGTCGATCGCCATCGAACACATCGTGGGCATCGAACTTAAAACATGAGGCGAATAGAAATATTTAGAATGATCGCCTTCGCATGTAACTGCGAGTGCTGATAATACAATGGTAAAAGTGAATAAGCGAACACCACAGATTTACCGTGAGTGTCTACATTCTGGTTTAAGAAAGTACTGTAATTTCTATACATACTACAAATGCCAGTTGGTAGACGCTTCTGCAAACATAAATTGTATTCTACCGTGACAAGCCAGATAAAGCTAACACGAAGGCTAGGAACAACAGTTCCGAGCGCATGCTATAGATGCATAACGTCAAAACATACAATGAAAACAGTTACAAAAAACAATTGTATTAGTACATTTTCTAAGAATATGCCAATAAATTTGAAATGTCCATGTTAATTCATCAATATAGTGATTAACTGCCTTATTAAAACGGTAAATGTTTATTCTTCGTAATGATTTACCGTCATTAACAACGCAGTTATTTCTCAATTAGCGCTATACATTAACTTCGATGATATAACATAAAGAAATTGTATAAAAAACACATTATAGTATAAAAACATGTGTACCTCTACTCTAGAGATTAAAGATATGTCTTATATTAATTATTATGTTTCCACCTTCGTCCTAGATACAACCTTAAAGGAAATGTTGTCGATAATTCATGAACAGGAAACTATACTCTATAGATTTTCCGCTTGGCAAATTTTGTAGGCTATATGGCAAATGACAAACGACAGGCAGTAATAGTATCACTTTCAAGTACAAGATCAAACATTTCGTTTCGTTTTCAAATATGTTTTCACATACTATTTTCAAATGTTACTGATTCTGGGTGCAAGGTTCTAAAGGATGATATAGAAATCCGACAAAAATCTCAATGCAATTCACTTCACTAAATACAGAAAATTTTAGAAGCGGGTACTTAAAGTATTAGATAGATCCTATGACACGTAGTGACGAAAAACATAGGCTTGGATCTCAAGCATACACTGTCAGTATTGTACTCCGCGGTCTATCACATTGGGAATAGGCGTGTATATAAACGCAGTAACAAAAAAGCTTTAGTTTCGGGAGTCACAGTTATTAGTAACTCTCTCTTCTAGCGGGAATACGTACATTAATTACCCCACACCGGAACACCACTTCCTCTCAAAACGATTAACCACCTGAAATTACTGTACTGTTTTTGTACAAACGTGATATATCAGCACTGTATACAGTGAAATTTGGATGCCTTTTAACATCTATTTGATTGTAAATTAGATGAAATTAAATAAAAGGGAAGTGGGCGTTATAACTGCATGTTAGAATTAGATACACGGATCAGATCTTGAAAATAACACATTCGAATTTGTAAGGGGATTTGTTAGAATAGACCCATTTTGAAAACTAAAGTTTTATGATGTCCATATTTATTGGAACAAGTGGCTAGAGATTTGAGTATAAAGTATATTATAATTATTTCTGCCTACGCCAGAAAATTAATTCTTATATTTAGCTTTATTGTGGTAATTCATTCACAAATTAGTCTAAGGCTATAAGCCCTGTCCATTAATCAGAAAACTTGAAACCACTGTGATCCGGCTCGAATGGACTAAACCTAAAACAGGTCATAAAATAAATCACAACCACCCACAAGCCCGCACGATTCTATTACATTTATGACACATCGCCTTATTACTACAAACTACAAAGTACAAAGGAGCTAACGTAGCCTATACCGTGAGAATATACATCAAAGCCAAGTTGTTATGAAACCTGATTAATTCATGTTGTGCTATTCTATCGAGGCTTACGATACAAACTGCAGTTTCACTTGCATTATGTACATATTTATAGTTGCACTCCTTTAGGTTAAAACTTAATGCATTTGTATTCGTAAACTGACGAGAAGTGGTGGTTCTTTAAACAAAAGTAGGATAGCGGTAAATTCAAGCTACTGGTCTGCTTTAGTATAAACGGTGAATGATACAAAAATCTAATTCAATGAATGTCTGTTTATTTCATTGGGATGTCTATAAAAATAGCTGTTAAAAATGTTGTGTATGAATATATTGGTAAAACAACACAGCTAAATTTCAAAACGCATAAAATCGTTTTAAAACACGAAACCCCGAGCAAAACTAGCATCTAACTAAAAGTATTGTTTCAAAGTTTGGTACGTTGAAACCATTGCGTGATCAAACAGTGCTTCCAGTTTTTATCCAACCTGTCGTACAGTAATGGCTTCAGAATAGTTATTAGTGTCGTGCTGTACGGTAATCCTTTGTTTTTTATGATCACGACTTGACAAAGGCGGCACTCGGCAGCGAGGTCCGACTGTCATCAACGCTCAAGGTTGCTGCACTGCAATTACGGAACATATGCAATGCCCTTTGTGTGACCACTACCACGAATAATAAGTACGTTAGAAATAATATTTTATATTGTGTGTTAGATTATAGTAGGTATAATAATGCGGCTTTACATAGCAGTGTACTGAGTTATAGTAGTACTTGTATATATTCTGTGGTTATAGCATAGTTGTACTATGGTTATATAGTTATGACTGAAAATACAGTGATACCTTTAATGTGAGTTTGGTAGTCAACTATAATTTCAAAGATATTGCAGCCTCAAACTGAAGCTAAATATATACCTATGTATACATTAGATTTAAAATACAATTTTCAGTGAATAAACTTCTCAATGCAGTACACGAGACAGCTTTTAAAAAGTTTAAAGTCCAAGTTCGCCAAGGTGAATTAAAATATCAATACACCGATGTCTCACTTCGCTAGTTCGATGGAGTATTTAAATACTGTGACAAAAAACGAGCAAAAGAGAGTGTATTTTACATATAGTACCTACGATAAGTGGGTGAATTCAAGTTGGTTGGGTAGCGTAGGCGTCCGATCGTCTGCGGCGAGGTGTGTGGGCGAATATTTTCGTGCGCTACAACTTACACGTGGAGCGGACGTAAACATATACAACTAACTAGCGTTATAAACTACTGGCAGGCCTGGCGCACTTCGCATTTTAGGTACAAACTTACAAGTACCTCGGCCGACCACGTCGACGTGGTTGGATTTAGTGGGTTGCCGCGCGCCGCTCACAACGCAACGAGTGCGACCGCTCCGTATTCTCACGCGCCGTGTTCATACACTGTTCAAATTATATATACCTAAACGCCTTTAACAACAAAAATTTATCATCACAAGTCTAATGCAAAGTACCTATTGCTCAATTAACTGTGTGTCCTTTCGACTTGACTTTGGACTTGAAAATTTGATTTTATTTTATTTATATTACGAGAGCAACTTGAAAATTTGATTTTTTGTTTGTTGAGATATCTTAACGATCATGGTGTCAAATTAAAGATCTAGTTCAAAAACCATTTTATATGTTTGAATCATGTAAAATAACTAAGAATTAGTATAGTGAAAATGTAAACCACCAGTATTTTTGTGGTTTTTGTTCTTCGAGCTCAAATAGTGGGATAGGATACTTATATGATAATTATTTATTATTAGGTACGTGGTCAAGTAGGTAGATAGACGATGAATAAATATGATAGTTGCAGCGGCAAGTCAACAACCCTAGCGCGCCACTCCGCGCCAGACAGTGACAGCGTTATGTGTTAGAAAAGAAAGGGAACAGTTAGGTTAATATCGCATTAGGCACTGAGTGCTTATGCGAGTTGAATTGCACTTTGTTGCTTAGTAGCAAGAGTCGCAAATTCAATAAATTGGTTTGACAAGTGAATTTTCTGTACGTTAGTACTATTCTTTATTCTGTGCTACTGGTGTGTTTCTTTCTAATAATAAGAATAGGAAAGGGACGGAAATCAACACGTGTTGCCGATTAGGCTTGAAGACACAAAATGCTGACATTCGAAAAGTAAAATCATGTTGTAATCAACAATAACTATAAACAACATCAATTTATCGTCAATAGAGCTTTCTAGGAGACTAGTTATTTGTAGGTGCATTTAATAGCACTGCATATTGGGAAATAGTGTAGCATTTCGCACATCAAATAAAAACTCTTTAAATTGTATAACACTATTTAAATTTAATGAATGTTAATAGAAATACACCAGTTGAGTAATATTATTGATACAACCACTAAATTTTACTCTAAACTGCATCTGCCTCGAGTAGCGTGAGAAACTTCTAAATAGGGGTGTATGCTAAAGGATAAAATATATTTGTGTGTATAAAGTAGCAAGATGACCTTATATCATATATGGTTCTCGCACCCGGAAGCGCGTCTAGTCTACTTTTGCTCGGTAAACGTTCTCACGCATCTCAAATCGCAATTTAAATTAATTAACATAACAAATTCCCGCTCCGTTTCAGTACCGTACGCACTGACCCGGAGCTAGAACAACAGCTACAAATTCATGAGTTACGTTGCACGCTTAGCACAATAATTGATTGTTGAGAGTTTGATCTCTGTGCGATGCAAAAATGTGTGTGATTTGGTCACATTAAGGTAGGTATGGTCATACCAGTGATATTAGTATTTAAAAGGAAAATAACGTAAACATTCTATCTTATACTAATATATAAAGCTGAACAGTTTGTTTGTTTGGTTGAACGCCCTAATCACAGAAACTACTGGTCCGATTTGAAAAATTCTTTCAGTGTTAGATAGCCCTTTTGCCGAGGAATGCTATAGGCTATATAATATCACACTATGAGCCACAGGAGCGGAGCAGTCGCCATCTAGTCTATTATAAAATGAAATCCCCTTTTCATCCTGACTCGCATTTTTGTACGGTTTTCACTAATGATGATAGTGTGATTCCTGTGTTGTAATTCCTTATAATTAGGAGGATAATTCTCGTGGACGGAGCCACGGGTGAAGTCTAGTTGCTTTTATTTTTGTAACGGGTCGTAGTAGTTTTTTTAATTAATTTCATTTGCCGTCGGCATCCTGTGACCAATACTTGTGTAACTAATGCCGAAACGTTGGGAGAAATGTAATACATTTCAGCTTTTTTGTGAAATAATTATGCGATTGAAATCCGCTACATAAACTTAACATGTGCATTGTCCTAAATGCGCAGAAGTTTGAAAGTATACCATTGTTCTAAAACTACCTTTAATTAATATCTAAAAACAATCGAACAAATAATGGTTTCAATAAATTATTTACCGATGCTTTGTTATCTTACAATCCCAATATAAAGAGTTTTTAGAACATCTTACTTCAATCCCACAACACTGTAAGAGTTTCTAGAAAAACGCTCGCCGACCCTATGAGATGCTATCGAGTTAGATTCTTAGTAGAGGCGACTGCATCCACGTCACGTTATACGTATGAATGCGTTATTCACGCACTTGACATACTTTACACACAAAGAAATGACATCTAGAAACAAGTAATGGCTAGATTATGTCACGACTGCAAAGGTTATGTCGTACCTACTCATGCAAAGTTCAAATATAATTCTATAACTGCGCTCTTGACGCGAGGAATTGCATAGTTTTAGCGACGATAGCTATATTAACGTAATCATGTGGTATTAAGATCTTATACATTTGCGGCGGGGACTGACGCATTTCAGTATCCGTCGGGAACTGTTTCTGCCATAACATGCTAGGCTCGAATTTAGAGCATAATTATTTAAACCACTAGCTGAGACCGCAGTTACAACTGCGCTTTTTAGGACTACTGCTCTTAACGAAATGGTATAATACTATACATCCTCGTCATACCTATATAGATTAGCAACACAAAAGTAATTATTAAATTCGAACTAGTAGTTCCTGAGATTAGCGCGGTTGACCGTACTCGTCAGGTTATTAGTATAGTTATTTATTTGAAAATGTTTTTATTTTAGACTACATTAGTCCCTCGATTGGAAGCAATAACTACGTAGTATGAAGTATAAACACATACATCAATAATAGGCACAGCAAGCGTATTGACCCACAAGCCGTGTTATCTGTGCGCCACAAACAGTTTACGAAACGAACGGACGTTGCACCGCGCTGCACTGATAACTCGGCTACAATGTGCATGGGAAGGACAACCGCATTACATCATTTGTTATATATGTTTAAAAATAACTTTTGTTCATGACAGTTCGGTAGTGGTATTCTGGCATGACATGACTGTGTTGTGATTTGTCAAGTTTCTGACTAAGTTTGAATGCAGGCGCAGTAGAGAATTGCTGTACAATTTTTATTTCCATTACATGACAGAACATGCCATCTTTTGACTGGGTACAAAATTTGGCACGACCTACTTTAACAATTTACTTAACTTTTTAGGATGCTAACCTAAACGATTTAACTGGAATATTCTGGTATTTATTCGTAGGGAAAAGAAAAACATAGAAATAACATTTCACGTATTAATATTTAAACAGTATTAAGCTTAAGGAAAATTGAGCTACCAAAACTTTGCCTACTGGTTTAAATCTGTAACTACATTATATCATTTCTCCATGGTAACTAACTCACAAGTTAAACAATTAGACATGCGTCTAATGGCTATTAGAATGTATAAAAACTTTTAAACTAGTCATTAAGATAGGCATGAGAAATATTTTTTTCTGGATTATTCGACCTTGGATTCAATTATTGGAGTCTTTGAACTATTAACAGAGTGTAGAATCAGTAGTCAAGGTTAAGAGCCGCCTTTTTGAGAATCTCTTGCGGATTCTGTGTAGAATAAAGAGAATGTCTAATTTCTCAGCGTTTATTTAATCTGGATAACATAGTAGGTATGGTATAGTCTAGGAAAACTTTTTTATAAATAAATCTACTGATTTAACCATTTTCAAATTATCATAATATAAGTTTCATAATTAGTATAGTAACATTCGGTAATGTGATTTTCAGACTAAAAGCTCTTTGCTGCCTGTAAGATGATAAATATTATATGATTAAATTAAAAATAAAGGCAATATCGAGGATCAAAACTTGTGGTGTAAACTTGCTTGCTAACCAGCGGTCCTTGTAAAATAAAACGTGTCATATTTCCACCAGGGACATGAACGTGTTACCTCTGAGCTGGTCGCGTTATTTTTGTTTAGTCTACGTGCAAACATTATGTACGTTGTGCGTATGTTGAAGTATTTGCATTTGTTACGCACTGGCACGGGTAACGCGTCTGACGTAAACTCTTTGTATTATGTCGCTTTAAATGCAGCCAAATGTAAACGGCTCATAATGAAGAACGAAATATTACAAGCAATAATATAATAATACACGGCAAGGTCTCATAAGAAACTGTGTACCTAGGTACTAACACGTTTGAACAAATAAGTAAAAAGCTCACAATTTGTTAATATTTTAGCACCACTAAGATTAAAAGTAATTCTTGTTGGTCTGTTACTGAGATAAGTAAGACATCACGCTATGACAATTAGAAGCTAAGCACAAGAAACTACTTGTAGGCAAATCTCTCGAATGTTCATACTAATATTAACGCGGATTTACTCATTATACCATATGAATCCTGACATGATAAATTAAATTTTGTGCCGGGTGAAGCCCTGAGAAAAAGATAGTTTATAATAAACACAGGGAACCCTCTGCCGATATTCTATTACTGGTATCAATCAATCAAAAAAAATCAAAAAAATCCGCGTATTTGATTAAATGTGGTGAACCGGTAAAGCCTGTTACGAGCTTGAGTAGCCGTAACCCGACATAACACGGTAGGTACGGTAATACTACATCGATAAGCACCGATGGCATGACCCTTACGTTACAGCTTATATGTAGGATGTTACTTAGACGTGAACCAAATGTAATCACTAAGAACAGCCCAGCTAGGCTACGTGTTCTCCACATAAGCTGATCTTCTCAATGATTAAACGAATCAGGATGTTTAATAAATGTATTAAGATAAATTCAAATTCAAATTCAAATTTTGACACGCCTTAACGGTGAAGGTAAACATCGTGAGGTAATTGCATCTGTCTAAGAATTCTACACAGAGTTCTCGGAAATGTGTGAACTTGTGCCAATGGGGAATAATATGCATTTACATATACATACATACAAGAAAAGCTCCGCGTTGAGCAGTAGCACAGTTTATAGAAAAGCATTGAAAACATTGACCGTATTTGAAAGTAATAAGATTCAAAGAAACCGTAGCTGCTTTGTCGCAAACGGTAGTAATAGGTAAGTCAACATTCCATGCAAACAAAGCCGCAAGCACTGGTAGTCAATTTAATTTTATTTATTTCCTAATGCATTTACACAATTAGTCATTACATTGTATGAAACAATATTGTCTGACCCGTCAAGCCACGGATCATTAACTGCAATTTACCTAATGACTGTTGCAGAAAATATAAAACCAGTTGCAGCGAAACCACATTACTTTGGAGGATATTAACCAAAGTACTAGACAAAGCAGTCTGAGGGGATTCGCTTATTTCCTGCCTAGACGTTAACGGAAACTGGGACTGCAGCGTCTTTGTGTGTTGCAACATCAAATGAAACATTCGGATTAGCTTGCTCAACGATTTTAAAGCTTATCTCCATTGAGAAACGAAAGGATATCCTTTGGGTATCAAGTTGTTTTTACCATAACATGTATCGATTTTCAAGTATAGTTTTGTGGTCTGATATTTCGATTGGCACCTCTATCAGACTCCGTTAGCTCACTTTGTTTTATCTCCCTGGTGATTTGAGAAGGAAATTGAGTTTCTGAAGATATAACGTGTGATAGTCTTGCAGCTCGACGTTGCTTATCTCTAATACATTTGAGATTGTTCGTTTAATGGATTTTGAACACATTTTTCCATTTCCTTATATCTTTTGAATTGGTTATTGGACAGATA
This sequence comes from Euclidia mi, assembly GCA_944739405.2. Lineage (NCBI taxonomy): Eukaryota > Metazoa > Arthropoda > Insecta > Lepidoptera > Erebidae > Euclidia > Euclidia mi. The sequence goes on along the minus strand of OX123185.2, from coordinate 88,403,425 downwards.
CTAGTTAATAGTGTCACAGAAATAAATGTTAAAATTGGCTGATAAAAGTAAGATTTATTCGTTTGATGCGATAAAAATATGTGAACGGTATTTTGTAGTTTTACAAAATTATAAACAAACTATACAAACTTCGTATACACTTGTTAGAGATTCATTACGAGACCTTATTAAAAACCAGCTGTTCAGTCTTTAAAGAAATATCAGTGAAGTCTCATTCAGAATAATAAATCATTAACGACTCTAACAACTTATTACGCTTTACTTTATTCATATATTCTATTAAACAACTCTTGAATATGTCCATACATTTCAGTTCCACGCTATTCACACAACATTGCGCGTAACACAGATAAAAAAGCCATTATAGTAACAAAATCAATTGAACGTTTGGCAGGAACGTCACGGTGGGTGCGGTCGTAACCTATTTATACATACGGCACTACGAGCGCTGTCGATCAGAGCTCGTAGTAAGGTACGGCGTAATGAACCGTAAGCTCGACGCCTCGACGACGACTTACGCAATCCCATGAATATAAAACGCGTAAATAAATAGCAGATGCGCGAAAAACTCACCCCGATAGAGACATACACTTAGCATAATAATCGCGGGTGGGGTTGGAGTGAGGCCGGGAGCGTAGTACGAGTACTGTGGGGTGGGCCCGACGCCTCCCTGCCGGTGACACGATTCTCACGGACGGCGGGAGGGCGGCGACCGGCAGCGCTTCCTTTCAATGCTGTAATGAATGGGTAACGACGTAAATACGTCGCCGATGACATAATCTCGGCAACACGACATTGAAAACCAGAATGACGACAGTTATACGCTGAAAGTGGACTGACCGGAGAATTGGCGCGATCTAGAAATTAACTGCTTTTTTTGTTTTTGTATCGATGCATGCTCTTTTGTAAACATTGCACTGTTTTATTGATAACTGAGAATCTGTTAAAGTCATTTTAATAATTTCACTCGTGTAATTTCTTCTTATAAGTTTGAGTTGTTCACAGAATGCCTTTTAATCCAAGGTAATTAGGGCTTCTAATAAAGTACTCACCAGACTTGCAAAGGCTAGCATAAGTCTTGGGAGCTAGCATAAGGCAAATATATTTCGACAAGAATTCACCATGAATATCTATTACCTACACTGCGCAAAAGTCCTACTTCTACGCCAGATACCAACGAGGAAAAGTTAAAATATGCAGTCCCACATAATTTACGCTGATTTATACACCACACTACTGTCAATACGTCCATCTATCTTGTATACACAGGAACAGTAATCAGTACATGTAAAAAACTCGGTTGTTTTTCATGAATATGAGACGTTCCCACCGGACCGTTTCGTCACCTACCATCGTAATTACTGACGGTGACCGCCCCCAGCTAATGCATAGAATATTTGATTTCGTGATCCATTCATAGCGTGACTGTAGTATCAGATGCCTTCGGGGGCTTAAGGAATTCGATTTCGGCCCGGTTATTGTTATAAAGTAGCTGTTTGCATGCACTACTGAGATTTAATAAATAGCTCGGGAAATATGCATATTTTGTATTTTTGTTTCTTTCAATCTATAAATGCCAATCAAATCTAAAATGTTATTCTTATCGCATGCGCTAAATTAAACTAATACGACACATTTACAAATAAAAATTAAGGATTATAGTAGTAACCTAAAGACGTGGACAGCATAAGGAGGTAATTAGAAACTAATATAAACCAAACAAACCGCAATAAAATCAATAAAAACTATTCTAAATACCTTCTAGACCACTTCAACTAAGACAGAAAAATTTGTCGAGCACTTTATTCGTATCTAAAGTTTTGAATAATCGATTCCTTATAGAGTATATTGGTCAAAGCAAACGTTTATCTTAATTAGGCATAGCTGCTTCCACCGTGAGAAACTTACATGTTGGCATAATGATGGGAGCATGGCGCATAGGAAATTATCATAGCATTAAGGAAAAGTACACTGTTCTATTGGTAAAACATCATTCTTTTACTGACAGCATATTTGTAGGAAAATATTGCTACGATAGATGTTTTAGAATTTGGATGGAAGTATTCGTATTGACCATACGCATAAAAGATAATTGTTAAAAGTGTAAAAAGGTTGACATACATAAAATAAGACCGACTTACTAATACAAAATTTCATCCGTCAATACTACGTAAAAAGTTCCATAACATTTACAAAGCTTACGATTCAAAGCAAAACAAAATTCATATAAACAAAACCCCTCACCAATTTAAAACTTAACCAACTCAAAAACTAATCAAGTTGAGTACATTGTCCTTTATCACAACCCGGGTGTATCGTGGCCATGTCGGCCATTGCAGGACGCATATGCACACAGCGGGACTCCGCAGCACACCGAAGCCCCCGACTGAAATCCGACAAGAACTTAAGTCCCAAGAGGACCAGCCCCCGGCATAACGATCAATTTCTAAAGCTAAACGAAATAATATTCCATTTTATGCCCCCAGAAAAAACGCGGGACTTAATTTAGGATTTTAAACTCGTCTTTGTTGTGGATTTGATATTAATGGTTATGTTGCGTTTGTGTGAGTGAGTAAAGCTTTGTAGTATGCACTAATATGAATAAAATATTTTGCTACTTTACAACATTTTAAAATGTATTAGTCAATTTGCAATTTAAATCAATCGGCAAAGACACTGCATTTTGTCAAATATTGGATATCAAATATCACAAATATATCAGGAAACAACTACTTAAACTAAAGGCTCAATGTAAAATTTTGATTGACAAACATTTCGGCAACCTCTTTAAAATGCACATGTAGTTTTTTATTAATATTTATGTTCTACCCTGTTACGCATCAATATGGAAATTCGATTCAAACTTGCCTCGGGCTCTGCAGGCGCTGTGTCCAATATTGAACAACGATTAAATCCCTTTAGTAGCATTTAATGATACAAAAACATTACAGCTCTTTGTGAATTATGCCTGTGAGTTATTTCGTGGTTTCAGACAATGTTCGCTTTTCTTTTTCGGTCATGTTGACAGTAAATTACCGCCTAGCGTGAGGCCTAATTCTGTTTAAGCTATAATGCAGTCAACCTGCGCCTTTGTAAGAAAATGTTCATCGAAATACTCGCAGTTTATATAAGCTTATATATTTAACCTTATTCCGAAAAAAATCATCAACCAATTCTTTGTTTCGAGTATAAAGATGGTACATTGCCAAGAAAACCGAAACAAGCTACTCCCAAAATATAAAAAGATTATAAATAGCCCGTTAAAAATACTAATATAAAATACAAAACCGGTGTCGAAACATATTAATAACTCTTGCACCCCCTGAAATAGTTATTACGCTAAATCCAAGCTAGGGGTGTGCACAAAGCGCCCTTTTGCACGAGCGTAACATGTGCGCTTGACGTGTATCATTTGTGCTTTTGTACGCCCACTCGTTACGTCACGGCCGCTCCCACGCACCCGACGCGATTTTAACACACCCGATGTATAGTCAATATCGGTGATGTCGACAATTGCACAACACTAATTGTGATGCAAACCACGGAATGGGAATATTAGCGCAGGTTAATAAGTTTAGAGAGTCAATAAGCTCCTTCGTAGTTTCGAAAACGTCGAAGGCGATTTGATTTTGTATGTTACTGTAAAAGCCAGATTTTGTATATATATGTTACTGTAAAAGCCGGGCATTTAACAACTCATGCAGGTAAATCTTAGGATTTACTGGTAATTCTTAAGATTTACCGTACTTGGTTGATTTACTGGCTTTTACAGAAACATAAACATGTTTATTTAATAGGCTGGAATAGCTTGGTGGAGGAACTAAGAGACTACTATGTAGAAGATTTCGAGTTCCAACCTATGGCGCGCTACTCTGAGATTTTGGAGAGACGGTTGATACGACAGAGTTCTCCACAAAGGCTTCTAAAGACATGTGAAATCTACCAACCCGCCGCCGGCCAGCGAAGGGGACCATATCCTAACCCTTCATATAGTGAGACCAGGCCGGTGCCTAGAACATGTAATTTAAATGTTCGTGCGTGACACCAATTCGACTTTGCCGAAACCTTCCAAAGCTTCATACAGACTTCAATAATTAATTATCAATATTGATTATTACGATAATTACGTTAATTGCCTCGTGCATTACCGAACCGGGCGGTACTACTACTTTTTACAGACATTTTTACAGCTAATGACTATATTTTTCTTGTCAGACTTTTGACGGCTAGCTGCGAATTAATCGTTCAATACTAAGATACATAATAACTCAAGAAAATGAAAACAACAGTGTTGTTTTCACGTTAAAAACTTTTGAAAGGTTTTATATTAATCTTGGTTAGGTGAATAGCGGTAAAGAATTATTTGTCACGGATTCCAAATAATTCTTTCTGAATAATCAGACGCTGCTCAGTTGTAATGAAATGATTTATTTAATCGTACAACCTTTTATATTTAACTCTACGATTCTTAATTTCAACTTAACTGCATAACATTTGGTAAATTTGTATTTTTAATAGCTTCTTCTGCCTTGCTCGCCATTGCGGCTGCCTGGGTGTATGTTATTGCAACAAAATGCTATTCATATAAGATTACCTACTGCAAAATTTCGTCAAAATCTGTTAATTTGTTTTTGCGTGAAAGAGTTACAAACATACATTTGTCCATCCTCATAAAGTTTCGCGTTCATAGTAGTGAAGACATTAGATCGAGAGCAATTAAACATTGAATTGATTCAAATACTATATAGTTGAAAACAATTAAATAATAGTACGAAGTGAGTATATTCGTAGTGAAGTGGTACGTAGTAATTTCCTGGAACGATTAGCGCGCAGGCGGCCCTAGTGGTGGGGATGGAGGGTGACATTACCGAGAAACGAGAGTAGAAGCGTCAACATGATACTGCAGATTGTTCACTACTCGTACACCGTACCTAGAAACAGGTACGAGGAGATACTACTATTTATTTGTTTACAAATATATCGTACACATTGTTTACTAACATGTTACGTAAGTAGTAGCTCTGGATTGAGTGGGTTGATTCTTATAATCTTTTGATGGATCGTTCGACTTTTACTTGATTCTGTATTTATAAAAGACGAGTGAGTTGATTCTTTAATCTTTTGATAGTATGTTCGACTTTTGCTTGAAAAAAAAAATGCATTATCGTAAAATAATTATAATAAGTTTGTAGCTGGTTAAGGAAATCTAATAGACTATATATAACAACGGAAGTTAAATTTTATCTAAAATCAATCACTAGAACATTTCTTAAGAATGAACACAGATATTGACATATCTTAACGTGTAGTATGGACCATCAACAGCCTCTGATAACCAACTATCCAATAAAGACCTTATTCGAAAGATAGGTTTTGTGATACGAACACAATTATCGAATTAACCGATTTCAAGCATCATATCGAAATATCTAAATCAGTAATGGACGTGGCAGGCCATCACCCAAAATAGTAATCGTCTTACAACAGTCAATGTGGATTGATCATAATTATCTAGATAAAGAATTCATCTCCATAGGTACGCGATCAGTAAATAATACACAATTAAAATCTTACCGGGCCAGATTTAGAGATAAGGCAACGGCATACAAGAGCAGGCAAGTCCATTAAGATTAACTTGTTATATCTGGAGACAGGTGGACATTCCAGTGTAATCCTCAAAGCTGAGCAGTCACGAGCTTAGGCGGTCATTAAGCAGACCACACACTGAGCAACCGCAAGCCACATATTGTTGCTACGGTATAGAATTATAGGCAGTCGAGCAAATGTGTCGACGTCCTAGAATAATTATGGTCTTAAAAAAGTTTTGATATCCTTGTTGTAATGATATGCACGGTGGGTTTGCTTAGCCAAGTGAGATGTAAGAAAAATGATATAATTTATATAATAATTTTCGCAGTTGTATGACACCTGTTTTGATCGTTAGGCGAAGGAATATTGTCAATATTCCTTCAGTTTGGGATTGGTTTCGGATTGGTTTCCTAGGCGTTTTTGGGATTTTGTCTCCGCAATGAAAACGCAAAATTAGAGGACGATGACTTGCAGGGACCCAATACCTTCAATTGTTTGTGTGATGCCTAACGACCATTAAATGTATTCTAGAGAATGCACGCCATCCAACTTTTTCATCAGATCACCTTTTGCCTCTAACTGTAGACAAAAACCAAACTGATACATTATTGATTTTACCGAGAAACCGTTAAAAATTTACACTTACTGCGCTTACTCTTGTCAATGTTTGATGTACACTTTTAATACTAAGTATTTGCTTAATTACTTTTAATTGACACGTTTGGTAGTTAGGTGCGCGTACGCAAGGGCGACATGCTAGGTGGAGTCGCGTCGTGTTAATTTGCCACGGCCGATAGCATCGGGCCTCACTAGTTGAAAGTGCAGTGTCGCTGGCGATTGTCGTCACGCTCAATTGTCGCGCTGTGTGTCCCTCGGGGAATTGACGTGATGCGTTTTGTCGCACTCGTACTGTCGGATAGTTCGTGGGTAGCCTTAACATACAGATTTTTATTTTGTTGTTTGTGACAGCTTTGGTTGAACAATATTGTGCGGGTTTTGTGTAGTGCATGCGTATGGCTTATTTATAGAACCGATAAAATTCATGTTATAAAGGCGTTTTTTCCAAATGACAAATGCCGTCTTAGTAATAAAATTTGAGTGCAATTATGGACCTGCTACCGAGTCTAGAAAATCGTATAATACTAAAAAGGATAATTTACGCACATATACAAACATTCAACATGATCCATAAACATGTAATAGCAAGAAAACATGTCCCTATATAAAAGGAATGCGATCATAGGTATAACAAGTATTTACTACTATTTATTAGCTGAATGTTGACAGTTTGCGTGCCATAATCGTTACATAAATAAGGAGATAAATAATTATGTAAATTAATTGATAATGCATCTGTCGGAATGTTGATCTTGTCATGTTGTGTAAATATTTGCATTCTAGATATAAATGTGTTGCATCAAATAAATAAATAATTAATCGTAGGACTAGGGCAAGATTTTTTATTACGGATACATATTTTATTATTCTACTAAAGAAATTCTATCGAGATTCTTACTGTAAAGAATTTATACCGGGATTCTGACAGCTAGGTAAATAACCGTAACTACCGCCTTAGGAGGGACTTTCCATGAAATGTAATTTTTTACTTAAATACATCCTTAACTACCTCTTGAGATATTTAAAAGCCATAGGTAAGTTTATGGGTTATGCATGCTTTGTAGTTAAATTCAGTTTGAATGAAAACCTGCATTTGCATTTCATCGTCCACACAAAACGAAACATTCCAGCTTTCCAAAAAAAAACAACGCGGATATAAATAAAGAAACAAAATAGGACAACCGGACGCGCATGTATTCTATATTGGAATATCGCAGCGATTACATTGTAGTGTGCCGAGCGCAGGTGAACGACCGAAATCGGCGCGGACGCGACCTTGCTACGTCTCCGTCTCACCTACATACGTACACTGACAGCCCACTTTTGCTTTCGACAATTCGCAAAAAAACATATTAACGAATATCTTTGTTCCGTTCTCGTGACGTATCTAGTTCTGTCCTATAGGTATTCTCTATCTCGGTTACATATATGAGTGAAGTGTTTTGTCGCACGTGTTACGATTGCGTTTTAGACTTGGCGTAGGAACTTTATATACATAGTGTGTATGCGACACTGCTAAGCCACGATGGAAATGAGTTTTTTATTATTAGTCGATTTACATAGCCTGCGTTTTAAATACCTAATGGGATTAGAAATATGTCTCAGTTATAATATCTAGTTTATTAAATCGCACCAACATTTCACCAGCACGTAATCGTCAAAATCTTTAACAATTTGGAGGCTTTTAACCTTTCAAGTACCGCGCCCTCCAAAACGTCAATTTGGCTATACGACCGCGCCGTACGACATCATCGCGCGCGCGGTACTAGACATTGAATGTTATCGCTCTGAGAGGTCTTTGTTTATGTTTTCAAGAGTTCGAGTTATAATTTCTTGAAACCCACTTATATAGCCAATATTAAAAAAATATAATAATAACATTTGAGTGTATATTTAGTTTTGTATAGCTCTCTGTTTTGAACGGATCTTAGAATACCGGTTCTATCGACAATTGTAGCGTATTATAATCAAAAATAAAATAAATTTTTGTTTATTTTTGTATTTTTATATTCTGTATAATATGGGTTTTCCAATTAAAACGAAAAATATGCATGTCTCCATTATAATAATTCCCCCTTTTCAATAGCAAACATTTGCTAAAATTCACAGTTTCGCGCGCATTGAAATGAAATGTCCTTTTACTTTTTAATTTGACATCAAATTGGATCAGAAGAAGGTTTCATAGCTGTCTATGATTCGTAAAAATGCAATGCCATTTGAAATAATTGATAAATTGTACTAGGCCAGTGTAAAAAACGTCATAGATTGAAGGACGGAATCTGGACATGAATTCATGTCGTCGGTAAACAAGGGGACTTTTTTGTAGGACATGAATTCATGTCCTCGGTCGTCGAAAGGTTAATCCTGTACTCATTAAAAGGAAATGAAAAGTTTCCCGAATTAAAACTCCGACGAACTTAACGATGTTCGGTATCAAATTAAGAACTCCCCCACCAGATAGACAGATAGCTCGAACCTGCTTCGAAAATCTTTAGAGCAAAAATCTTCTTAAAAAATTGGGTCAATTAGCAACAAAGCTCTCTGCGAAGTGCGAGAAAGGAGGGGAATGTACGACGGCACGTCCCTAGTTATGAGTATGCGTTGTAGCCTCACAAAGGGCGAGGGTGCGCCCTCGATGCGAGACACCACCCCACCCATCCCGAGCCACGGCCCACTGAAAAATAACACCCAGCCGCTAAACCACAGAGCTCATAATAGCTCACAGAGGTCGCCACTCAAAATTGTGTTATTCGAATTTTACCTGTAGATCTCGCCCGACAAAAGATTGTAAAACGGGTTACGCGGGTGTATGCCCCCAGAATAAACAGTTCACGTGTGAAGCGAGCCTCGCGCTATTGTAGATAAAGCTGCAGCCATACTCACTTTGTAAGTCACGTAAGCGTCACTGTGAGACATGATTGATACTCACCACCGGCGACGACGCGCAGCGGAATATAAAAGCGTACTTAAATAATAAAACACCTTTTCAAATACACGAACAATGACTAAAATTGTTAGGTCATTCGTCACAGAACGTAGTCGCGTCAGGTCTACGTGCGGTGAATGTCACTCGGCCAAAAATAATAATGTGTGCGTTCGCTCCGGACGGTCGTTCGGTCAGTGCAGTCTCGTTGCGTCACTGCACTGGACCGCCGCGCCGGGGCATTGCACCCCGCGCCCACGACGCGCCGACCCGCTCACGCCGACGCGCCGCGCGCCGCCCGCCGCCCGCCGCCCGACTGTGCGATCGATCCGACCACTCAACAGCTGATCGACACTAAACTCGCACCGTGATCCGTGTCACCAGTGATATGGTGAGGTCACCGTGTGACCTGCCGACGTCTACCGCCTATCTGGACACAATCTGACCGTGCACTTTTGTTTATTTCAGTGGCGTGGCGGTGCTGAGTCCGACGACGGAGAGTGGTGAGTGCAGCGGCAGTGATATCACGGAGCCGCGCTCGCCGCGCAGCCCCTCGTCCCCGAGCAGCACGTGCGAGGAAGGCGCGGGCGCGCGCATGCCGCCCTGGGCGCACGAGCCGGCGCCGCCGCGCCGCCTCGCGCCGCCTGCCGCTCCCCCGGCGCCCCCCGCCGCCGCCGCCGCCACGCGCCGCCCCCCCGCGCCCCTGCACCGCCGCATCACCGAGTACTTCAACCACAAGATGAAGCCGCAGAACGGCCTTAAGCGCGAAGCCAGCGCGCTCAACGATGACGCTAAGAAGAAGTGCCTACCCAAAAATGGGGTCACCCACGACCTCGAAAAATATATATCTTATCTGTCGCAAACTCTCAGTCCTAAAGTATTGATGGACGTTAGTAAGCAAAACGAAGTCACCGTGCGGAAGTCGACCGCGACGAGTTTCAACGGTCTAGTAGACGGTCCACGGGCGACTGATCTCAGTAAAACGTCAGCCGTCAAGCTGAACGGTATGACAGATTTTAATAGGCCTAAGGATGTGAAGGAGAAGGGTCACACGAATTTGAATGGTTTCCTAGAAGTTCGACACGCGACCGATACCTCCACCAAAGAGAGGCAATCGGGACTTCTAAAAGGGCTAGCCGATGCAAAAAGACAGTGCCTCGAAATAAAGAATTCACCAGACCCATCCGCCAACAGAATAGCTCATAAGACATCAGAGGTGACGAAACGCAAAATTCCCATTCCTGCATCCAGCGACTTGGTCGGTCTAAGGATAGCGCCGGCAACCTCAACGGGACAATCACCTAAGAAGATCATAAAAACAGATACGTCCAAAATGAACGGCGTCGTAAGCTCGACCACTAAATGGGATAGCAGAATGAACGGAGTCACCTGTGGATCTAATAACCTAAATCTAAATCCTAAATCGCAACCTACGAAGAAGGAGATTTCGAAGAAACCGACACAGCCTGCGAAAAGGACCAACAGGAAATCATCAGCGTGCATCGCCAACAGTAAAAACCTTACGTGGTCAAAAGCTAACAATCTCAAACAAGTTCAGCTTCAAAAGCAGAATTGCACGAATTCATCACAAAATACTCCAATAAAACCTGCCATGCCAGGCGAAGCGAGCACTGCTTCTAAGATGAATATACCAAATGGTGTTCGTCATGTTTCTATGACCATGAACGGTAGTCTCGGTAATCTCAATGTACCTGTTACTAACTTACAAAACTGCCATCAGATAAACATACCACAACCATGCAACGGTTCAGTGACACCAAACAACTTAGCCTCTTTCGTAGCTGTTCCACAAAATGTTATGCTTACCACGTTAAGGATACCTCAAACCAGTTTATCAGCACAAACATTCAACGGTGGCAACATGTCGCCGCAACAAAACAATATCAACAATATGACAGCTTTCAATCGAACTAATGTCAACGTCCCGAGTCCTACAAAACTGAACGGACAGTTGGTTTTTCCGCTGATGCAAAATATAAACGGAACGGTTGTCCAAATACCTAACCTAATGGCAAAAATGCCTAACTTCGTACTTCCACAAAATCCGCAGTTGACGGCGCAGAGACAGGACCATTTACAAAACCAACAAGCGCCGATTTTCTTAAACGGCACTCTATTGAAGCTCGCTAACACGGTGCCGCCGCCTTACTCAAACGTAAACAAACCTTCGCCGGTAACGAGTCAATCTATTCCAGTGATGAATAAAAATGTTGCGGGCATGCAAGCTGTCGGAATGACAGTTCAATCGAAGCCGAATTACGTCAATTTTAGCCATCCCGTCCTCATGCCGCAGCCCGGTTTTATCGTCACATCTGTGCCAAATATGAACGTGAAAGAAACTTGGAGTTATACAAACACGCATCCAGCATGTTCGTCGCAGACGACGTGTTCGAATCCGATAGTGCATCATCCACCTCTCGTAACCAACTATGCGACCCAAGCACTTCACACGAGTAGTATACCCATTGCTCCAGTGAAACCTCCGGACAACCCAATCCAGGGTACTGATCCACCTAGCAGTACTGTTAAGGAATCGGACTTGAATGACATTAAGCATGCCAAGTGTGATATACCGTGGTTGTCGAAAACGGTGAATAATAATATCGTTCCCTTTGATACAAAGAAGAAGAACTCCAGGCCTTTTGCGCATGTTAGTAGTATAGCGGAGAAACTTGGTGAACTAGCGGCAGAGAAAATGCTAGAGAGAGAAAAATGTGAAAACTCGAAAAAGGAAAAGTTGTGCGATGAAATGAAGGTTGACGAAGTGACGAGGCAGGAGGAAACTATTTTCACGCAGATAACCGTACTAAAGGACGTGTCTTCGGACGTCCATAGCACTGTGATAGAAGCTAATTTTTGTAGTACCTCTACTGAATCCGAATCGGGGATAGGAACGGACAAGTCTATAGATTCGCCTAGTGATTCTCAAACAAGTAAAGAGTGTGATGAAGACTCGGCGTTATCTTTGTGTGTGAGTGTGTGTTCTGTGGAAGCGCCGAGTCAGAAGAGTCCCATACTGAAGCAGCCTAAGACCCTGCGGTTTCCTCCGCGCAGCTTGACGAAGCCCAACAGTGATCAGCGAACATCCAGTACCGATACCACTACCACGGTGACGGTGTGCTTGTGGGAGAACTGCAAGAGGGAGTTCGACGGTGATCCAGACCTTTTAGATCATTTACAGGTTAGTAGATATCCTGTTAATTAATAATAATTAATATCCTTAATAAACCATCCAGCTTTACTTGTAAAAATTACTTTAGCAACAGTTTGATGGTCACTATCTCAATGATTGGGTTCACAAAGCGAAAATCTTCACACTATCGAATACATCAGTCGTCATTGAATGTCTCTTCTGCAAAGTATTCTGAATATTTTTAGTATGGCAAAGATAAATGTCACAAATGGGCTGTTGGCTGTTGTAGGTAGTGCATGGCGAAAGGTTCGAATTCACGATCGTGGGACCCACGCCTCATTACTATTGTGTTACCGCACTATTAAATCATTAACTTTGATACTTTCATCCCAAACGCTATGCAGCCAAGGTATAAATAGTATAAAGTATTTATAGTCAAATATTAAATATTAATTTACAATTTAGAAACAACTTTTGAAGATACTTGTGATAAGTTATAGAAAACTTTTATTATCTCAGATTGCGTCAATTTTGTAGGTTCGATTCACGCACAAACAAATTGTATGATATTGCGTTTATTTCATAATAGTGCAAGCCTTACTTTTAATAAATCTGTACTGCAGATGAATTATTTTAGCACGTTCTAATATTTAAAATAAATTCATGCTGTGATTGCTCAATTATCATAAAATTTATGACAGTCGTTAAAATTTCTAACGTATTAATACTGTGTCGTAAATTAAAATAGTCGTACTGTTTTATGACCCAACCTTAACTTCAAAAATCTTTTTACTTATGATAGGTTACATTCAAGTGTTTATTTATACTGTCCATATTGTGAACTAATCTTAAGTATTTGTAGAAGTTCTGGCGGTTAGGTCATCTACGACTATGCCGATCGAACATAATTTTAGCTTTAGCAAACACAGCACATCTTCGAGGACAATAGATCCTTTAGTTCTACCATTACGATCAAGGTATTGTTATGACATCACAAAAAATTACTTATCGTTATTTTAGGCCTCTGGCGAGAACCATACGCTAAACCTAGCAGTATTTATTACCTACCACATGATAAAGTCTACACAGGTCGTCTTGTCCTTCATAAAGACTTTTCAAGGAGCTTTGCCAATCGTAAACATTTTCTTATCGTTCTTTCCAACTACTCCAAATACGATGCTCCGAGACACGAGTGCCTTAGCTAAATTATATCAAAGGTGAACTCTATTTTGATATAGAATATTAAAATTATTGGTTTTCTGTATGCTAAGCCATGGATTTTGTCATCTCTTTAGGTTGAGGAGGTCAGATGCCAGTCGCTACGTACGAAAGCTTATATTCTCCCCAAATGTAGTTAAACTAGAAAGGGGACCCCGGCCTCCAAGGCACTCTTGAATGTAACCGGGTAGCGCTAGGATGATGATAACGATGATGATGGTTTTCTAAATGCTGGTTGCACTGCCATAACTCCTCCTCTTAGTTAAGTCAGTCGGATTGCCGTACCACTCATCAGTCTTTGATCAACGGCAGATCTATAAATAAGATGTAACCATTTCCAGAGCGTACACGTGGAACCACAAGCCGGCAAAGAGAACTACGTGTGCCTATGGGAGCAGTGCAAAGTTCGCGGCAAACCGTCGTGTTCCAGGCTATGGCTGGAGCGTCACACGCTGTCACATGGCGGGAACAAACCATTCAAGTGCATTGTCGACGGCTGCGAACGGCGGTTCTCTACTCAGGTATAATTACGGGATCATCTTATTAAACACTGAGAAAACGCACTGAAGATGCAAATAGATTTTGATGTAACGTTATTTTCGGATTTTTGTTTTGTACCGGTACTTATATTATATTTGGGGGATTGGATTTTGGTAGTGTTATTTTCTTCAGATAGTTGTTATATCGGTACATTCTCAGGGTTTTGGGGGATTGAGTTGCTCAAACATAAAAAAATGGTAAGTATAGGGAACATTAAAGATAAGTACACTATGCCAGTGAATTCGATACAATCGAAAATATTTATGACTTATGCATTTAAGTTTAAATAACATTGACTTGACTAAATAGCCTTCTTCATGTTTCTGGTATATTACCGTAGTTCTTATTTCTGGTATATTAATTTCTATTATTTAAGAATATTTTGATGATATTTTGTACCATTTGCATCTTCAGTGCGTTTTCTTCAAAAACACTACTTGACTTAGATTACAAAACGGTTGCAGAACTAAATAATGGATACCCCACATAATATCTAAGTTGTATTTTTACTGTAAAAATAGCAGACATTGTAATTATGTAACTATTATTTACTGTAAAAATGTAATTGATTTATAACTTTGTTGAAAACGTTGTGCAGTTGGAGACAGAGTGAAAATCTGTGTTGCATTGTTGTCATATGTTACTACATACCTTTAAATGTTTTCATAACCAGTTGTTAGATGATTTTATTTCTGCAGCTGACAGTGTCAAAACCCTTGTAATTTTAACATTGAATCATTGTACTACTTATACAACACAATAATAAAATTACATGTATAAGACGATCCAGGGTTCTCCACTGTTTGTAAAATATATGTATAATTATTTTATACGTTTGGATCCTTTAAGCGTAAATATGCGGTTTCAAAATGTATTCCTATAACAAATATGTATACTATTTTTGGAATTGTAAATTTATTCGCCTAATCAATCTATAATGTATCGGTAAATTCGTAGTGTATCTTCAGATCACGTGATTAACGTCTAATCGAGTGATTGGATCATGAAACGTGATTGAAGAAAATAATAAAGAAATAAGTCATAGTCGGTTCAATCATGCACTCGAAGATATTTTGAAATATATTATGCAGTTATCGGTAGTTTTGTTCGCAAAGTAAGATATCGTTAGAATCAGTACTTGTTTATTTGTCTCATTTGATTCTTAATTGTACATTAATTGACTTCATCATTTGTATTTTAAATTGATTGATGATGAGTGATGTGATCCCACCACTGGATGGAATTTATGGCACATCACAGTATGAACAATGGAGAACGTCAGTATATTCAAAATGGAAGGCTATAAAGCATTATCAAAGCCTATGTAGATAAATAATTGTTTTTAAAGTACACATTTGGGTAAATTCAGTCAAGTATGTATTGACATGAATTAGCTAAGATATTTATTGAATGATCACCTAGATATTTTAAATTTGTAAGACTAATATCATTTCATACTAATGAACTCGATTTGAAGTGCGACAAAATAACGAAAAGTTATAAATGTTTATAAAACAAAAAATGACAACTTCTAAAATTCAATACTCAATCCAATATTCATGTAATCTTAAAAGCGTGTTTAAAAATGACATGCATTATTTGTTATTCGTATTGTAAATAACAAAATAACATGTTCAAAAATCCTACTGATCTTCTCCATTATATTCTACTATTCACGATTTTCGTACGAAAAAAAGTCTTATAAGAACATTCTAAGCTCATTTAGTTGCGAGTTGACGTCGCGTGATGTCGCCATATAGACGTTAATTTACGACAAGCGCCGCTGTACATATTGAACGATAAACGTGTGATATGTTTTCTTTCCCAAGGACGAACGCGAGGCCAGACGGAACGCTCCCGATTGGAACCACTTCTCACGATTATATTTATTTTCCGACCTTATCTATTCGTTAGGTTTAACCCTTTGACCGCTGTACAATTGTCTACGGTTCATATATTAGAACGAATAGCAACACCATTTTGTATTGTATCCATTATGTCACTTTATCAAAATAACGGTAACTTCTCCGTGATTTCTTTGTTACGCTATTTGCTGTCGAAGTGCTAAATGCGATGAATTAGATTTATATTATTTATTTTATCGTCACGTCACGTCGCGCCAAGCCCGGATAAGTGTAGTGTTTTAAGCAAGTACTGTCGTAGAGATCGATCATGTGTTAGATTTACTTAGATCGTAAGGACTCGAAACATTCCGCTTTCAATAACAATATCATAGTGCTTCAATAATACTCCGAAAGCAGTCTTGAAAACCTATATACTTATTGCCGAAACCAACAATCAAACATCATAAAACAGTGTTAGATATTATTTTATAGTTCGTAAGGACTTGAAAAATTTCTTTGAATAACATTTCATTTCAAATCAGTGCGGCAATACTTCGTGTACCAAAGCTCGTCGAAGAAAAGTCGAGACCAAAGACACACAAACATTTGTCTATGAACAATTATCTAAACTGTACAAGAACAATCGTGAACAATTAATCATTATTAACTTCAGTTCGCATCGAAAACAAATAAATAAAAACTTTTCAACTACAATATCTCTATAATTATAATCAAATTATGTACAAAACATGAAGTGAACTTTGTTCTACAAACTGTATTCCTTGTTGCTGCCGCAAATGACTTACTAACAAGAAACTAATTAAAATCCAATGGTAACATACATTTCTAATGTAGGTAAAGAACAGGATTCGAAAGAATATTTATCATCGGTAAATATCATGATAATTATCAAGATCAATATACATACGTTGGTAATTGATTCGTCTGAACAGTGACACAAATATTTTTATAGTTTGTCACACTGGGTGTATCTCATAATTATCGAGTCAGTTATGATAATTAACAGAACGGATATTTATCTTGATAATTTCGAACCTTGGTCAGGTGTAACAGAGTTGCTTATAACATCCATATTTCGCCAGATTTCACTCGCCATCCTGGTCATAGGAACCTTTTTCTCCATGCTGATTCACATCAACAAAATTCCAGATCTTATTGGAGCGTCACGTCAATAATCACTTCAACGAATCCACGACCAGCAGTGGAAGCAACAAGAAGACTGCCGACAGCTCTGCCAAACTCATCAGAAGAAATGGCAAGAAGCTTCGGTACAGACGACAACCATGGTCTGGTGAGTAAAAATCAATTCATAAATTCATTCATAGGTATAACTTTTCACACAGCCGTATTATCTCAAATTCTCCCAAGAGTAGGGTAGGTATCCATTGGATAGGTAAGTATTGCGTACATCGTTAACATAATACAATCTACTTGCTAGCATTATATTCTCTTCTGCACACATTTTGGGGCTCAGTATTTCTTGTAGCAAGTTGACAAGAAACCACAACATCGGATATCGGATTACGCGTTAATACGAACAAAGCGCATACATTTCCAAGTATCCATATCTGGTTTGTTTTATAAACATTATTACAGTGAGATTTCTATTGTGACAGCCAATTTGTTCAGTCACTGATGCACATTTTTCTTTTGTGGGGATGTTGTTGATTAGTACTAATTGTCGTGGGAAGCGAGTCCCGTATATTAATTACGATGTATTGTTGTGAATTGTGATGGAATGCACGTGGCGATACTTATTAAGTGGTAGAGAAACTTTTTGTAGAAAACAATTAGTTTATCAGCCGATTGTCTTCTTATACATTTGTTGTATACGCCCGTGATAGGCTACGTGAGTTAATAGATTTCTGTAGTTTGATGATTGATTTATTTGCTTAATTAAGACTGGTGCATAAGAACTTACTTGGTATAAGAACATGGCATACCTAATTATGATAGCAAAATACAACTACTTTGATTCTAAAATGATGATCACAAAATATCTGATTCTCTAAGCTTGTATTAACGCCCCTTTTTACCTGAGATGTTCGTCGTTTAGATGTATTTGACAAAAGCACAATATGTATATGTTTTGCTCCTGTCACTTAGTTGGCTGTGAACTAGAGTGGAGAGAAGCTTACCTGGGTCTTATATAACAAAAATCAACAACAGTGCTGCGTAGGTTTTACCTACGCATTGATGTTGGTTATAAAAACGCCGCTCTGTGTTTCTTTGCTCCAGTGGATAGCCAGCCTTACGCAAGTTCAAAGACTATACTGGCTTTTTAGTGTACAAATACAATTGATGGAGTCAGTTATGATTAATAGACTTGACTGCGTTGAATTTGTTAGATCATGTATTCATGTGGCGTGTTATGTGTTGCAGGGTGCATGTTCTCTAATCTGTTTTTTTTCGCCATTTGTTCGTGTAACCCTTATTGTCTTTGTTCATTGACTTGGTATGTTGTAGTTCTTTTTTCGACCACTTATTCATGTATGTGGTACTTATATTCCAGCGCGTATGTTCGACTTCTTCGACGCGGGCATGATGGAAGGTCTCGCGTGGCGCCTGTCCCGCTGCACGGCGTGGCGGCTGGGAGGCGCGTGTCCGCTACGCGAGGCGGGCGGCCGCCATACTCTCACCCTACGTGCGCGTTTAGCTGCCTCGCGCACCGACCCCGTCAGCGGCGCGCGCGAGGCACTCGTCACATACTACCCGCCGCACGTGTGAGTAGCCACCTTTATGTAGACGCTCTATTATACATATACACTCTGACATCAGTCATCACTCGCAGCCACGGTGGAATCAAAGCTGAGCGATTTAACAATAATACTAACAAATTATTACCCTAAAATATTTTACACAAAACAATGAAGCTCTTTCTATTTGTATCTACTTAAATACCTACCTTATAAAAAAGTTTTTTGGTAATAATTGCTAAATATAATTTAAAACTAATGCCTTGAGGTAAAGTAATAATATATCGGCAACAAAAAACCTAATTACTACTTTAAACAGAATGTTTACATCATTTTTATTGGTAAAATCCCGTAATTATGTGATCTAATTGATACATACATATTATTAAAGTTCTGGCCTTTAATAATAAAGAATATTAAATTAAAATTGATTTAATGATATATAATTAGATATTGTAAAACATGTAATTTAAAACAATACCGTTTTTTAATTATTGTCATTAATGTCGAACTGCCTTGCCCAGCTTTGATTTCTACCCTGACTGCGAGTATGTAACACATGTATGAATATTACTGAAAGTTGTTATGATTAAAATTAGATTGATTGAAATTTAAAGAACAATAACTGACACTAATAATTGTTGTATATTATAATTACTTAACGGCATCTGCGCCGAGACAAAAGTTTAAAAACGAATAAAAAATGGAATGCAAGAGTCATAAAACATGATATAAATGTAATATCTGTAAAGTCATTTTATTCAAATAAACCTAGAAAATATAGATCTTAATTTTCTAAGTTACTCAAACAGTTGTTCTTCTATCAACCGGCGACTGTTGTTAGTATCTAGTACCTTTTTGCAAAACTCAGTCTTTACATGAGTTTATGACCTAGTGCTACTACAATTCTGCCAAGCCAATAGGAATTGAAATATATTTTATGACTGGTATTCTTAGATATACTATAATTATTAAGTACTGCAGGGTTTGACACTAAAATTTCAATAACTTGAATCTATCAAATTCTTACAAACAACTATTAGTAAAGTTATACATATCGTATAGTATAGTAAAATAAAACAATGAAATAAATATTGATATGACGGCGCATTACCAGCGCCTCTTTATTATTTCACATCGGAACGGAAATTGCAGTCATGAAACGTCATCACGTCATTACTACAGTCTCTAAACGAATCCAAAGTGCTAACGGTGATTCGTCACAACCGTAGCATTTTCGATTCGTTTAGTGACTGTACTAATGACGTGATGTCGTTTCATGACTGCAATTTCCGTACCGATGTGAAATAATAAAGAGGCGCTGGTAATGCGCCGTCATATCAATATTTATTTCATTGTTTTATTTTTATTTTTGTATCTTCGATATCACAATTTATGGTGTTTTCAGGTAAGCATTGGGCGTTTTTATTCCACCATCACACATGGGGTACTTAGGTACATTATATGCAGGGATAGACAGAGTTTTGGGGACATCCTTTGTAATTTAGTCCCCGAAAAGCACTTTGGAGATAGGGAAGGCATGTAGTGGTTACACAATTAATACTAACTGAATTGAATCTGTAATCCAATGTTTATGCAATTGTAAAATACTCAAAAAGTTACTTCTGACATGTTAAGAATTTGCTTTTTATCTAATAAGAAAGTACATAGGGTTCCCGCCAAGAACTTAGGGTCCCGCACCAACCTCACCTGCAAGTGGTGCACCTGCCGATCAACGGACGAGGCTCTGGCAAACAAAATATCCCGATAAGCGGCAATAGGCTCGCCACCTATTACGTGGGATCAAAACACTGGCGAAAAGTGGGCGTTTAATATGCCTCTGCCTACCCCTTCGGGGAAACAGGCGTGAGTCTATGTATATCCAATTACATTTGTTTTAAATACTTATTTCTTTTTTATACATAAATAATTACAGCAAAAATACATACATTTTTAAATAACAGATACATATAATACATACAATAAACCAAATCATATTTAATATTAAACAGTATATATAGCAAACTACATAATAATAACAGATAATTACTTTAGCTTAGCCTAACCTATTGAATACAGCGCGCTTCCTCCTCTCTCCTACACTTTGCTGTGCCCGACAGGGTCCACAATTGAAACACTGTACTGCCTAACTTACCATCTAGTATAACAACATTGTGGAACGCAATAAAGTATTGAGTATGTATGTATGTAAGAAGGTACACAAATGATGTTTACTGCTCTTTATTTAATTTGGGGGCAAGATCAGTGCTAAGTACTAGACATGAAGTATTCTTCATACAAAATATTTAGCGGATCTTAATCTCGTACAATTAACTTATTTAAGGTATAAATACCTATTTGTTTCCGACGTTTCGCTCGTCTTGCACCGAGCATGGTCGCGGAGAGACTGGAGTATTCTGTTTTTCAAAATTACTTACCTTAATGCATTTTAAGTGTCACTTTCCTGATAGGTGTTAACTACGTGTTATCAAATTGAAATATAAAATTCACAAAATAATTATTAAGCTTTTTTATACCGAAATGTTGCTTGATGTTTCAATGTTTGATCTATACTAAAAAGAATTTGAGCTTTTTGAGTATTTAACAATTGCCTTTTATTGGCCACAATTTGACAGAAAATGAATACCTACCCTCAGAAATTGAAAACTCGTTTTTATATAACTGTCGAAATATCATATCGAGTTTACAAATATTTTATATTAAATTTTTTTGTATTGTTAGTTACATATTTAGTATAAAAATAATAATACAAAATACTAATATAGTATTTGCGACCTAGTCAACAGCTCGGCATCAATGTTTAGATTTTTATATGTTCAGGTAAACACAGGTGGGTCAGTCGTATTCCATTTTGGTGTTCAGAACTTCTTGTCATTTGCATAGCGATTGATTGTTTCTATTTTTGAGCTAATATCTGATCAGGATGGAAGAAACTATATTAAATAACGTTACTTTAGTAGTATAAACATTCAGTATACTTTACAAAATTCTAAATAATTATTTAGTATACTTTGTACAGGGCGCAATGAAAACTATGAAGTCCATAATTTTGATTCTAATGAAAATGGTAGAAATCTATGGACCTATTGCAATGTGATCACCAGCCTTTATTCTCGAAAACTGTTTGAGTTTATTATAGCAAGCGCTGTGTGGTGTGTATGTAAAGTGATTTTTACACAGGCGGAAATGCTGTGTTATTCTAAAATTTACTAGGCCTTTGTGCCCGATCTAAACACCTGCAATATCAACTTAAAAAACATTTCGCGGCACTAAAAAGCAAGGCCTATAAATTCCATCCTGATTTGATTCTTAGATTACTTCACTTTTTCTCTACAAGTCGCTAAGTATTGTCATGTCATCCGACATTTTCATTTTGGCTTCTCCGAATTTATTCATTAATAAAAAGATTCTACATAGTTTCTTATACTCAGTGAGTTACTGCCAGATTGAAAAAACCAATACTTCGAGATTTCGTACGTAATCATTTTTCTCATTAACCATTATCCCATTTGTTTAACCTGGAAGCTGTATCTAATATTTCATGTATTTAGATAAGAATAATGCACGGTTACTTTGCCCGCATTTTAGGGGATCACATGCAATCGGTACAAAATTTGGCACTAACACTGGCAACACTATGCTTACAATTGGCCAATTTAGTATCATCGACTTTGGTGTGATAATATTATTTTAAAACATTATTCTTTTAGCTTAGTTTTGTTCTTGTGCTGCTAATATGATATATACCTATACTTATTTTAATGCAATACCTACTATATTTTCCTTAAACCTACCCAACTCTTCGGAAAATAAAAGATAGTCAGAAAGGGGTATTAAGCCTAAATCATTTTAATTGCGTAGGATTTTATTTTCTGTCATTCCGTTATAAATAAATTTATTTAATTTTACACGGACTCTAGTTTTAAATAAAACATATTAAACTTTAGTTAATAAATTATACTGTTTACAATTAAAGAGTTTATAAATAACTCTTTTTGTAGCAGTCTTCGTTCCTGGTACATATGGCTCACCTGAAGTGGCTGATGAAAGTTATATTCAAATATATCACAAATTATTATGCTCGCTATAATCACTGCAAGATGACTGTTGAATTTCACTGCTTACTGTGTCAGTCTCACGGAATTCCAATTCGAAATTACGCATTCTGAAAACGAATACGGAAAACTTATGTATGCGGCCAGCCTAAAGCATCAGATTGACTGAAAAAAAAAACAGGCAAGTGTATGTTGGTGTTGTCGTGTTGAGGTAACCCTTTCTGACTACCTGTGTTAATTTTTCTATTTCGCAGTACGTCACAACTTGGTCGATGATATGCAGTTGATCCCCAAGCGACCCGCTTGGCTTAGCATGCTTGATGTTGCCATTTAAGTGCCACACGGATGGAACACAAAACAAAGTTGCTAGCATTGAATAAGTTTTTATTACTTAAATATAATTACCCTCAATACTCGCAATTTTTATATTGGCAATGATATTATTTCGCGCTTCTTCGGTTAGTATTTTATCTTGCTAGCAACTGTCTGGGTTGCCAGTCCTTTTTGTTTTAGATTGGCCATATTTTTATTGTTAGTTATTATTATTATTTCATCATTGACTATTCATTCATCTAGTTAATACATTGATTGCGACGCTTGTTAGCTGCGCACGGTACAGTTCTGAGGGATTGGTTTACCCACGTTTACTGCAAACACTGGTCTAGAAACAGAGTATCTCCAAAATAAATCTACATAAATAAAAGAATTTTCCAAATTGTTTAACAAATTCCTTGCAGATGCGGTCCATCATTACACCATTTTGCTATAACTGTGTTTGCAGTCACATTCGAGTGGCACGACACTTTACAAGTATTACAATATTTGTATTTCAACAGGCTGGAGGACGAATGGGTGCCAGAGAAGGATGTGAAACGTATCAAGAGGGTTGAGATAGCTTCTTTACCGGCCGCTACCAAGGTGCTCCTGTATTCACAGTTCTGCGCATCGTACAGAAACGTCGCGACGACGTCCAATGCCCCCGCCAAACGTCCGGAGCCTGTTCGACGCTCAACATCAGCGCGCATCCTAACGTCTCTGTTGACGAAACGTCGCCGCACCGACATCGAGTGTCGGGCCGAGCCGCTCCCCTACCGCGAGGAAGTCAAGCCCGAAGTGACCGGCGCCAAGAAACGCAAGCTCGGCCGCAGATACGGCGGGAATTCCTTCTGGCCCTGCGGACGATAATGTGTCATGTCACACTGCCACACGCACTGCCATTCCTCACTCAACACACCCATACTACTGCTAGCCACGTTTTATTTATGCGAGAGCGCTGTTTTATGTTTCTATGTATGATAGTTGATACGTGTTTTGATGTTCAAATTGTTTTCGGCGGAAAGTAGTATCGGTATGCGGAGTACATAATATTGTGAATGTATTAAGATAATTCGTCATCGATTAGAGTAATGCGACATCGAGCGAGACAGATGTTGATTCAGGCCGCCGGCCGACGATATCGATTAGGTAAATTCTCGCCAAAGATTGTTTGAGGTCCGCGTGCCGCTTATACAGCGGGGAGTTAAATTTTATTCACAAGACTGATGCTTTTTTATAATGATATTGAACGGTCGATGTAACGAGCCTTAAGATGTCCGTTCGCGGCCGCGCGAACAAACCGTGTAAATACTTAGTTCCAAGTGTATAGTAAGCCTCGACACTCGTTGTAATATAGACGAGCTAGTGTAACGCCGGACGCTCAGTCTGATAGGTAAGCTAGGTTAAGTATACGACCAGCGATACGCAACACTGCCAACCTGTAAATACTTGTATCGTACGTTCGGTTTAGCTTAGTATTGAATGATTTCGCTTTTAGTTGTAGCTCGGGCCCGGTCCGGCCCTGGTCGGGTCCGTGTCGGGCCCCGGTCCGGCCCTGGTCGGGTCCGTGTCGGGCCCGGTCCGGCCCCGGTCGGGCCCCGTGCCTCGTTCAGCACAGACCAGTGTTCACTACTCGTACTCGACTCGCGCACTCGCACGTGCGACGAATCAACAGCTGTCTAAACACTGCCATCATATGTGTTACGAACTAGCATCGACTATACTGTTAGCAATAAACATATGTGATAAGTATATTCATTATACCCGAACGTTCGTTTGCGCGCAAAAGTTTAGCCGTATTTTTGTGTGATACAATGGATTATATACAATAAACAATAGCGTAGCGGTGATGTTTAAATATATAGAGTAAATTTCTATTACATTTTGTGAGATGTGGTACGTTTGTGAAGTGTCGTTTGTACAATAATGGTTACTGTACTCGCAGTTTATTTATAATATTGTGTTTTAAAGTAAGTGCACATTTACGTTTATAAAGTACATCATATGTAAGGATATAGAAGCGGTTTGTCAATGCTTTTCAACAGGGTTAGTTATTTCAAGACCAATTTGTGTAATATTTTACTTCTCTCATTCGAATACTTTACCCATGATGTAATTTTATGATCTTACATATTCTAAATTACGCCATATTTGATATCTGAAACGTATGTCTTTGTAGCTAAATGTGTGCTTATACATCATTGTTATAATAATAATATTTTACAAGTTACTGTGTGAAAACATTATTGTACAAACGACGCACACTCGAGAAATAGTAATGCAATTGTAAAAGTAATAGTTAAGTAGCGGCAAATGTTTTTAGATCATTGAGAGGAGCTTTGATATGTTCAATAAATAATTGTAAGCAATTTACAAGCAATGTTGTAGTCCAATGTAAGAACAATTGTTGTATGTCGAGTTCGTCTAACAATCAATATGTAATATACGAATGTTCATTTATAGTGATAGTTTCCATGATCTAACGGCATTTATACTGAACAGTAAGCTGTGACTCACTGAGCGCGATTGTCAGTCATCATTCGAATTATTCGAATACAAAAAGACATTCGGAAATGATAATACAGTCTTCCTATGAACTTTTTGTTATGATATTTGATTTTTTAATGCAAAAATTTTTACAACACATATGCTCAATTAAATATTCGATGAATTCGATTGTTATTCGAATATTATGAAGTGACAACGAATGATTCGAATGCCGTATTCGAATGTTTCGATGACAATCGCGTATGGTGAGTGCTGAGTCCGATGGAGTGCATAGCTAATTCGTAAACACATGCCAATGATTCAACGTCAATAGCAGATATAGACAGTTTAGATAATAACTTTTTGGATGGCCCTATACAGAAGTTGTCAGATTATTAATGCCTTTTAGCCATAAGGGTTTTTACAAGTGAATATTAAAATAAATTTGTGTTCTGTGCTCACACGATCTCGCTAGTATTTTTTAGTTAGTGCCTATAGCGTTAAGTTAGGACGAATTGTGTGAACGTGGTGTAATCTTAATTAATATATAAAACACCATAACGTATTTTTCAAACTGTCGCTTATCGTAACTGGAACGGAGATTTTATTAGGTTCATTTAGTAGTGTAATGGGCCCCTAGACTAATAATGTGTAAATTGAATGTGTATATTCGTACTATAGAGGGAGCCTTAGGCGTGAATTGCGTGAAGGGGTCACTATTGTGTCAGTCGGTGGCGACGCGGGTCCGATCCGGTCCCGGTCCGGCCCTGCCTGGAGCCTACCGGGTCGGGCCCTAAAGTGTTATAGGAAAATTTCTCTAGTAGTCGAGTTGGTGCCTGATTGTCCGCGTGGTAAAGGGGTAGTATGCTATCGTACAGTTTAGACTTCCTTTTGGAGCGTTTCCAACGTACTGATTATTTTTTAATAAATTTAAAAAGTTTAGAATAATTATTTTGTTTTTTCAGCACTGATCTTAGTGCCATATTATATTGGCTCGCTTGTTTAATAAATTATTTTTGTAGTGAAATTCGACACCAAAATCAGAAAGACAAAATTAGTTTTTTGTTCTATCCGTAACAGAATGGACTTGATTATTTGATCTCAGAATCGGCAGTGTAACAGATTTATGATCAGAATGCGTGAGAGGATCCTTGTTGTTGCGATGCGTGAATGTTACTTACGTCTTAGTCATCTTATTAAGTGTCGCTCAATTTAAAACCTATTATTTAAAAACCGGAACAAACTTTGACACATACAAACATACATTTTGGCCTATCAAAATGCTTGAGTACAAATTTCGTTTCGCTATATATACGACGCGATAAAAGTCTAGTGTTTGGCAAATAAATCGGACTAAAATTTAAATAATAAACATTAGATTAGTGTTAGTTGTTCGAAATGTTAGTCAGAGATGATATTTTGTGAAGACGCACTTCGGGCGGGCGGTGAAATTATATCGAAAAATACATTGATATAGAATAATGGTAAGCGCGTAAAATATACAATATATTTTTATCACTGCCACAATAGTAATAGATGTGTCGATGGCGTTTGGTTTTGCATGTCCAGCGCACACAGTTCTTCGGCGAGCTCGCATGCAAAATCCTCTACGTGACAAAATATACAACGGGAACAACATGTTAGCCGCTGCCACTTTTATTGAAGCCCAATATAGTTTTGTCAGCGTTCATTTTAGTGCGGTGTCCACTCGTGTATTGTGAAGGCGTGAAACACATTACAGCCATGCTGCAGACGCGCTGGTAATGTCTCTTAGAAACGTTACGGTGGAGGGGAGACTAACAATTCAGAAGGTTGTTCGTTTCCTCTGCGCACTTTTAGACAAAACTCAAGGAATGTAAATAGTTAAGTATTTATTATTAAGTATTATTCTGCATAGTACTGTAATCTGCTTCGCGCCTGGTCGGGCCTTAGGGAGCGGGAGAGTAGCGGCGAGCCCGGGCCGTGTGGGTCCTGCCTGAGTACGGGCCTGGACTGACTGAAGGTCTGGGCCCAGGCCGGACCTGAGTCTGGTTCAGGACTGGCGGGACCTAGTAACGCCCCGAGCAACGCCGCGTGGTTAGTCTAGTGGTAATTCGCAAGTTGTATTTCAACACGTTTCCTATATGATGCGTTTATTATATGAATGTTCTCCTTTATTGTAAATGTTTGATACAATAGTAACTATGTGAAGCGTATGTATTCCAAATAGTGTGCACTACTTATTCAATTTGTAGATATTTAATTATATATAGTATAATGTTTAATGCGTTGTCTTATTTGCTTATACCCTATGGTGAAATCGGTGAAATTTAATTATAATTTTGAGCCCACGAGCTGATGGGTAATCTACCTCAATTAATTTATCACACATTTGGGCATAATAATAGTGAATGTTAATTTAAATTTGAAATTTGTTCAATGTAGTGATTATTAAGGTTTTTTTTCAATAAAATGGTTTGTCCACCTGTCACAAGTACTGTATCTTATATTAAATACATATTGTATGATTGATAAATATGTGTTTTATTATATTATTTTACATTGGCAACCTATCTCGTCGTTTGACTTGAACGAGAAACAAAACAAAAACAAGTATTATCATAGATACAAAGGCACGGACTAAACATTCCCTTGAAAATTTTCAAACACTTATGATCAACAGCGTGCGAAGGTTGTACCCTCATAACCTATAGTCCGTTCACAGTTATTTTACCTCTAGCTGTTAGATTGGCCAACCTGGGCGTTGTGTTGCTATATTTGGTATATAATACTCCCATTTTAAATATACATTATTGCTAAAAATGTACTTATTTTTTTATTGCCTAAGCGATCGTATTAAATATTTGGAAGTAATGTTTGTAACAAAACCTCTTGATATTGGCATGGCTATATGCATGTACATTTATTTTCTTACGAAATAACTAATTTCCTATGAAGATAAGTAGTTATAATGAAAATGTTGTCTATTTAGTACATAAAGGTAAAAGCATCATAATTACGCCAACGTGAGGTTCTAATTATCAAATACAAAAACTGCAAATTTAATTTTCATATTTATTTTGAATAAGAATGATGTGGGTGTAATATTACACCTCTGCCTACCCCTGCATGGAAACAGGCGTGAGTTTATAAGAATGATCCATGTGGACTGCCAATGTTATGATGATTCGTAACTGCTGTCATATCCTGTATCAGACTCAGAATTTAATTCTATTATGAACCTGTCCATTTCAGCATCCGTAGACCTATCTGTTTCACGAAGCTTGTCTTCAATGTGGCGCTCATGTTTGCATTGTTTTTGCCAGTCTTCTGCAGTGATAGATTGAAAAGCTTCTTCAGCTAAATTCACAATGTTGGTTGCCTCTTGTCCTAAATTTTTGCTTGTGACTCGCCTTTTAATGAGACTCCACATAAGTTCAATTGCGTTTAGCTCGCAGTGGTACGGCGGTAATCTAATCACTTTGCGGCCATGAGCTTCAAGCATTTGAATTTTTGAAGCATTTCCACTAATATTGGGTAAAATGTTATGCACGGGTAACCCTATATTACATTCCTGTCATCACTGAGTACAATTCCAACATAAAGAAAATAAACACCGACATCTGTCAGAGGTAAAATAACTGTGAATGGACTGTAGTCGCTGTGTTTAATTCTACTGATTGGTTTATAGTATGCAATCAGCACAACAGTAATATGTCTGTGAAGTCTTACTACTGAGCTTTGAAAATTTAGAAGAGATAGGTATAAGCTTATACGTCAGATTGCACATGAGCTGCCTTTTGTCTCAATAAACAGCTCAACATCAAGCGCCGAAGCTGCCCATATGGCGAAGGTCGGAGTAGAGCATTCTTTTCATTGATGATTTACTATAGCTAGAGAATTCTTTTTACACTGTCAAACTATTGTCGACAGTTACTTGATTTACATAATGTCCGAAACTTAGACTATATAATTATTATGTCCGAAATCCATTAAAAGAACAAAATTCTGAGCGGATCAAAAGCGACTACGTGCACATCCGTTCAGATGCTTTGCGCTACGCTATAGGTACCTAATATAGGTATGTGCGCCGGCCATGAAGTTCATGGCGCCGCCGGCCCATGCGTCTGGTATTGGAAGATATTTAGCAATCACGCTTATGCTGATGACGCTGCATTGCGCCAACTTGACTCATGTTGACTTGGCTGACCTGGGAACCGAACTAATATACTATCTGTGGTCTTATAAGTAACACATGATTTTCATTCACATGACACCACAGATTACTTGGTGATATGTGCATTTCACATTACCCTACTATGTATCATTGTAGGTAAGAATTCTAAACTAAATAATTCAAAAAAAGATATGGCGCCTGTGTCCAGCAGTACCTAGACATTTTTCAGCAGTTTTTTTTTTATAA
The DNA here is from genome assembly GCA_944739405.2 of Euclidia mi. Taxonomy (NCBI): domain Eukaryota; kingdom Metazoa; phylum Arthropoda; class Insecta; order Lepidoptera; family Erebidae; genus Euclidia; species Euclidia mi. Next base: position 88,373,542 of record OX123185.2, on the reverse strand, counting down.
GCCTCCGTGTTCTAGTGGATAGCGTATGCTACTGCTGATCAGAGGTCCCGGGTTCGATTCCCGGGTTGGGCAAAGTGTTACTGGGTTTTCCCAAATTCTCAGTAGCAGCACGGAGTCTGGCGATGTGCCCGGTAACGGCAATAGGCTCGCCCTCTATCACGTAGGACCTAAAAATGCATGGCGAAATGTGGTGTAATATTTCACCTCTGCCTACCCCTTCGGGGATACAGGCGTGAGTCTATAATAAAAAAAAGATATAATAGGTAAAACTGCTCACTGTTCACCTGCTGGCTTTTAGAACTTGACCTCGAAACTCAGGTTCAGTATATGACTGGGTTCATCTGTCGAATTTGTTGTGCCAGCCGCAAACTTGAGGAGAATTTTAACGAGGAGGCATGAATGTCAATAAGTATGTAAGTATATAAAAATATTGTAACAGAAACGGTATTTATATCATCAATCATAAAATAAAGTGTAGGTGTAGGTACTTGACGTGCACGGTTGGCGTAGTGGTTTAAGCGGCCGCCTCGCCGCTTGACACTGCGCCGGGTGTTGTGGGTTCGATTCTCACACGAGACAACACGTGTGATCATAAATTGTTGTTTCGAGTCTGGGTGTTCTTAGTGTCCGTTAGTTCTGTCTTTGTAAAGTCCCCCGCGACACAGGATTTAGTCCAGATGCGGGAATTATCTTTTTAACTAAATAAAATAAATAAAAAATATGGCGCAGTGGTTTAAGCGGTCGCCGCAGTTTAGAACTGCGCTCAGTGTTATGGGTTCGAGGGTTCGCTCCCCTCTCGAAATTGCACTGTGTGATGTACATTGCACAAATTGTGTTTCGTGCCTAGGTTGATCTTTGTGTCGATTGATTGAAAATTTGTGACATATACCTACTATCGCACCTGTGTTCCGGGAGAACACAGGTGCGGCAATAGTAATTCGAAAAAATAGGTACCTAAGTAGTAATAAATTCAGCACTTCTAGGTATGATCCATGTTCACGGATGTATCAGTACATCCGTGAACATGGCGCTTGCAACAGTGCCGAAATATCGGTTACTCCAAACAAAGATACGTGGTATATATCCCGAAAGACAATTTAAATCAAGTTTAAATGACCACGAAAGTTTAAACTTCTAGGTATCCTTTTGAAATTTCGTTTATATATTCTAGAATCAATATAATGTTCTGGAAGCGTGTGGTTTGTTTGAATACAAACCACACGTTTCCATAACATTATACCTACTTACCTATGTATTTGTTCAATAAAAATGTTGATAACAAATAGATTCGCCGTAATCAGTCCTGACTGCACGGTTGGCGTAGTGGTTTAAGAGGCCGCCTCGCCGCTTGGTACTGCGCCGAGTGTCGTGGGTTCGATTCCCACACGAGACAACACTTTGTGTGAACCACAAATTGTTGTTTCGAGTCTGGGTGTTCATTGTGTCCGTTAGTTATATGTTTGTAAAGTCCCTCGCAACAAAGGATTTATTCCTAGTGCGGGAGTTGTCTTTTTAAAAAATAAAATGAAAAATGAGTCCTGTGTATAAATTGTTCCACTGCGTATGACACTTCTCACTACGAGGAAGGTAACTATAGTCCAAGATGGCCAAGTGCAGGTTGGGAGATTCTGCAAGTCTTTTGAGAACATTATAGAGATCTCTCAGACTTACATTCCTCACGATGTTTTCTTTTACGTTTAGGATATACATACATACTTACATAGACTCACGCCTGTTTCCTGGAGGGGTAGGCAGAGACTACGGAACGCTATTTGCAACGATCCTGACATATTATCTCTCCTGTTTAATTCACTCCCATCTCTTGCTCGCTCTTGATGCTCTTCTGTTCAGGGTACTTCTAACCTGTCCTGTTTTTAGGATGTCTCCAATCTGGTCAGAGAACGTCCGCCTAGGTCTTCCCCTTCGTCCTGTCCCATTCACATTTGCCTTATATATCTGCTTGGTCAGTCTTTCGTCATCCATCCTCTCCCGTGCCACGTGTAGTAGAGCCTTGCTGATTTCAGCATGAATGGGCCGGCTCGACCGGGGAAGTACTACCCTCTCACAGAAAATCGACGTAAAGTAACAGTACCTAAACTGTTGCATTTCGTTCGGTGAGTGAGAGAGCCGGAGGCCCTATCCCCTATTCCTTCTCCCTCATCCCATCCTTTTTCCCAACTCCTAGGGGCGGCAACGCACTTGTTACTCCTGTGATGTTGCTTGTGTCCATAAGCGGCGGTAATTGCTTACCATCAGGCGATCCGTCTGCTCGTTTGCCGCCTATTACTATAAAAAGAAAAAAAATCGCCTTAGCATAAGTACCTTTCTCGATGCTTGTCACTACATCTTCTTTAACCCCACAACACTCTCTTATTACACAATTCTTTACTCTGTCAGTCAGAGAAACACCACACATACTTCTCAGTGCTCTCATTTTCACAGCATTTATTCTACTTTCATGACTCTTCTGCCATAACCCAAATTTCAATACCATACATAAGTTTAGGTACTAACACCCCTCTATGCACAGGCAAACGTGCCTTTTTGGACACGTTATGACTGTTCATAAAAGCCTTCGAAGCTCCATTCAACATATTGCCTGCATTAACTCTTCTTTCAATATCTTCTTCATTCTTACCGTTCCAGCAAACAGCGTACCTAAATATACAAAATCATTCACTTGTTCCATTCGTTGTCCATCGATCATAACGTTACAAGCCGTAACACATTCCTCCTTTTCAAAAACCATAACTTTCGTCTTGCTCACATTCACTTTCATTCCTTTCCTCCCTAAAGCACCATGCATCCTCCTGCGCTGAAGACGCAAGTATTACCTGATCATCAGCATATAGGAGCCATTTGACAAGAAACTCATTCATCCTTAATCCACAGTCACTATTTTTCATATCTAGCAAACAACTGTCCATGAAGAGGTTGAACAGCCACGGCGACGCTACACATCCCTGTCTAACACCTGTCTCGATGGTAAAGCCAGCTCTAGTTTAGGAAACGTTAATTAACAGATCATTGGCGTGTCTAGGGTTATTTTCAGGGTGAGCCTGGCTCCTCACAAAGCAGGGGTGAACTTTCTTAGGTATCCAGCCTAGGATTTCGAATCGGTAACCAAAATTCTCGGTTGGGCACTAGACCATACTGGCATACCGGCCCCCTGCTATATACTTACGCCTATAAAGTTAATACGCGCAGTTTTTTTTAAAGACTCACGCCTGTATCCCCGAAGGGGTAGGCAGAGGTGTAATATTACACCCACATTTCGCCATGAATTTCTGGGTCCCACGTAATAGGAGGCGAGCCTATTGCCGTACCGGGCACATTACCAGACTCCGTGCTGTTACTTAGAATTTCCTAACGGAAAACCCAATAACATTTTGCCCGACCCGGGAATCGAACCTGTGTCCTCCCAATCCCACGTGCACATTTATGCCGCGAGACCAACGAGGCAGTCTTGTAGTACGTAGTCAGTAATACGCGCTAATAACTTCGAAAATTCAGTCGGTTTGAACCCTACACTCTCTGCAGTGCTCTCTGTTGGTATCTCCATTGGGCTATCGCTGCCTTAAGTTATGCCTGAATCATTGATACACATGAAAGCGTTTATTAAAATATTGTTCACATAAAGTAGCAGTGATTTACTTAATGGTGTTTTTAATACCTTGACTCACGGCGTTATGGATTTGGGTAATGTAACAGGAAAATGTCGAGGCTATGAAATTTGCGTTGCTTACTGAGAAAGTAGAAAGGATAAGGAGGGAACGGGATGTTGGCTAGTGAGGGATGCAGTGGAGAAATATTTGGAAAGCAATACTTTCATCGTGAAACTAGCAAGAATTTAGTGGGTACTTTTCTATACAACTAAGTATACGTGTGTCGGGAGTGCTTCGCCTGTCGACATATGTATGTCGTTTTGTCCTGTGTAGGTACTGCTACTGAAAGCTCTCATAACCGTCTCTCATTCTCTCTCTTGTGTACTGCATTTAATTTTTTTAATTTTGTTCACCGACAAAAATAATTGTGCTTTAGTTAATAGGTAGATTAATTATCTAAGAATGGTACCTACCTATTTTTATTTATTTTAATATGCCCTGTGTATGCCATTGTGCCTACTATGTATACTAATACATGCGTCTGCCAACAAACTGCTTTGCAGTTTGGCAGAAGTAATTTATTTTTGTAAAATGTCTTACTTTAATGTGAATAAATACTTTTTTACTTACTTACTTTACTTTTATCCTGCTACTAGAGATCTATTAAAGGAATCCTAATTAGTAAAGTACTAAGAAAAGGTCTGATGCAATTTGTATGCTGAGGTAAGGCACGTAAGGCGTAGTGGTATAAGTGTTCACCTCGCCGTTCAGCATTGAGCCGAGTGTCGAATCTGAGTCCTCTTTTTTTAAATGTTTGTGGAGTCCCCCCGACGTAGGATTTGTTCCTAGAGTGGCAATTAGCTTTTATGAAGAAAGGATGCCTAAGCTCTTTCTATCTAATTCAAGCAGGTATCTGTAAGTCGGGTACATCATTGTGTTTTTGGTCATTTCTTTTGTTGTACAAGGTACACCCGCCATATACGGCACAGTATGCATAATCTACAAATAAATCAGTGTATTCGCATCTTTTCGGGTAGCATAAAATAGGTAAATTATTTACAACGTAATAAGTTAATAACACAAAAACATAATTACAACAATTCTAGAACGCCACGTGTCCAAATGAAAAGTAATGCATTATATTCCAAGGTAACGATGTGCGCAAGGCATCCAATTTCACTGCAGTTATGTATCCTTTGATGAACACGACCGAGGTAGGTAGGTAGGTACTTACTGTAGGTATCGGCAGCCGGGAACGCTGGCGACAAACGTTTCACAAGGCAATATGATACGGGGACAGGAGTCGTCAAATTAGTAGAATGTTTTATATGCAGTTGGAAAGGTTCTGGAAAATTCTTAGACTGAAAGAAATTTGTGAGACGCTCTGCTATGAATCACTTAATGATATTTCACGCAATCATGATTTACATTTTCAGGTTGTCAACTAATGATACTCGTCTATAGTCATGCAACTTTATTAATTAGAAGATGCGTTTAGTTCATATGACAAATAATTGTACCTACTTACCAGAAAGAGCTAATAGTGTTTTGTGATCCTCAAAAGGGTTCCAAAACCATAATATCTACCTACCCAATAGCCCTTGCGGTAGAAGCTTTTCAAGCACTTTTGTGTATGAAGTTCTGTCTTGGGGCTCGGAACAGGCCAACGTAGAAAACATCTTCTATGTTTCAAAAATCTTAGAAAGTTAGGAAAGATTGGCACTATAAGCTTATAAAAGCTTAGTGCCAATTTAGATTCAATTATAAACCTATTAATTACAAAAGTAATTAATAGGTTTAGAATTTAATCTAGATGCCTGTAAGGTTTTGAAGATGGAGTCTACATTTATTTATTTACTCATATTGACATAGATTAGATATTTAGATCTACATTTCCCACTGAAGTTTTGGCTCTATATTTTAAGAAGACATCATCCAAAGACGTCCACTGCAGGACACAGGCCTCCTCCAAGGTTCTCCATACAGACCAATCTTGAGCTGTCCGCATCCAACCGCGTACTGCGACCGTATTTTTAATTTTAGACGTAGGGTTTCAAATCACACCAATGTCACCAATTGGTTTCCTTAGTAGCACTATGCTCGGTGTCACACAGTGGTCTATGCTAGGTTCTCTAGGCATAACTGTTGCCTAGGCAACTTACCTGATTCGGCCTAACAGCAGCTACCTATGAAGACTATGAGGCATAAGCAGCGTTAAAAGCAGCTGGACATTCGCAATGAGATTGCATTAATGGCGCAGTGATCTGAATGGTTGCCTGACTGTTTTCCAATGCGTAAGAATTTTGGGTTCGACAACAGTGTACACATAAAACACGACACGCAATTTGTTGTTAGTATGTATGTATGGATCTTATAATTTTAATAGAGTATAGTCTATATTAAAAACACAGTATTTAGATAAAGAAAATTGTGTTTTGTGATGGAACTGACAAGACTAAAGCCTTGATTAGACCTATAAAAATCACATCCTCTTTTGACGGCTGCGGCTGGCATCAAAATGATTTAGGTATGTTCTTACGTAAACCATTATTCTATCTATCTATCACTAATGGATAAATGCGAAATGAATCAAATTATAATATGCATATTGATAACTAATAGCTACGTACTTATAACTAGATTGGAAAATGGTTCCATCGAAATAAGTTATAATCCTAATAAATCATAATACGTAAATCGGATATGGACGCGTCATTTCCCAGTGGGATTTGCTAAATCTGTTTGTATAATACGCGCATTAGGCGTTCAATGGCGCATAATGCATCTACATTACAAATTAATGTGTTTAAATATGTTTAGGGAAATACCTTTTGGCCACAAAATTGCATATTCCCAGAAAGTTGATAATTTCGACGAATATCATGTCGATTTGTGGTGTTTGCGGTGATAGATTGTTATTTTTAGAGCTGTAATTAAAGGTCTAAGACTGCCTCGTTGGTTTCACGGCATAAATGTGCGCGTGGGATTGTGAGGTCTCGGGTTCGATTCCCGGGTCGGGCAAAGTGTTATTGGGTTATTCCGTCAGGAAATTCTCAGTAGCAGCACGGAGTCTGTTAATGTGCCCGGTACGGCAATAGGCTCGCCCCCTATTACGTGGGACCTAAAAAATTCATGGCAAAATGTGGGTGTAATATTACACCTCTGCCTACCCCTTCGGGGATACAGGCGTGAGTCTATAAATAAATAAAAAATAATAATAATTAAAGGTTTAAGTAGATATAAAGTACATAGTTATTGGATGTTTAGGGTGTAGTTGGAATCCTTATAAATGAAGTGTATTGGTTTCCTATCACTCAGGATCCTTATACCTATTCAAATCAATTGTGATAAATGATGGGGCGTAGGCCCATGGTTAGCATAATTTCCTGCTTCTGTAATAAGAAATTAAAATACGGTTCCTTTTAGCTATGCACTTATTTATTTACTTATTTTAGCATAACAATAGCTTTAGGCGAATCCACAGACGACTAAGCCTCGCTGTAACTGTTAAATGTAATCTTCGCCATCGCGAAGTGTGAAGTTAACAGTGCCTAGGTATACCTAAGCTGCACTCCAATAGATTCAGCCCTTAGAAGTAGTTTGCTTATGCATAAGAGAAGGAATTTGGCATTCTCTCTCTGTACCTGATAAGAAGGATTTCATATTTGACTGCAATATTTAAGACGGCTACTGACCAACGCGAAGTATAAAGTTTCTCCAATCTTCTATCCACGCGTTTCATTAGACCGAGTATTCTTAGACTATAATTTGCTACAGTGTTAATTTGACTAATATAATGTATTTTGCCATGCAAAATGACGCCTATAACTAGGTATAACAGCATAAGCATTGTATATTTACGCTTTTTAATCTGTAGCTACATTTTGCTAACAATAACATATACCTATTCCATTTCATATATTTGTTTTGTGTATGACCTGAGTTGTTCACTACCGGTAGCGATGGATCCTTATCCCAAGAATAACCAAAGCACCTCTTTGCTTCCAAAGATAAGCGACCTTTTAGTGTTACTCTGGTTAAAATCTGCCATCATCATGAAGAGCCTCTCAAAACAAAACGCTGGATACACTGCTGGCTATGGCTTAAGTCTCTGATTAGTTACCGAATTTATTGGGACTGTGAGTTGAATAACAATGTTAAGATGGCATATACTGCTCTACAGTTTAGGTGATAGTTAACAAAAATTACAGCCGGATGAAACAGCCATAATGATTGATAGGTATGATTATTTAAAAGAAAGTTGTTACTAGCTCGTAACTTATTGCCACTTACGAATTACGTTTCTTAAGAACAGTAATCCGTAACTCCAAACCCGACAGTGACTATGGTCTTCTCTTTGATATGATGACTTCATATCACTCTCACACTATCATAGCCAAGAGAAGACAATACATTCATTAATGAACAATAAGGCTGTCATCCGAAATCAATACGAAAAAACTTTTTTTCTGGTTTTCTAACATTTTATATTAGCTCAATAAATAAAAATCTGAATGCAACATTGTATTACAAATCACATAAACGATGCATGACCCCTGGATGCAAGTGCGCTGTGTCAGCAAACCAGCGCCGTTGGTGGCGCGCGGCCGCGATCACCACACTCGGTCCACTCCTGCGCCACCCACCATACACTCACCACGTAAGTACCAAGCTCCTAGATAAATATGTCCTTATCCTTTATAGTAAAAAATACTAAATTCATATATAGATGCATTCCAATACAATAGTAGTAAAATTAAATAACTTAAAATTAGTGAGACATCCGCGGTTTTCTCGCAACTTTGTCGACGTCTTCTTGATAATCTAAAGAGTGAAGTAGCTTATTGATACTGTTAGGTAATTTACACTATTGAGACCTTTTACATAATTTATTGTGTTATCTAAACAAATCTCGACAGTTTGAAAAAGTTTTTCGTTCTGCAAGGTCATTTAAATGTAAGCTACAATTCGGGCGTGTTAAATTTGCCATATATTCGGTGATTCTAAATTCACGCGCTCTCTTAAAGTTTGCCGTTTTCTCCTGCAATATATTATTATAAACAGCAGCTTAATAACAATGATTTGGTGCTCATATTTATATATTTTTTATGACTGCAAGTCGCAACCGACGCTAGCACATGGTTATGTTTTCTAACATACAGAAAGCTTATTTTTTTGGAAAACAACCTTGACTTTACCATAACTATAAGAATGGATGGTTACTTGACAAGCGACTTTCTAAGCTATATAAGTCTTTATGCAACCTGTACCTATCATAAGCGCCAATGGCAGAAGAGACGGGACGTGCCGAAATGTTGTTTTCAGAAGCTTCAATCAACATTCCACACAAAATTAAAGCCAGTTTGTGTTCTGCTTTCACATTTCAGGTCTGAACTACCGCCAGCAGACTTCGAAGGAGCCTCAAAATAAGGAAGCGCAGTGCCTGCTCCATGCTTCCTGTGGCTGAGCAAAGGTGAGAGCATCAAAGAGCCTGGAATACGGAGGTAAGTAGAACAATCTTATGTTCCTTCAACCAAATTCGAACAAGAAGTCTAGAAGAGTGCAGAAGCTAATCACTTCTGTTGGAAGAAAGAAGCAATTCAGGATTGAAATGGCCATTACCTCACAGTCACGTGGTCATCGCGGTACAACGTGTGATGTGACGTAGTGGAAGTCTCGACCTGGACATTCTACAGCTGTCGTCGTCTTCTTAGGATTGATCCATTTTTGATGAAAGCGGTATTAGCATGTCAATTATCAACCACCAGACAAGCGTATGGTTAATTATGCAGAGTAGGATGGTCTGCTGCCAACTGTATATTTTTTATTGGTCTGATCTTCTCGAAGCATCTTCCATCAGATATGCATCCACCTTTATTTTATTGATTCTTATTTAGTGTTTTTTTTTTCGTTACTGATTTTATTGGCCTATTGCACATTTTAGGCTGTTATCATAATTTGTATTATTTATTATTTTGTCTTGGTTTATTCGCCTTAGCCCTTTCATTGACTAAACTCACAGGCCGCTTTTTGTTGTACATGTCAATGATTTTCTAAAGTATCACATGTTTGGCTTTTTAGTGGCCTTGGCTTATTTTCAGTTCCCACAAGTGTTTATACAGTGTGACCTTTTAACGAAAGCCCGTGGGTTAAACGTGTGTTTATCTTGCTTAATTGGGTTTAGCACTAAATACACATTTCGAAAATCATTGACACCCCGGATAACTTCATAATATTTTACTTCGCAATTATGTGGATGGATTCGTCACATATTTTTGAAATTTAAAAATTGACATTGTACCAAACTTAATAACAAGAAATTATTCTCATCTATAGGTAGACATTGTGGCGTAGTTATAATATTTCCACCATGTCCTACTACGTCTAATTGATAGAAGGTTTACGTACGCTGATGACTTCCAGATATCTATGAGTAGTTATAGCAAAATATACTAAGAGCAGTGATTCCTAAACTGTAGCTGTATAGCTGATTATTTATGGACCACACATTTATCAACTTTTTTAATCAACACAAGTTAAACATTTGATGAATGTCATTTCGCGCGCACACTCGTGAAATTTCCACGGAGTATTTAAAATTAGCAGGCTTTTGCCTTCTCACCATTTCCATTCCATTTTCACCACATCTTTCAAAAGCTCTATGGAAACGGATCTCAGGTTTGGCATCGCTCCACTATAGTATATTCTTGTAATAAATAAAATCTAATTAGCTATGTCTACAGAGCCAGTAATAATTGCAACCGGGTAGTACGTGACCGACGCGCTGGATAGTATTTCGTCGAGTCAGGAGCACTGGCGGACGTACGCACCGATACTAGGTACTTACCTACTGATATTTGATACTGCGGCTACTGTTCGGGTATGTAAACACAATATTATGTAGAAATTGATTTATGTCTGTAGATAAAATGGACTTAGGAAGTGATTTTAACACGTAAATTCTGCCCCTATCATTATGTTTTATTCTCCATCCACTCCAGCTCTAGGCAGTCATGTGTCGCAAGGGATTTTACAAACTCACAATCAACGTACACAATGAACACCCAGATTTAAAACAATAATTTATGGATCATACGAAGTGTTGCCTCGTGTGGGGATCGAACCCACAACACTCGGCACGGTATCAGGCGGCAAGTACGCCAAACGTAGAGTCAGCGTGTTTAGTGCACATTGTCAGGTTCCTTTATGTTATACCTAAGGCATTACTTTTGACAATTTTAGTGACTTTTTATTTGAACCTGGAATCGAATCTGAAACTTATTAGATCTAACAAGAAATATCAACAGCGCCTGATGGGTTTGATTCCCACGCGAGAAAGCTGTGTGGACTACAAGCGAAAAATACGCTCCTCAGCACACATTTTTTATTCCTAGTGTAGGTGCTGTATCCTAGTGTAAGCTGTTTTATTTTAGCAAGAGAAGTGAGGGACTTAACATTTCAACCGGCTGTGATTGTCCTTTTCACTTAATCATCCTCCTAGCGTTATCCCAGTCTCAACCTGGGGTCCGCTTTCTAGTCTAACCGGATTTGGCGGTATATTAGCTTTTCCACGGAGCCACTGCCTGTCTAACCTCCGCAACCCGAAGGGATAGCGATATTCCATAGTTTAGACTAGTGTCAGTTTATTTTTAGAGGTACTGACGCCCTATAACGACTGTCAAAGATCTTCATGACTACCGGGACCGACGACTTAACGTGCTCTCCGAGGCACGAGACAAGCGATAATTAACAATTCAATACGCACATAACTCTGAAAAGTCAGTGGTGCGCGCCGTGGATTTGAACCCGATACCCTCTGCATTGCAGTCCGTTGGTATCTCCACTAGGCTATCGCTGCCTTGTCCTTTTCACTTGATGTAGGCTTTGATTTAATCCATTTTCTTTCTTGCCTAGGTAGCACCAGACGGCTGAAATACAGATAGTTGGTTACCATAGCCAATGATCATTTGCGATGCCAGAAGTATGACTGTCACCCCACATTGCATGACATGCGTGGACTGCACTGGCATCTGAAGGCGCAGTCATCTTTTCTTCGAGCGAGCGTTGCGGTGCCACAGCTATGAAATGAAGATGAAGACTTATACTTAAGTGTAACATGTTTACTGATAGACCACGTCCTTTAGATGTTAAGAAGTCAACTGAAATTCTCTATTTGTAATCTTTTGTCACAGCTTTTCTTTTTTAGTCAGAACAGCTTTGATCTATGTTATTTTTTAAAATATCTGCTGCGTTTTTATGCTATGTTATGTAACCGAGTTTGTAATAATGAAATAAAATATTTACTTATTATTATGCATTTTAATTGTTTAATAAATTTTATATAGTAATGTATTGTTATGTTTTATTTACGTTCCAACTAATCACAACGACGACACAGCGGGATACTATTAGGTTTATTACACTTACACAGATAACTTAGGATATTCAGATGCAAGGTTCGATTCCTTGGTTTGATATAGTGTCATTAAATATTATTTGATTATTATTAAATTAATTGAGATTTGTCAGGCGAGAAACATAGTTTAAATACTGTACCAACTAAGTAGCAATAAAGGTGGTAGTATGGTACAAGATTGTAATGAAAGTAATAACTAGTAAGTATGTAGGTATAATCGAAATAGTGATAAGTACCCGAGAAGCTGAATTCAATGCAACTTGAGCTTTTAATCGGACATAGAGCCTCGAGTTCGATTCGTGGGTTGATTCAAAACCTGATAGAGAATAAGCGAATGTGGTAGAATATTATATTATAATCTATCAAATTGTTGGCAAGAGCTTGGTATACCTACACCTCTGCCATCGCTTTCTACTCCTAGAATATTCTGACGTTACTATTTTATGAATTCTAGGTGTTTCCTATTTGCTCATACAAATATTTGTACATATAAAAATATATGTACAGAAAATATTGTGGCATATTTTCCAAGAAAAATCCTACGGGCACGTAGCGAAAATCAAAATGTCGTATACGGGCCTCGTAAGCTTTTCTTTTCGAATCAAGGTTATTCGGCCCAGTTTGGAAGGCTATCCAATTGTTGGCGGTGAACATAAAATAAGTCCAACACAAAATATTCGGGTTATACATAGCGATCAACATGTCTCTACGGCTCATTGGCGACGAAACAGCTTTATATAATACACCAATAGAGTTGAGCTTTCGCTACACTAAGATATAATCAGGGTAGAGATCAACCTAGACTGGACTGAACAACCAGCTCATAAAGATCTCTGAAAGATATGAAATGTAAGGAAACTAGAGGCTGTGCTATCTGGTTATTTGTTAGCTGAAGATTCAAGCGAAATTGAACCTAACAGCAAAGGAAAAGGATTTATAATCGAGTGCTTAGATTTCCTAATAAATGTATTATTTATTCGTATGTTTGTATCAAATATTAAACTATTTTATTGTAGGTAAAATGTTCGTTTTCTCAAACGATTGCCATTTGCCCAATTTCACTTTCTTTTTACTCCTATATTAATAGAGAAGTTATTCTATAGGTAGGTATATAAGTTTCCCGAGCAAAATAATTCCTTAAATATGATATTGGACCTATCCAGACTAGCTTATTGTTGCCTACCATGTATCGCAAGAGCCTTGACAGTAATGCCGGCAAAACGAAGAACTGTGACTTTTCCAGTGATTGCAAGCTGGAATCTCGGACATTGCTCGAAGAATAGAATACATAATTACATTTTAAGTAGATATAAGCTGCCTCAGTGCAATATTATTTTGGTTGTCCACTGCATATATCACACTCCTATGCACTCAATTTACCCTCACTCTCATAACCAACTCATAACCTAACAGGACGGCTGCCAACATGATCGGAGAGAGATTGATCGCAGTTTGGTTCCAATGTCTTAACGTGCTATTATTGGTCTATTCTTGACAGAAAAGCCATTTTTCTCCACCCAGAAATCGAACCTTGTGGTCCAAAGTTAGATAAGTGCACTAAAGCTGTCATATTATCTATAAAAATAATCTTATTAAACGAATGCCATCGCATGGAAAACCAAGTGAAATACACAACAAGCGTGAAAAATTTAATTAAGCCTGTCGAGATAGTATCGCCCGTCCGTACCGACCGCTCGTGACTAATAGTGATGGCAAATTACTGTGTTTCCCGGCACCGGCACCGGGACCGGGACGCTAATTAGCACGGGATTCCGTAATGAAGTGTAATTTGATTTGCTACTGATTTATGTTGCTGTCTAGATGTCGAAGATTTTCGAATACAGATTTTTGCTGGTTTCACTCTTAACCATAAGCTTATGTATAGTTTTATTTTATAGTCGTTATGGAATATTGACTTAAGAAGGTGCATTTGTAGGTTTGATCCCCTCATGATAAAACAAATGTTTATGATTTACGCCTAGTGCTGGCGTAGTCTACAAAAACGTATAAGTATGTAAAGTTCATGTAGCTACACGCAGAAAAATCCTATACAGTATAATGCATAACATATGCTCATGTAATCTTTATTTTCATGGCCGCGATAGCCTAGTGAAGAGGCACACGGACAGCTACGCCTTTGCGTAGCAGTCCGTGGATTCGAACCTGAGACCCTCTGGTCTCGGGTTTGCATTCGCGGCGCGCACCATTGACTTTTCGTAGTTATGTGCGCATTAAGTTGTTGTGGTGAAGAAAAAAATAGTAAGGAAACCTGCATGTCTGAGAGTTCTCCATAATGTTCTTGAAAGACATGTGAAGTCTGCCAACCCGCACTTGACCAGCTTGGTGGACTATGGTCTTACCATACATAGTGAGAAGAGGGCCGTGCCCAGCAGTGGGACAGTTTATATACAGGACCGATGATGATGAAACTTTATTTTCACATCCAAATCCCGAGATCACGCCCATCACTAGTTGTAAGTGACGTCACTAGCGGCACGACGGGGATGCGCACGCGCATATCCTCACGACTTGCTAAACAGGCGCCTCTGCCGACGTTATGACAAGCACAGCTATTTAATTATACCTCATTTGGATTTAAACTGATTGAGGCTGCTCTACTAGAGATCGTTAGGCGAATAATTGTTGTTTAAACTTTCGCGATTTGTATACTTACATCATACAAAAATATTTATCGGGTCTCAATGGCGTAAATTAATTAATTTATGGTTAAAGTACCTATGTTTTCCCGACGTTTCAGGAATAGATATAATATCAGGTTTAGTCCTAGATTCAGAAAACATCAAAAGTATTTTGAAGAGGGTAGTCTTTTATTATATTCGATAATTTAAGAGACAGAAAGATTTACAAAAATGTACCATCAGTTTCTGGAGTTCACCTGGGTTCTGCAGTGGCGATCATGTACTGGACGACGCAGCAGGGGCAGGCCTCCCGCAAGGTGGACCGACGATCTGGTTAATCTGGTAAATCTGGTGTGGAGAACCTTGGGGGAGGCCTATGTCCAGCAGTGGACGTATCTAGGCTGATATGATGATGACCTTCAGTCTGCGTATAGTAAATACAGATAACACTAGAAATAAAATTTTAAGTAGATTTAATACATGTTGAAATAAGACGGCAAACAGCGCTTACTTAAAATAGCTGGCATTATTTTATTCGAACACAACACGTCAGTAAGTACCACCTAATTAAATCAACAAGTTGGTTGAAACAGGCTCGACATGATTCACCGCTAGACACTTAAGACAATAAATCAACTGGCCAACATTCTACCACTATTGTGTATTCACACCCCTAATTATACCTAAATATTCCAAGTCTGTCCGCCGGCCACTTAATTAGTTGTCAAAAGTAACATAATAGAGCTGTGGTGAAACCTATCGGGCTATCGGCAGGTACAAGATTGATATCGATGTTGTACTTAGGGTATAAGGGTGAAGCCATACTATTCATAGTATAGATAACTAATAATTTTTTAAGCTTTCGCGATTAGTTTACACCAAAGTTTATATTACGGGTGTAAATCGTGTTTATTAAACTTATTTGTTATTGTATTAATAGCTGTTTAATCCGAAATGTTGGCCCGCCTTCCGGTTATTACGGTAGATAGATGGATTATTATGTTATTACTGTCCATGTGGTGACGGATTAAGAATACGGAATGTCACCACCCCATATCATCCCATGGGTGTCGTAAGAGCCGACAAATGGAGCATATTATGCAGAGAACAGCACTGTAAGAGAAGGAAAACTTGATACAAACCCTATACCAACCCGTTTGGCCAGCGTGGTATAGTAGGCCAATTCCTCCTTTCAAAGGAGAGCCCTAGTCCATCAGTGGACTGTTAAAGGCTGATGATTATGATGAGATGGATTATTATGTAATGATAGTTGTAAATGTTTGCTACAGAGGCATTATGACTACATATTTAGTTGATTTTCAAAAAAGTAGTCACAGAGCTAACTTGACATTAAACTGATACACTGTAAGGGTGGTCACAACTTATAATATATTCTGCCAAAAGAGCCTTGTACCACAGATTACTAAATAGTTACTTTGCTTGTACCTACATACTTATACTGTAAGGCTTTTAAGTAGTGTCTTTCCTAGTCTCATTTAATAACTTATGTAACTAGTTTCGTAAGTGAGACGAGGACAGAGACAACTGTGAAAACATAGCAAAAGATTACTGTTTTATATATTCCCTTACATTTACTAAGATTATTCTTCTTGACCAGAGAAAATTTTCAACGAAAGCTTTTACGCAACTAACAAATCTACAAATATGTTTTGTCGAAATTGGAGCCAGTTCAGCTGAGCCCAGTTTATGGATCACTGATTTTTCTGTCGTTGTCAGCGGCCGTTCACCTGATCTTATACGACTGTCCTATCCATATTAACATTACCGCAGCCTCAGAGCTATATGTATATCTAAAACATAAAATCCCTTTAACCCCAATTTCGCGTTACCTTCAAACAAAAAGGCTTAAAACACTCCCCACGGCAAGGCCTTATAAATACTCAAAGCTAATGGTTCATTTAAATATTAAAGTGCTAATAATAAGGTACTTTTTAGTGTTTGATACAATCCCTTCGTAAGCTCGAGGTCTATTTTAATTTATTGAGGGTCGTCGTAATGGGTACATGAGCTTATCGCTAGTTAGCAGACATTTGGCAAACAATATAACGAAAATGCATGTTTTGAGGTGGATTGAATAATTTTTAAATGATAGGGCCATTCTGTCCACAATAGGCGTACGCCGTACGTAATCATTGCCGTGTTAAGTTGGCGTGCCATATCCATACGGGACAATTTTTTGATGACATCAGTCATCCCCTGACTCTGGCTGTATTAAACATTGAACCACGCCGCGACATTAGACTAGACCTTTTTGAACTTTATTGTTGAAATCGCGAAAGTTTAGAAGTATGCATTTATGTGTTGAGAGTGTTTAGTCTGGGTGGCTATTTTAGTGTCATTGCGTTGTAGATTTTGTAGTGAAGCTGTGATGTATTAATTTTGCCGAGTTGTTCCATGGCTAAGAATAAAAGCAATGACGTATACGAATTACTGACAGGTGCGATAGTTCATCATCTTGATCAGAAATCAAGAAGAATGTGTGTTTTTGGTTAGTAAGTTGAGTCATTGCATCATAATTAAAATTAGTTGTAGATTCACCGTATGATTTTAGCTGCGAAGTCAATCTTAGGCCACCAGCGATAACCAATCAGCTCATTTGTACCAACATTAAATCATAAGAAGTATTCAGCTGCGAGCCATCACGGCATCCATTAATCTATCGAGAACATAATAAATAAGTCGGTGAAGGGCCCGTGAGTTCAACTACTAGCCGCTGATTGGCTTCATCAGTTGCTATATGCGATGCCCTCGGGACCGATAGTCGCAACGAAAAATCGCTAAGCGAACAATAGAAAACAGTTACAGGGTAAAATATTTCTACACACAATGACTAAGAATTTATTTAGACACTAATTACTTAATATGCTATCGCTATAAGTATTGACTGTTCTATTGGTTAGATGACTGGACTCTGACTGCTAAACTTTAGGTTGTGAGTTCGATTTCCGCCAGGACAAATTTTTGTGTGATGACACGATCATTTTTTTGTGTCTGAGTTTAATTGGCTGCCTCGTTGGTCTCGCGGCATAAATGTGCGCGTGGGATCGGGAGGTCCCGGGTTCGATTCCTGGGTCAGGCAGTGTGATTGGGTTTTTCTGTCACGAAATTCTCAGTAGCAGCACGGAGTCTGGAAATGTGCCCGGTACGGCAATAGGCCCCATATTACGCCCCTTATTACGTGGGACTAAAGTATATCTGGCGAAATGTGGGTGTAGAAATACACCTCTGTCTACCTCTTCGGGGTTATAGGCGTGAGACTATGTATGTATGTATGAGTTTATTTCATAGATTATAAAAGTATACTTGTCAGTTATCTGGTTATATCTCAGGGTCTGCCTAGTTTGGAATTAATAACCGTTTCAGAGTTCTATTATTTATGTTCTCCAATTCTCCCTCACCCATCTAAAAAGTTTTACGCTTCTGGTCAATAGGTATGGGTCGATGTTAGTAATACAAAGGGTTATATTAGTTCGAGTATAGGTTACGAATGATTGGGGGACTGTGTTTGACTTGCGGATTGAAAATGTGACTTTTAGGGGTTCTATAGGCAAGTTATCACCAGTAGCGCAAAATCTTTATAATATGCCGTGTTCGATAAGTAAATGGCAAGTGAGAATGAAATTGTAGAAAAATAAATGTTTAACAGTAAAGCGAATTGCTTTAACTGTTTTCTATTACTCTTCTTCTTATTCGAGCCGAAATTTGAGAGAGTCTACTACCAAGCTTAGGTATTCTATGCTCAAGTTGAGGGCATCCGCGAATATAGTGTATTGTAACTCGAATTATTTCAAACAGCCTATTATATTTCAACCATGTTTCTTTGGGATATCTAAACAACCTTGTGTTGTGGAGGTTTAGTAAAAAATACACCAATTTGGCTTATCCTGCAAAGTAATAAACCTAAACATAAAAATTACAATAATATTTTCTACTAGTTTTTGCCCATGGCTTCGTCCGTGAAGGAGCTCTACTGCCCTTCCGAACCTAAAGTGCAGTAACAGCAAAAACACGAATTCGAGAAAAACGCATTTAAAGTTTAGGACGCCTAAAATTGTATCGACGTATTTTCGACAAAACCTTCAAGGCAAGCTGAAAGGATAGGTTAAAAACTAAATTACTAAACATTGTTAGACTCGTTTTTTTTAATACTACAATATTAAAGCCATTTTTAGGGTTCCGTAGTCCACAAGGAACCCTTATAGTTTCGTCATGTCCGTCCGTCTGTCCGTCCGCAGCCTAGCTCAAAGACGCCTGGTGCTAGAAAGCTGATATTTGACATTAATATAGACATACAATATTGCAACAAAACTGTAGAATAAAATTTAAGAAAATATTTTTTTTAAGGGTATCTCCCCTACATATATAGTGGGATTGAATTTTTTTTTGGTTGAGTATCCCATCATGTGGGGTATCATTGGATAGGTTTTAAAAAAATATTATTGGTTTGCTCAAATCATTTTTCAATCAAGTGATTGGTTTGTCAAATATCAAGCTTTGAAGTGAAAAAAATTGTTAGACTGAAGTGTCCCCCCCCTCTGCCGGCTAAACTATTAATTTGGAAGAGGTGAAAAAAATAACAAATGTAGTACATATAACGAATTTAAAAGGAAAACTATCACGGCTAAGTAGATATCACTAGTTTACGAGTAATCGTCGGTAAACTTATAAATACCTATTTCTGTGAGTTTACATTGGGCGCGCTGGCTTAATCTTAAAGATATACGTACTTTGGTATGTAATGTACCACGGTACTACGTATGTATAGTAGTAGTATATCTTGGAAACCACATTTTATATTTATAACTGGATACATACCTTGTAGTTTTCAAAACAAATCTTAGGTTCTTATAATAGTGTTATTAAAATTATTTTTTCAGCAAAATAAACAGTCGGATTTGTTGTACATTAATACCCTTTGCAGCAAGTCATTATGGGCAACTACGGAACCCTACATTGCGCGTGGCCCGACACGCACTTGGCCGGTTTTTTATTTTTTAGCCCCTGATACTTCACACAATTTTTTTGCAAAATCGTTGTAAAAACTCTTTAAATGCATTAAATCCTGTTATACAATGTAAATGTAAAGGGTTATTGTAAACTCACCACAATGGAAATTCGCCACATTTAAAAATATTAGTTAACTCGCCACAGTGACAAAATAATTCACAATAGGCATAGTAAACTGGTCACAGGTACGTCAAACTTGTTTTGAATGTACCGACAGCAAAACGATATTCGTTCTACATAAGTGTTTAGTAAAAGTAATGACGTAGTTTCAGAATAAAGAAAAAGAAGAAAACTGTTTTATGTAACAATCAGTTTAATTAAAAGTAAAAGGCGTGATTATACAGATAGATAGATAGATCAGTTTAATTGGATAAATCATAGATTTAAAAAGGTTTAACTATGTTTTAAAGTAGGAATTACTAACGAAAATAAATACAAATCACAGCATTTTATATTACTCAACCAAACTAACAACTACATTGATACATAATATAAAATGTAGAGACGTTTATCTTTAAACACAGTTAAAATATAAGGTAAAATCTTTATATTTATATACATTATATACATGTAAAAAGACCCTTAACGAAAACTGAAATCCCATGTTGTACCAATCACTACAAACATTTTTTACTTCAGCACCATACCTGGGAAATTACTGGTTCAGGAGATATGGAGGCTCAAAGTTAGTATGGAATTTTTCTAATTAGGCACAAAATCGATGCATTTACCGCGCCAATATCTTCTTTAGATGCCCTATGACCCCATGGATAAGTAGGTATTTCGAGCATTGAATGCGCGCGCTTTTAATTGCGGTTTAAAAAATGTGAAAACTTAAAAAAAAATTGTTTCCCAGGTATTATTTTTGGTTAATATGACTTGGTATGATGTCCACAACGAGTAGACTTCGGCTTGGTGATGGGTCTTGTGACAGCCTGTATAAAAAATCACAGATTATTTAACAAGTCCGACATATAAGTTTAAAATATCTAACTTTGGCTTAATTACAAATCAGTCAAACTTACAATTACAATGGGACTGAAACCAATGGTACAATGTCTGTTTTGCAAAGTTTTAGCAAATCGTTCTTCTTAGCTTGTGTAATTGGTAACATGGAAGTGTAAGCCTTTGATAATGTCGATTCCTTATTTTCTATAACTATAGAAAACGTAACTACGACACGGTTTTTTGTCTTATTTCTTGTCTTCTTAATATCTTTTGTATCTAGAATTGAGTAATCTTCACTATGATCATATCTAAATTTTATGATACCCGGGTTTATTTTTTTATACCTAAGGCACAACCATTGTACTACTTTATTTCCATCCTTTGCCAATGTCTTATTAAAAGTTGTATTAGAAGCTATCTTCTTGACATCTATTACTTCGTTGTATTTTATCTCCTGTATTTCGTAGGGTAGTGCATTTTTCTTATGTCTATTAGGCCGAGCTCTTTTAACTACATTCTTCCAATCATTCATGCAGTAAATAGAGGCTTTTTTACGTTCATATTCAATCTCGGAATGCATCGAGTCAACATCCATCATCGTATGCCCAGATTCTAAAAATGTTTGTTCTATAACGTTTAAATGCGATGTTTGAATTATGTAAAGGAAAAAAGCTGCAATATATTGATTCCGATTTTGCCCCGAACATGTGTCTGAAAAAATAGACACTTCTCTAATATTTTGCGGAATTACATCAAGCCACTTTTTCAAACAAGTAGCTATTTCTGAACTTCCTCGTTTGCCATTCAGCTCGTTACACATCATACAAAAACCTTTATTTGGTGATTTTGCTTCATATATTGTAACATTATAGACGCATAATTTCCGGGTATAATATAACTCTCCTAACGTCACCGCTTGGTATTTGTATAACGCTTTGGAGATCAGCAGTCACAGAGAGAAAAGTATGGCTGTGTGTGGCTTTGGCTGAACCAAGACGACACGGCATGGCATAGCATGGCTTTGGCATGGCTGGCAGTCGGGTGACCGTTACAGTTATATTAAACACTACTATTTCGTTTGCTATCAGTACTTTTAAAGCTGTGGCAAGTTTTCGTGAAGCAAATAAGACTGTGGCGAGTTTACTATAATTTTTACTTGTGGCAAATTTTCATTATGGCGAGTTTACAATAACCCAATGTAAATAGTGCAGCAATAGGTAAAAATCTAAAACACACTAAGTAAAGTGCAGTAATATTGTGAAAATACTGCTATTTAAAAAGTTTTATCAAACAAAGCCACTGGTTGCACTGCAGTAAAGTTATATAAGTGAAAGTTTTCTCATTACATCAAGTCAAAAAAAAAATTAACTACTTTTAGTAGACTTACAAAAAAAAAATACGTCTGATAGCTAATAAAATCAGGATTCAGAATATGTAATAAACCCAAAACTGACCAAATGTTGATTACTTAAGGCTCAGGTGGGTAGTATAGGTAGCCTATATTAGCTATAGGTATTCATTCATTCATCAGTGGTGGCGCAGCGACCCAAAGTGAGTCTTGGCCTCTGACACGAGATCTCTCCATATTTTCCTGTCGTGGATGCACTCCTTCCAGTCCATTTTACGAAGTCCTGCTAGATCTTTAGGACTTCGTCATTCCAGCGATATCTAGGACGACCCACCGGGCGTCGATCGCTAGGTCGTCCCAGATACCCCCTTTTTGCAGCACGATCCTCTTCCATCCACATCATGAGGATCAAATTTATGAAAAACCGGTCAAAAGTTTTTTCGAGAAAGAGTAACATATATCCTTAAATACCGACAAACTTTCACATAAAAAATAGTACATAAGACTAAACAAGATACTGTCTGAAGTCGGAACCTACAAAACTAAATATCTTACAAGCCACCCAGCAATCTATCAAGCGATTGCACAATGCTTACTCCTGACATCCGCGAGGGTAGGTCGGTCGTCGGCGCGACGCCTCTCGCGTTGCTAGGCAACGCTGCAGCCAATCGATACGCGCCCTTGCCATTCATACACACTCATTATAACCGACGCAGGGGTGTCACGGATGCCAGATATTGCTCACGGCTCGGACAATGACCTCGAAGATATGGCGCCAAATAAACAAAGTGCAAAGCCGTAAATCTGTAGATCTGTATCGTCGTAGAGAGGTTTTTGAAAACGGAAAATTTGTTTTAGAATGACTCCTTATTAAAACAAAGTCTATAAATTAACATAAGATTTATCAATGTCGTGTTTCAAAAGTAAGTGCATTGTTTAAATAATTTTAAATTGATACAAAAAATCAACTGCAACGTCGTTCAGAAAGTATTGAAAATCTAAATGAAGGACTAAGTCTAGTGCTTTGTTTAGTTTTGTAGTTTAATTTGTTTTCTTTTGTGTTTAAACCTTAATCCTGCTTGACTCACTCCGCCCTAATTTCCTTGAATTTTTCTTGGCATTGTATTTTTAATTTCAAGAAACGTGGGTTTTACTGACTCAGGGCTGCACTTGATCGTTTCTTACTAGGTAAATAGATAAACAACGCTGTTACTTAATTCTTACGTGATTTTAGTATAAAAATCTGGAGATCTCATCTCCAATAAATGAGTCGCAAACGTTTTGTATTCGCAGTACTGTGCTCCGAACGTTATTGGTTTGATCCCTACATAGAAAAACACTTTCACTGATCCATAAATAATTGTATCCAGTTAAGGTGTACTTTGTGAACGTTGGTTGAATCTTGCACTACAAATTCAAAATGAAATTCATTTCACAAAAACACTAAAACGTTATAACAATGTCGTATCATTAATATTCTATTAGTCTGTAAAGCACGAGAGTCCTGAGCGCAATCATTTAGGAAAAAATAATACTTTATCTTACGACTTCTGAAGTGGTGGTTGCTTTGTGTTTTTAATATTCACTTACCAAAGATTAGTATGTAGTTTATGCCGAACAGATCAATTTATCTTAGGCTTATGATAAGACAGTAAAAGTATATTAATGGGTTTCTTTAACAGATAAACACACAGATCTAGAAGTTTATTTATTCATTTAGTTAGGTTAAGGCTTACCAACTAAAATACATACAAAACATTCATTTATAAAAACACTTAACTTAAGATAATTGAAGTGGACAACTAGATTCGCTTTGTGTTAAAAGAGGCATATTTTTAGAAAACATTTACGTTTTTGACACCATCTTATTATTTTAACACCGTCTTAAAGGAGTTGGTCCACTTTTGACCCAGTAATCGATACGAACAAGCTATATGCCAATCGATTACTTAGAATCAAAGAACTAACCCTATATAAGCTCCAGTTCCCAAATCCATGGGGTCTGGGAGTTATAGCCTGACAAAGTATGTATGAAAAATCATTATTTAAGAAGTCAAGTCAAGTTTTGAAGTCAGTGATTCTGTCGATTATATTAGCTAGAAACATTAATTACTGCACGATAAGCAGCACATACGGCCTTTGTTACCTATTATTTTGTATTAGATTTGAATAACCTCTACCGATTGACCGTTCTATTGTTACTTATTATATTGAGCCTATAACATCATATAAATTGTAACGTATAACAAGGAATGTATAAAAAAGTATGCACTTTAATTGTATTTTGGTTGTAAAGTTATTTTATTATTTTCGATATCTACTAATACACACATCAACAAAGTCTAGGGATATTTTATATTTCATCAAATATCTAAAAATCTATGAAGAATTTTCTGATACAGTAAATAGAAGAATCATAGATTATTTTAAGGTCTTTAATAAAAATAAAAAACATTTCGTGTTTTTTTTTGTTTTAAATAAAAAAAATATTTTTTTTAATCATCATGGAAAATTAGTATGATAACAACAAACATTTCTTCTTAAAAAACTATTAATTTTAATAAAAATGGAAAAAATCTTGTAAAATCTAATCATTAATAATCAGTGTTGCCACCTCTTACATTGATTACACATCGACATCGATTGTTAATACTTAAAATTAAATTGTCAATGTCTTGCTGCGGTATGAGGTCCCATGTCCTTTGCAAGTGTTCGTAAAGTTGTTGTTCAGTCGTCAAATTTGGTGGAAAATCTCTCAAAGCTTTTCGTTGTAACATGTCCCAGGCATGCTCGATAGGATTTAAGTCGGGCGACTGTGCAGGCCAATCCAAAACTTGAATATCGTGCTCTCGGAGAGCGGTCGATACCAGCCGCGCCGTATGGCAAGGAGCATTATCGTGCATGAGTAGAAATTCATGGCCTATTTGAGTTCTGTGTGGGACAATAACGGGCTCTACTACCTCCTCGTGGTATTTTTGTGCAGTCATGCTGCCTTGGACCCAAACGAGTTGGGTTCGTCCGCCAAGACGAATTCCTGCCCACACCATGATTGTCCCGCCTTGGTATGGGTGGACCTCCTGAGGGTGCCGTAGACGGCTAACTCTCCCTGGAGCTCTCCAAACGCGTGTTCTTCGTGAATCCGGGTGAAACCCAAACCGGGACTCATCGGTGAACAGCACCAAAGACCATTGTTCGTCACTCCATGGTAAATGCTCCCGAGCCCACGAAAGCCGCCGACCGCGATTGCCACGTCGCAATGCTGGAACACGCAATGGTCTTCGAGCATGAAGATCAACTTCATGTAACCTTCTTCGCACGGTTTGGTCGCTTACCAGCAGCTGGTGGTCCTCCTGGAGCCTTTGCACTAGTTGCAGCGCTGTGATATTGGGTTGTCTTCTGGCGGTCATTTGGAGAAATCGATCCTGTCTCTGCGTAGTAACACGATATCTACCTGTGTGCTGTTCGGCCACATCTCCAGTACTGCGATAACGTGACCACAACCTTGATATCACATTTTGACTGGTATGTAGGGCCTCAGCAACGACGCGTTGAATTGCACCATTTTCTAACATGCCCACGGCTCGTAACATTTCATCTCGACTCAAATGACGACGTGACATGACTTTTAAAGTTCGTACGTCACGTTAAATTAAAAAAGAAAAACAATTAAAAACCCTTTTCATTAATAATTATAATAAAACAGTTTTAACTTTCTTTAATGTAACGAATTACTAGCAAATTTGCCGCCATATTTTGTTTATTATTTTGTTTTTTTTCTTTCCATGTTCAAATTTTGAAAATAGAATTAAAGAGGTTTTAATCTGTATATAAACTTTTTGTGGAAACTAACAAGGTTCTAAACTATAAACTCGTAAATAATTTAGGATTAAGATATCCCTAGACTTTGTTGATGTGTGTATATTGTGGTCTAAAAATTCAGCAGGCTGTGTGAGATTTTCTCAATCCTACGTAAATAATGATTTTTCATACATACTTTGTCAGGCTATAACTCCCAGACCCCATGGATTTGGGAACTGCGGCTTATGTAGGGTTAGTTCTTTGATTCTAAGTAATCGATTGGCATATAGCTTGTTCGTATCGATTGACATTGATTTTTGGGTTTTTGGTCAATACATCCTTTAAATCCATGGCTTTATTTGCAACAATGACAATAAGTACTTACAACAAATAAAAAGATACAGGAGAATACCTAACCATTTCTAAATATATATAGAATAGTTGTAAAAATATCTGGAATATTCCACTTTTCCATGGAAACTGTGTGCTGGATCAATTCATCGCTACCTAATGCCACGGTTAGGTTGCGTTTCCACCTAAAATAAACGCGCCAAGATGTACGGTACTAAGTATAGGTACACTCGTGTCTCTCTATGTATAGATAGTATGTAGTAAGCTTCATTTCAAACACTTTATCAGTTCACTTCTTAGATATTCACACAACCTCACTTATTGATTTTGCTACAAATTCAGAACATATTGATGTGTTCACCCTGAGGCAATATAAATGATGAGCGGAAGATATCCGCCTATAGTTCATTTTATATTCCTAGCTGACTTCAATTTATTGTTCAAGTTTTGCATTTGCATTGAAGTAAGTTAGCCTTAAAGCTCACTCAGCTCCGTCGCTCATCTTCTCGCTACACAGCCTCATACGTAGGAGTAGTCATACAGGCTTCACCGGCAGCCCTAGCGTTGCAACCTACGTATTTTCAACTCTATACACCACGCCCCGACACGTGTCAGATCTATTTATAAAATTCGCATAAAATAGGAAAATTCCCGAACAATATTGTTTACTTTCAGACATCATTTTGTCCAATTAGGTGGAATTATTACGAGTGGTGGGAGGGAAATGTGTTCAGGTCGGGACTGATTTATTTGTTTGTTAGACTATTATTATTATTGGACACGAAATAGCTTTTGATACTTGCACTTTTGTAACTATTTTTAGTTCAGCGCTTTAAGCAATCAAAGAACACCCATATTGCTGTTGGATTGGATTTTAAAAGAGTAATTGCAACACAGGATGTTACATATTACATTAAATAGCCAAATTGAAACTAAAATATAAAAATGTAAAGTGAATGATGACGTCGAATAGTTGTGTACATACCGCGACAAATAAAAAAAAATGTAGTAGGTACAAGTACTTGTACTTTAGTAGTTACTACTAAAGTACAAGTACTTGTACCTACTACATTTTTATTAGTACATGCGTGTACCTATGCGTCGTTGTACGTTGTATAGCATCCAGACTTTTATGTATGTGTAATTGGTATCACAGGTATTGGGCATATAGCCAGAAGAACCGATGGCCGTTGGAGCAGAAGGGTTCTGGAGTGGCGGCCACGCACAGGACGTCGTAGCAGAGGTAGGCCCCCCGCAAGGTGGATTGACGATCTTGATGGGGTCGCGGTCAGCGGATGGATGCGGGTGGCTCAGGATCGGCCTATGTGGAGAGCCTTGGGGGAGGTCTATGTCCAACAGTCGACGTATTTCGGCTAATATGATGAATTGGTATCACCAATAAGAAAATATAAATATTTTCTTCAAGTCAACATCAACATCATATCTTGCATCTAAATCTTGTACCTACTTCACCCAAAGTTGGTTTTTGAGTCTAACTAATTTCGACACAATGTTAGCCTTGTATGTGCAAAGCGAGACTTTGATTTGAATAGCCTTACACCTTCTTTTTTGCGTTGCAGTCAATTGTTTAGCCCACTGAGCTATTGCTGCTCCCAAAATGTTCGACAAGAATGTGGATGAAATTCACAAAACTCACTGAATTCTCAAGATGATAACTAAAACCATTTCACAATCTATCATCTCTCTTCTGTCAAAAGTCCTATATCACTCTCAGTAGGACAGTTAGAAGTTTTTATTGGCACAATATTTTATACAGCACATTACAGCGAGACGCTTTCGTCTGATTTTTTCCTATTCCGACCAAATGTCAACTGTACAAACTTATCCAATTTGGATTTTTTGTTACAGTTTTACTGTGGATGAAATATTTTGTCTGGACGCATGCCGAGTACAATTACCAATATCAAGATAATTGTGTGCTCACTGTACTAGGCTCTGTTTTGTGCATGTTACATAAAACAATCAATAAATGTGTGGGTAATATGCGTGTACCGTGTACACACACATATACCTATTTCTGTTAAGTCTACCTATATGTACCCATGTGTTGTCTTTGTGTGTGTACAAATGGTGGTGAGAACGCTCCGTGCTACCTTCTGAATGTAACGCCCGCTGATATTGAATCAGATCACTCAATGAGACGGTACCGATACTACTAGCAAATATTCACACCGAAATATTTGCTCCTTGCCGAAATATTAAGTACTAAGAAGACCTCCTACAACATTTTAGATCTAAATGAAAGAAATGAGCTATTTATATCTTTTTATAAAGACCACGGATGGTTCTACTAACAAATCCTGTGTGATTTTACAAACATTTAGTCAACGGAAGCGAAAGTACATCCGTTTTCCAAAGTTAAAGTCAAATGTTGTCCCAACGTTATTGCCACTATTGTATCAACGCGTGGTCAGGTTCAGTAGCTGTGAAAAGTTAAGATTCAATAAGTCCCTAAAAGTGATTGCCAAAAAGGAATAGTTTGTTATTGTAATTTTTAATTATCATAAGGATAATTATATGTATGGATAAGATCAACAGAACCAGTGTTTCAGTCGCTCCTTTGATATATTGAGTCTTATTATATTACTAGCTGGTACCCGCGCCAAATCTAATCTTTATACAGCCGGTGATTTTCCAGATTTCAAGATGAATGACTCTTTGCTTTTATATATAATTATACAAAAATAAGTGTCATGACAACAGCGCAACCTACCGGGTCAAATTGGAGCCTATATGTAGCGCTATAAAGTGCTCTACCTTCCAGTTAAAGTCTCACTTGAATCGGTTCAGCCATTCCAGAGATTACCCCGGACCAACAGACAGACAGATAAAAATGTTAAAAAGGGTTGTTTTGGACTAAGAATCGTGTAACTAACTATATGCACTTGAAAACCATAGTTATTTTGAAATCACAGACAGACACTTCAAATTTATTTATATGTATAGATGAGTTGAATAAGTAAAGACTTGTTATCACGACAACAGCGCCAACTACCGGGTCAAATTGTAGCCTATATGTAGCGCTATAAAGTCCTCTACCTGGTAGTGAAAGTCTCATTAGAATCGGTTCAGCCGTTCCAGAGATTACCCCGGACAAACAGAAAGACAGACAGACAGACAGACAAAAATGTTAAAAAGGGTTGTTTTGGACTTAGAATCGTGTAACTAACTATATGCACTTGAAAAACCATAGTTATTTTGAAATCACAGACAGACACTTCAATTTTATTTATATGTATAGATTCAAGTCTAAATAAACATAATCTTGAAATGTAGGTAGGTACCTACTTAGAAGTCCTCTACCATATTGAATTATCTTATTTGCGTGACAGTGATTACACTTACATAACATCAACATGAACAGACACCATATGCGGTGTGACGGTGGTCCAGCATTATGCGTCGTTCAGGGCCAGTAATTGCATTAGTCAGTAATCCCTTTAGCACAACAGTCGAGCCGGACACTCGGTTATATTCCTGACTCAGCTGTCACCACCTATGTGAGAGTCATTTTTGCTAAAGGGTTGGCTAACAGCCTCGGACGACCCGTGATGGATATAGTGGTGTGAGGCTAGGGTTGTCGCGAATATGGGCTTAACCGGTGAGGTATTTTTGGCTGTAAAATGAATCAGTCCAATTGATTATGATTTGGATCACGATCTAATTAAAAGTTATTAGTGTTTTGTTTTTCCTGTATTCAACAGTATCTACATAAAACGATTTTCTGTTTCACCACGATTGTGCAAAAATATTAAATATATTTTGCAATAAATAATATGGTAGGTAAATATTTTTTGGAAATTCTACCTTAAGATGTTAAAATGGGCGTCAGACGTTGTATGAAACTTTTAATTTTTTCAGGTGGGCGAAGCCGCAGGAAAAAGCTACATATCATAGATGTTATGAAATCTTACTTGTTCTTTTCTCTGAGTATGTGTGTTTCTCTATGCCTGGTTTACCTTGACTATTGAAATTCATAAAAGTTAGTTATTTTTTTCATCAAGTTAACAACCCTAGGTGGAGCTATTTCTTTCTATCAGTTAGGTGACGGGTGTTTTTTTGTCAGTGAAGCATAATATAAAGCCGCTACTGAGAATTGTCATAATTCAATATTACGACCAACACAATAATTTCATCTTAATGTTAAACTTTTATTATTTAACATAATAATAAATGTTGCGTGTTTATTTCACACAGATTAAATGCACAGAGCCAAACATTTAGTGCGATGCGGCACTTTCAAAGGCGTCGTCAGCCGATGGCCTACGGGGAGCAAGTTGATATGGAAAATGAGAAACGTATGGAGAAAATAATAAATAGTAGAGTTTTGGAATCACTAGGGAGGGGGAGGGTTCAGCTGACCCCCCCCTCTCCCTTAGAGACGCCCTTGGGCACATTTATCATAACTATTTTGCGATTTTTGATCACGAGACCAATAAAGTACCATCGTTAAAAGTATAACTTACTACGTGTTTTGTAAGTGTGGAAGTTTGTGAGATTGGACGGAGATTGCTTGTAAATTTCTCGTGCAAAACTAATAAACGAATTTTGATGCAACTTTGTAGTACTTAACATAGGTTACACATATGGACAATCTTTTGGGGAATTTAGTCTAGAACATCTTTCGCTACACTGCACTGAAATCTCACAACTCCATTTACACTTTGTACGTAGGCGTCTAAACCATTGAAAAGAAAATCACCCTCCCAATGTTGACTGCGAGTATTGCAACACCGATGTCTTATTCCGATATTCAATAACGAATGAGTTTGAATCGGTGAAGGTATAATTCAGCTGTCGACAGTTTCACCGACACGCGTCACATTGTGCTTACTGTCGGCAAACGGTGTCGGCGAACGTCGGCGAAGGCGTGCGCGCGAAAGTGGCGCCAAGCGGCCATTCAATGCTAATGAAGGAATTAGCTGGACAACCAGCCTTGTGGGTGGACACAAACTATTTTTAAGACTGTACTAGATTGTTTAGAATAATGAGGCTAGATCAGACAGATAAAATAATGTTAAATAAGGTTTCGTGGCAGGTAACAACATTGTAGACCCTTATTAGCACGTGTGATACTTTGTTATTTTATACAGTTTAAATAACCAAAGGGCTGGGCGGTATTTTCGCAACACATTTACCTTAAAGCTCAAGTAACTATAGTTAAATTCGACCACTTTGTAACTTAACTTGCCCGTAAGTAAATTTTCCGAAAGTAGAGTCACCCTTTCTTTTCTAAACTATAACTCCTAGATATCACCTTGCTTAAAATTACTTTAAATTGCCGCGACTGCCTCGTTGGTCTTGCGGCATAAATGTGCTCGTGGAATTGGGAGGTCTTGGGTTCGATTCCCGGGTCAGGCAAAGTGTTATTGGGTTTTTCCGTTAGGAGATTCTCAGTAGCAGCACGGAGTCTGGTAATGTGCCCGGTACGGCAATAGGCTCGCCCCCTATTACGTGGGACCTAAAAATTCATGGCGAAATGTGGGTGTAATTTAATATTACACCTCTGCCTACTCCTTCGGGGATACAGGCGTGAGTCTATAAAAAATAAAAAAAATAAAAATTGCCGCTTTGTCTGTGATAATATTGTAGTGTTTGTATTTATACAATAGATAATTATAATACATTGTCTCATGCACACCAGTAGAGGGTGGCGTGCTAGCAAATACTACAATTATGATCAGTGATAGCCTGGTGCTACGCAGTGGGTCTTGGGTTCGTGTCCACGGCGCGCACTATTCACTTTTCAAATGCGTATTCAATTATAAATTAGCGCGAGGAAACCTGCATATTTGAGAGTTCTCCGTAAGGTTTTCGTAAGGCATGTGAAGGCTGCCAACCCTGTCATAGTGAGAAGGGAATATGTACAGCGCTGATTATGATAACACGATATTATTATTATTGCAGTAAATAACTCGTAAGTTGCACTTAGTGTATACAAAGAGGCACTCTGTGCAACTTTAAACGAAGAAATTAAAGTAATAAAATATAATAGTTTGCGACATCGCGTGTCGTATGTTGACGTATGTGGTGGCTCCGTCCAATCCAACCTCTAGAAACTAGCTCGGAATTCGTTCCGACCGCTCGTTCACTCTGCCAGATATCATTTCCTTTTAGCCTGATAGACTGGAAAATGGTTTTCGTGATGGGGAAAATGTAGCTGAATATTGAAGACAGTATTTTATATAGAGTAAGGTTTGTATGCCGTGGCTGGACACAAAAAGCCGGCTCAGTGGCGTGCTTTGGAGATGCCTATATGCAGCTGTAGACTATGGGAGGCTGATAATGATGATGAAGGTTTGTATATGTTTGTTGTATAAACACATAAATGTAAGAAACATGACAGTTATATTTTAGATGCCACGTTCCAGAAACTGAGGGTCTGATTGACTGTTTGCTATCTGTTAGTCAGGCTATAGCTGTACATAGGTATAGGTAAAATAAAAAATAAAGGTTAAATTAGGTTTTGAAAGAAGATGAATATTACTAAGTGAATCATAACGTCAAGTGAGATAGTAGGCAGATCTAAAAGAGCATTCTACCAGACATTGACCGGATACAGAGCAAATATTGCCTCTCACCGTCGATCGCTAATACCTGAAGAAGAAAATCTAGGTACCTATAAGAAAACGGCTGTGCGCTATGAATATAATTATTACCAGCAGACACAAATAACACCCAGACTTGGAACAACATAATACTGGATGAAATCTGTAGCGGTGACGCGGCGTCAAGTACCGAATTATATATAATTGATCTCCTAAGAAATCGGCGCTTTTGGTAGGGTGGATCACGCAAAGTATCTTGTACTAGATGATGCTCGCGGTTACACCCTCGATATTTAAGGCTACTGCTCCGGTACCGTGGCTCATAGCGTGATGTTATATAGCCTATAACCTGCCTCGATAAATGGGCTATCTAACACTGAAAGAATTTTCAAATCAGACCAGTAGTTCCTGAGATTAGTGCGTTTAACCAAACAAGTAAACAAACAAAGTCTTCAGCTTTATATATTACTTATATTAGTATTAGATGAGGAACGAACGATCTCACGACTTGTATAAGCGTAGGCGGCCGCTTCTCCAATATTAACCAACTGTTTAAAAGTAACTAAATACCTTTATAATAAGTAGGTATCTATAGATATTCGTTTGATACCTTTTGTGGTTATCCTGAATCCCTTAGCTCCTATCCATATAACTGTGTTGGCGTACCTACAATGAAGCCAAGATTTAGGTATTAACTTTGTTGAGTCTCCGGGGAAATTATTATCAACATTGGGCCGCTGGAAATTGGGCCGTGACCGTAGTAAATTGTACTATAGCTAGTTTACGAAATGTAAACATATTTATGCCTTTATAAACTAGTGCTGCGATCTTGTTAGTGATAATATAAATAGGTATAGGTAATTTACCTAATTTAGAATGTCGTTATTTTACCTGTTGGACGACACACTATAAGTTAAAAAACCCATTTTATTTGTCACAGACACAAAATATGCGATGACAATATTCATGTTATTCATAGACTACATGTAAATGATAAAAAACCTCGTTTTTATCATCATCAGCCTTGTTTATAATCTGTTTCAATACTGGGCAAGTGCGTGTTGGCAGACAACACATGTCTTTCGGGAACATTACGGAAAAATCTCAGACGTGTAGGTTTTCTGACAATGTTTTCCTTCACCCTTGAGCAGACGTCAACTTAAATTTTTGGAGTTAATTTCAACTCGCGATCCTCTGCATACCTAGTAGTCTGAAGGCAATATGACTAACAGCTTTATAGGTAGGAGAGCCTTTCTGAGTTCATCAAGAATGGGCCGGCTTGACAGGGGAAGTATTACCCTCTCAACAAAAATCTATATAAAGTAACCGTACCTATACTTTTGCGTTTTGTTTGGCGAGTGAGAGTGCCGGGGGTTCCACCCTCTATTTCTTCTCCCTCATCACACTCCTCCTTATATTCCTTTTTCAACCCAAAGGTTAGTATGTTTCATTTGTGACTCCTTTGGTGTTGCTTGTTTTGTGTCCATGGGCGCGATGGGCGGCGGTAATCGCTTATGTACCATGGCGATGCGTCTGCTCGTTTGCCGTCTATTACACAAAAAAGTTTATATGTATTTATGAAACGGGTCTCCTAGCGTATTATTAACTAGACGATGCCCGCAGTTACACCCGCGTTATTGAAGGCTACTGCTCAGCTCCCGTCGCTCATAGCGTGATCTTATATAGCCTATAGCCTTCCTCGATAAATGGGCTATCTAACACTGAAAGAATTTGTCGAATCGGACTAGTAGTTACTGAGATTAGCGCGTTCAACCAAACGAACAAACTCTTCAGCTTTATATATTAGTATAAGATTTAAGATAAAATAAATATAAAATACATCGTATTTGGAAGCAACAGGGGTGGTCTACCCCTGTTGCGTCTCACAAGGTGGACCGACGATCAGGTTAAGATCGCGGGAGGCGGTTGGATGCGGGCGGCTCAAGATCTGCCTGTGTGTAGAACCTTGGAGGAGGCCTATGTCCAGCGGTGGACGTCTCTACGTTGACGCGATGACTTCGTGTTTGTCAGGCGCGCGTTCTTAGCGTGAGTTTCTAGACGTGATCAGATTGGACACATTTTTGGGACACCTTTGTCATACGTAGTTGTCATTGACAGACTATAGGTATTGTTAACAGTTCTCTTTGTCTCGAAACACTAAGTAAATTAGTTACACACGTAATTAAGATTATATCAATAAGTTAATCATGTTTCTCACCCTAATAACACAGTTCACTTCACTGATAACATACCGCGTTGTTTGTCAATAAATTATACTGTGTTATCAATAAACACCTATCTTACTGATAACCTATGTCCTGTGTGTAATTGCCGTCTAATTGCTGCGAGTAAACATTAATCATCTTGCGAATAGTTAATTATTGTATTGATATTATATTTTAAGCTTCTACTGCATATACGTATTTTTATAATCTGCTCATTTTTCAAAACTTTAAAAAAATTTTGTTGTCTTAGAGAATATTAAAAGGATTCCATTATCCAAATTTCTTGTTTCTAACTTCAGTAGTTTAGGGGCTGATGTCAGTCAGGACATGCCTTATATGCCCGTGATAGAGACAATATGGGTTAGGTACAGCATGCCTGAATTAGCTTGATCAGGATTGTACCACCCTTTCGGAGAATAAAGAGGGTAGTATGATTCCTATTGTTGATTTCGTGACGTAAGTGCGTGTGTATTCTCCCACCGTATCTCCCTTTCTGATGAAAGAGAGTATAAGGAGACGCGATTCAATTAAAAATATTTATGCTTGTGATAGTTAAAGTGGTTGTCACTGCTAATGTGTCGCTTGTCGTGGGCTAGCTTTCATACAGGTCAAACTTTCAGTGTGATCCACTTATTGTCATTCCTAATCTGCCTGTGCAAACTGTTTGATTTCTAAATTCCATTTGTGTTAGTACAGATGATACTTGTCTCTGAGATGACTAACTTTAGTAATACTAAGAACCTAAAAGCTCAGTATTTTTATTTTGTCTGGTTACTAAACTATTTGTCTTTCCATACTACGTTCCACAAAATGTTACAAGTAAAATCTTCACCTGTCTGGTAGAGAAACATTTTAGGAAATGGATATAATTTCCCGAATGGAGTCGTAGGCGCTAGTCTGAAGCGGACGGTGCGGAAATTGCGCCCAATGCGCGGCGGATATGAAATGATAAATTTTCTCCCGTCGATATATGTTGCGTATGGGTACACGATTAGGAAAATTCATGTGATTGACCAAATATTGGGTGAACGTTTTTTGCTTGTATTTTAGTTGTTTTGTTTATAAAATATAGTGCTTAGGTAACTATAGATTTGTTTTATCAGTGCTAGTGTACTTGAGTGTTTTGAAATAAAATTGATATGTATACATATTTCATCCCTGTGATTTCCAATATGTACTTTGGGCTACAAAGAGCTATAAATTAATCAATCACACATTTTATTTCGCGTGGCATAGACGCATAGATAAATACCTTACAGTCTAACATACATACAGTGGTTGTTAGTATAAATATACTTATAAACTATGTTAGTATCGCTTCACTTGGACGTTGTTGATGTGCGCTCGTGTGGCACTTGTCCGCGGAAGCGACGGAACACCACTCCCTTCGGCCAAAAGTCCTCCTTCATCACAACATCCAGAAAGCACGTCGGGTCGCGCACCACAAACGCCTTGAAATTGACGTTACGACGCGACTCCAGCAGCTGTTCTCTTGGTGTGTATTTTGTCTTTTGGCGCACGTACTCCGCGATGTCCTCCACCTTAGTGGTGTATTGCAGGTGAGAAATAAATATATTCGTACCTACATTAAGTGTAAACCAAACCCTATTTATTCCTATGCCCATGACTTTGAAAATATATTAGCAAGGTACCTGAACTCAGCGAAGCGCGATGATGAAGCTTGTGCTTTGTAAATACATTTTATTAACGAAGCAGGTCAGGTTATAAACAGTAAATAGCATATAAGTAGCATAGGTACTATGTAATAACATAACATAACTTCACGCCTTTTCATCCCCGAAGGGGTAGGCAGAGGTGTATACACACCCACATTTCGCCAGTTATGTTTTGGTCCCAATGTAATAGGGGGCGAGCCTATTGCCATCTACCGGGCAAATTATAATACAAATATTACTATGTAATATTTGTAATATAATTTGAATTACATAGATAGACAATTGCTTTATTGTGCAAATATTGGTACAAATTTGGTCAGCAGCCGGCAGGTCTATTTTATATTTTTTCAAGGTAGTAGAGCCTTGCTGATTTCAGCATGAATGGGCCGGCTCGACCAGGGAAGTACTACCCTCTCACAGAAAATCGACGTAAAGTAACAGTACCTAAACTGTTGCGTTTCGTTCGGTGAGTGAGAGTGCCGGAGGCCCTATCCCCTATTCTTTCTACCTGATCCCACTCCTCATCCTATCCCTTTTCCCAACCCCAAGGGGCGGCAACGCACTTGTGACTCCTGTGGTGTTGCTTGTGTCCATGGGCGGCGGTAATTGCTTACCATCAGGCATTCCGTCTGCTGTATTACCATAAAAAAAATACACACCTATGTATAAAATAGACCTGCTAATTGGGATTCAAACTTTCCTAAGCCGCTATGCGCGCTCTATTGTAACTATTTTTGCTTACCACATGATAATCTTTTTACCAATCAAACCTAAAGCAATATTCATACAAAACCTATCAAAGAATCTCTTTGTCAAATGTTCGGTATTTTCAATACGAATGTTTGTGTACACAAGGCTTGATCGTCGCTCAGCGGGCGGAGCAGGAGGGCGCGCTAGTTCTACACGTCTCGCTACTTCCGCCGCACGGAAGCCTTCCAATGAATGAAAAATTGTTTATTGCCTGTTAGCGCGGCGCTTTCAAATGTACCGCCCGCTGTACTCTTTAGTGTAGCAGGCAAGCTAGTGTTCTTTTTGTTGCCATTTTGTGTACAGAAGAAAGTTTTTCTTGCTGTGTTAACTGATCGTATTTCAAATGTATAATAGTTACATTTATAGATATTTTTAGGAGCACAAATGCCTCGTAATAACCTTTTTTCAGTAATCATCACCATCGTACACTCTTGTCAGAGCGGTTTTGGTTACATTGAAGGCACTTCTATGGCTATATGTGGCCATTTTTGCATTACAAGAGGTCTAGAGTCCCGCTAGTCTGTTTATCCATCCATCACTTATTACACTTATTACTTAAAGCTCAGGTGACAGATTTTGACTTATTTAACACAACGGTGCCTCTATCCTCCTGCATATAAATACAAACTTAAGATAGTCAACTGCATTTTAATTCCATTAAAATTAGAACAACAACACTAAAATAATATATGAACGCTTCTCGTATACTTGAAGTAAATTAATTTCCCTTTCATTTAGTCTAGGAGCTCTGCGGGTAGGAGGAGAGCTATCAACGTTGCGAGCATTTGCGAAGCGGCGCGAAGCACTAGCTTGTTTTATTTGAATTTTGAATCACTTTAGACTCAGAATCGTAAAGTGAATTGCGAAGATTGAGAATATATAATGTGTAGGAGCTAAATTAGTAATCTGCTACCGTCATTTGTTATTATACCTACTCGCTTACAGTCGTGTGTAGTAGAGTTATGTTTCCGGTTAGGCCAAGTTGTTACTGTAACAATGATTTATATAGATTGTTTTATATTGTTGTTTTATAGGTATTCATAACTTGTAAGATAACCGAGATTGCTCTGAAAATAGTGGTCACCCTTTTCTGAGCAATCTGTTATAAATACTGGGTGTAAGGGATGGTGTACCGAAAACTGATACCAGTAATTCAGTACATTATACGGAGACCCTTGGCGGTCGAATTTTCCGGGAAAATGTAAGAAGTCGTCAATTTTTTTAAAAATAGCGATGTAAATAGGACCACGTAAAATCGCACTATCAGCTGTTACGGCCCAACAGGGGCGGGTGGCAGTGATTACGATGTACTGGTGCGCTTACCGTGCTGCGGCCGCGCGCCGCGGCCGATGTCACGTCAGAGTAAACGCGCCATGTACAGGTTTAATTCTTAGAATTTAAAAAAAATATGAATGCGGGTCGACTATTGTTACTATTTCATTACATCGTATGGCAAAAAATGCAAAAGAAAAATCGAAAAATTCATGAACAATTTCCGGAAAATTCGACCGCCAATGG
Source organism: Euclidia mi (assembly GCA_944739405.2). Lineage (NCBI taxonomy): Eukaryota > Metazoa > Arthropoda > Insecta > Lepidoptera > Erebidae > Euclidia > Euclidia mi. The sequence goes on along the minus strand of OX123185.2, from coordinate 88,334,671 downwards.
CCTCAGTATCATGTACTGAATCACTGGTATCGGTTTTCGGTACACCGTCCTTTACAACCCGTATATTAAATATGCAACTAGGTATTTCTGTTAATATTCAAGTACGTACACGACTTTGCGTTCAATGATATGCGATCACAAAATTTCACAAAACGATTGCCCACAAATCACTATCTTCGCCCACCTGTTCAAGTATTTACAACGTAGAACAAAAACAACATCTTTAATAACTGGTGGCCATTAAAATGGTCCATTAGGGTGAAGCAGGGTTGTTATAACACCACAAATACCGGTGCACCCGCTCAGAATAAGCAGTGGCGAACAAATATACTTGTATCATTTTTATTTTTGAGGTACGTGCCTGAAAATAATGCTGGAGGCTGAAGGCTGAAAATAATGAAGAAAGGTTTACATAATAATAATAATAATATATCAATTATATCGGCAAAGTTTCCATAATCAAGAAATACATATTACACTCACATTACAAATTATTAAAAATTAGCAATCAGAGATCCAATTCTTCCCAATAAACCTAACATCGTTGAACTAAGTATAGTAGTTAAATTAGACGATAATGATATTAAATTAGTATAACTCAAAATCTAATCTCAAGTCGCTCAAAATACAGTTTCGATGTCATGTAAAATACGAGATTTGGAGTTCTGCCTAATTCAAGTACCTTCCCTCTGCACCGGGACCGCAGCAATGACTACGGGACCAGTGCAAGGAATGGACAGTCCGGTTTACCTGCTATATTTAGTAGGATGCTATTGGGGCTTCTACGCATTCTGCTCATCAAGAATGCAGCCTTTTTACGTAAGATCGCTTCGAAACTATCTATGTTTGCCTCAGAAAACATGGCTGATGCGCTACAAAACCGCGGAAGCCCCAATAATACCCGGAAGGCATTATTATATTGCACGCGAAGAGCGTTGTAGGTTCTCTGCGTATATTTGATCCACAGACTGCAGGTATAAAACGTCTGGCAGTATGCCTTGAACAGTGAAATTTTTACTTGTGGTGGTGGTACAGTGGCAGCGATAGCCGAGTGGATATACCAACAGACTGCCATGCAGAGGGTATCAGGTTCGAATCCACGGCGCGCACCAATGACTTTTCGGAGTCATGTGCGTATTGAATTGTTAATTATCGCTTGTCCCGTGCCTCGTAGAGCACGTTAAGCCGTCGGTCCCGGTTGTCATGAAGATCTTTGACAGTCGTTACAGGGCGTCAGTACCTTCTAAATAAACTGACACTAGTCTAAACCATGGAATATCGCTATCCCTTCGGGTTGCGTAGGTCAGACAGGCAGTCGCTCCGTGGAAAAGCTAATATTCAGTCAAATCCGGTTAGACTAGAAAGCGGACCCCGGGTTGAAACTGGGATAACGCTAGGAGGATGATGAGTGTCATTTTTACTTCTTTTGTACACTTTAATTTTATCTTTGCGTGGATTTCCAAAAATTCTGAAAATTCTTATTTTTATGCTGAGTCGCCATAATATTCATTTTAATTTGCTCCTTATTATCCTGACAATATTTTAATTTTTGCTTAAAAGTCTTTCGCGTCTCATTCATTTCGACAAATATCAATCCAGTGCGAGGTTTTCCATACCATACCCAGTTCAGAAAAGCCCTTCTAGCATTACTATGAGCGGCTCTAACATATCTATTCCATCCTGTCACAGTTCGCTGTTTCCTAACATCTCTTACTGAACCAAAACTGTGTACTGCAGCTTCCCGGAGCGATGTCACTATATTATTGTACAGGTTATCAAATACTAAGCTATGTTTATTATTCCGACAAAAATTATCACAGCAGTTTCTCATTTTGAAGAGCATAACATGACAGAAATTGTGTTTGAATATTTACGTAATTCTATACGCTCTTCCTGCAATTACCACGTAAATGCTGATTGTTAGATATTAGGTATCCTCTGACAATTTGAGTCAATATCCACGTTACTTTTGAACGAAACTGTGTACTTAATACCTTCGAAGTTTTATTAATTACTAGAGGACGCCAGCAGCTACGCCTGCATTTTTTTAATTTACCCGTTTTGGCCGATCCCGTGGGAATTTCAGAAAATCCCTTCTTAGTGCACCCCTACGGTCCCCAAGGAACATACATGCCAAATTTCAGCTTCCTGCGCCCAATAGTTTCGGCTGTAGCGTGTCTGTCAGTCAGTCAGTAACGCAAATATTTTATATATTAAAATCATTTTAAACATAACCTGTTCCCACCAGGACTAGTCTCACCTTTTTTCTCAGTACCTATAGAAGATGCCGAAATTTTGATACTTGAGAAGTTCTGGGAAAAGATTCATGTATGTTTAACCCACAGGTATATTAGTTGTGTATATTAGTCCCAATGCTGGGAAGAGAACCAGAAACAAACATAAAGAAACATAACGGACATAAACATTAAAATACCTAACTTGCGATGTATATATAAAATCTTATCTTACTAATATATAAAGCTGAAGCGTTTGTTTGTTTGGTTGAACGCGCTAATCTTAGGAACTACTGGTCCGATTAGAAAATTTATTTCAGTGTTACATAGCCCATTTATCGAGGAAGGCTATAGGCTATATAACATCACGCTATGAGCGACGGGAGCAGACCAGTAGCCTTAAATAAAGCGAGTGTAACCGCGTGCATCCTCTACTGCACTATACAAGAAGAAAAAGAAATAGATAGCTAATCATGCATACATATTTGCCACGCCGACCTATTACTAAATTTATATCGATATAACATTGAGTACATCGAACACGTTTTATAAATCCCGTGAACCGTATTGAGATCGAAATATACCAAATAGCTCTGTGCAACGTTGCATTTACCCATATTTTTCATTACACTTGTGTATTTGAAAGTTCCACAATATCATGCATATCGGAAAATTGGAGAAACATAATTTGAACGACGCGACGCAAGTGGATGGGGTCCCCAGCCTCTCATAATTTGGTTACATGGTTCGTTATCAGGGTATCCCTTTGTGATTTGTCTCCGATAAAAATTCAATAAAATGATTTTAGCGTTGCTTGCTTTTAATGTTTTTGGGTTTATTTATTCTTTGTGTTTTAGTAAGAGAATTACTTCCGTCGCAAAAGGTTATTTGAGAAATGTTGTCGTAACGAAATCTATTGGCCTATGGAGACAGGGAACCTGTGGTAAATATTTTAACTAAATTGCCTAATTTGCCCCTAATAAAGGCTAGAGACATAACACAGGGTTCATCATCATCATCAGCCTTTAACAGTCCACTGCTGAACTAGGCCATTCCCTTGAAAGGAGGAATTGGCCTACCTATACCACGCTGGTCAAACGGGTTAGTATAGGGTTTGTATTAACACAAGGTTAAGCCTACGTAAAATCGAGAAAATAAATAGTAAACCTTGAGACTGAAGCTCAGGTTAGGGATATTGCTAAGTGTGTATTAAATAATAAATGCTCTGTGAGAAATGGTACATTTATAAATACATAGAACGTGTCCAGGATTACAATGCTAATGTATACTTAATAAAGTCGTGTCACATTTCCTTGTATCACAAACTGAATCTTTCTATAGGCCTTCGTCGTTAAGGGCGTGCTTCATATGCAATTATTATCGAATAAATATTAAAACTATTACTAGTATCAGTAAATATTTATTTATTAACACGGCCTGTTCACTGCCGGTCTTAGAGTGCGAAAACAGAAAAATCACTACACCAATCAAAAACCAATTCTCTCTCTTACCAGCTAAGGTCGTAAATAAAATAGCATATAAAACATTGTCTGAAACATTGGGGCCATGCAATTAGCGGTGTACGCCAGAGTTTATTGCTTATTAAAACGAATGGTGATCACCTACGATGCCTAGTTTTAGTCGAACTCCTGTAACTAATTACTAATTACAGCTACAGGTATAAATCTGTGTGTTACCCGACGCGAGGATAAATCGCGTAATTCCGATGAGATTTCGTACGAATTACTTGTAATTTGTTTTGTCGAGTTACGCTTGCCTGGTGGTAAGGTATTTCTGGATGTATGTGCTTGGCGTGGAAGTAGGTAAGTATAATATGAGATACGATGCTAAGAACAAAGATACATTATGCAAGGGGATGTGTAATTGTGTTTACAAATCGTATGAATTGATGTTGCGCCTGTTGAGATATCTAATTCTAACTTTAATTGTAACAAATTAATGCTAAAATTGCAAATATTTTGTTGTGTTTAATCATCCCCCGTGTTATCCCTGTGGAATTCTAGTCTTTCGTCTTGGAGCCTGAGTTCCGTTATCTAGTCCAACCCAATATGAATGTTGGCATTACCATAGAGCGAAGTGACTGCCATCAGACCTCCGTATATAATATTCTGACACTACACAATATGTATTATGTGAGGACACAGCAAGGTAAGTCTGGTGGAAACGACACAGCAAGATGTAGCGGTCAAGTCTATGAATCAGACGACAGCGACTTCGTGCTGCTGCCACTTTACTTCTACTAATATGTAGTATCTCATCACCCTCCTAACGTTAGCCTCTTAGAGAGTGACTGCCTGTTTGACCCCGCAACCCAAAGGGATGGCGATATTCCATGGTTTCGACAAGAATCAGTTTAATTAGAGGTACTGACTCCCTGTCTAACTGACTGTAACGACTGTCAAAGATCTTCATGACAGCCGGGACCGGCGTTTTCTCCGAGGCACAGGGCAAGTGTTAATTAACAATTCAATACGCGTATAACTCCGAAAAGTCAGTGGTGCGCGACCGTGGATTCAAATTTGAAAGCAGTGATCGTTTTGCTAAATATCTGTATAAATCTGCTCTAAAGTGTCTTGACCTGAAATATGTTCTCCCTCTCTTATTCTTCTCATGTCTCTACTTTTAGGCCTATTTCTATTATTCTCAACCTACTGCACTGTTCATTCACCCGCTGTCATAAACGCTGTTTTCCGAGGCTGCATGTAAAGTTTGTATTCAATTACAGCTCGTCAGTGTTTTATGCGAGCGCGAATGCTGTGTTCTCCGACGTCGAGGTGTAACGGAGCCCACAATCGCTGACGGGACTAATACCGATTGTTTAGTCGTGTGAGACTTGTTTATCCGTGGTACAGGCATAATTAGTATTGCCAAGGTGTGGTAGGAATGATAATGATGTCCTGAAGGCTGAATTTAGAAAGCTTAATGAATATTGCCAAAGTGCTGAATTTCAGCAAGTATAGTGAATACGTATTGCCCCGATTTTGTTCAAACTGAAATTCGATCACCTCGCCATTTGCAACGGATAATGTGACTGACGGATACACAGGATCTGATAATAGTGCTCAAGAGTGCACGTAATCAGAAGCGTAGTTTGATAGTTAGTAGAGATGAATATATATTTGTATAAAAGTTTTTTTGTAATACAAAACTACTCAAGATGAGAAATATCAAATGGAAACTGAGGAAAATTGATATCTCAAATAAAAAAATATATGCTGCCGCTTGGTTTATTAAAACACTAGATGATGCACGCGGTTACAACAAAGTTACTTAAGGCTACTGCTCCGCTCCTGTGGCTCATAGCGTGATGTTATATAGCCTATAGCCTTCCTCGATAAATGACCTATCAAACACTGAAAGAATTTTTCAAATCGGACCGGTAGTTCCCAATATTAGCGCGTTCAATCAAACAAACAAACTCTTCAGCTTTATATAATTAGTATTAGATTAGATTTTCTCTCTCAAAACTGATGTGATTGACGCGTGCAGCCACCATCTTAATCTCTCTCGTATGGTATCTACGTTAAACAAATTGTTGTGTTACGAGACGTGTTCTTATCTCATCTCCTCGTTTCCACTCGGCTGCAGACCCTCGACACATCTACCCTCAGGCTGCCACCCCCTTCACAACATACGATTCCTAATTTTAGGGACCAAATTTGTTCATGAAATTCTTGTCGCCTGCAGGCGTGGATCCATTGGAGCGGGGAGAGATAATCAAGGGTCTCCCTTCGCTGCTGTCAATAGCTAGGGTTTATTATTTATTTACAAATATTAGGGATCATGTGTAGAATGTGAATCGACGACCGGTTGGCGCAGCGGGAGTGAAAGCGACTGCTACGCCTAAGGTCGCGGGTTCGATTCCCGCTCAAGTCAAACATTTGTGTGCATGAACATGGATGTTTGTCTTGGTCTGGGTGTTTCTATGTATAATATGTATGTATTTACAAAAAAAAGTACATTCAATATGTATGTTTATCCATTATCTAGTACCCATAGTACAAGCTCTGCTTAGTTTGGGACTAGATGATGATGTGTGTATGTGGTAGAATATACATAACATACATACATACATAGACTCACGCCTGTTTCCCCGAAGGGGTAGGCAGAGGCATATTAAACACCCACTTTTGGCCAGTGTTTTGATCCCACGTAATAGGTGGCGAGCCTATTGCCGCTTATCGGGAGATTTTATTTGCCAAAGCCTCGTCCGTTGATCGGCAGGTGCACCACTTGCAGGTGAGGTTGGCTTGGGACCCTAAGTTCTTGGTGGGAACCCTAAGCACCCAATATAATAAAAACACTAATATACACAATGATGCGATTTTGACTTTCGCTGCTGCCTTGGACGGTTGGGGAGAGAAGTCATATGTACCAATGCGACATGGAATAATCTACATTTACTTAACGGTTCTCATAGACCACGTCTGGGAAACCCACGCTGAAACTTCGAGGCAAATACAAGGTTGTTTGTCTTTTTTTATAAATAATTACTTAGCCGTGTGGTTGACGGCATAGAATACAAGTGTCACCACCCCTTATCTTCCCGCGGGTGTCGTAAGAGGCGACTAAGGGATAACACGATGCAAATACCATCTTTGCGTAGAGACGGAAAACTCGACATCAAACCCTATACGACTGCCTCGTTGGTCTCGCGGCATAAATGTGCGCGTGGGATCGGGAGGTCCCGGGTTCGATTCCCCGGGAAGTCCCCGTTCGGGCAGTGTTATTGGGTTTTTCTGTCACGAAATTCTCAGTAGCAGCACGGAGTCTGGAAATGTGCCCGGTACGGCAATAACCTCGCCCCTTATTACGTGGGACTAGAGTATATCTGGCGAAGAGTGGGTGTAGAAATGCACCTCTGCCTACCCCTTCGGGGATGAAAGGCGTGACGTTATGTATGTACGTATGTTATTACTTTCCTTGTTTGCGACTCATTGCGTATGTGTACAGTGGCGGTAATTTGAAAATATTTTGCACTTTCATTACAAATATTTGATACGGAGTCCTTTACTTTAAATAGTGTTTTATCATACCATAGAGATAAGTAATCTACGCTGTAGCGCCTAAAATACTTGAAGGTAAGTTATTGCTTTGGTTTCTGAATGTTGGTAGCGTCAAAAATATTTCTGCTACAAAGATCTATAATTTCCTTTTTTCTTTTAAGAGACAAATTCCGTCATAGGTACAAATCGTGTGCCACGGCCGGGAGGAGGGGGCCACAAACATTCAATCAGCTGACACGAAGTAGGTACATCCAGAATTGAATCAACAATTGGTTGGTCACACAAATTTCGTCTCGTGTGGAGTCAAACCCAAAACACGCACTTAAACCACTACACCATAGGTAGAGTCGAACAACTTCCCGCTAGACCACCATAAGGGCGAGAATCGCTCAGCAAGACATCGTCGCTTCCAGTGCTACTTTACACACACATTGACACTCGTATACAAAACCAGTTTCTAGTGTGCCTCGACTCTATGAGCGAGCCAAGGGATTTTTTTTCAAACTGGTCCAGCGCCGACTTGTTTGATTGTACGTGTAGGCTAAATTTTAAGTGAGTAAAATCTTTAAGTCAACCAATCAGAGTGGTAGATACATATCACATACCGTACAATATTCAAACCTCTTGTAACTTTTCAGGCTGTTTTAAACCTTTGTGGTTTGCCAAGAGCCTTTTAAATCACGCATACCTATTAGCTGTAACAAGGCTTACATACATCATTCTGTTTAAAAGGAAAGAATTCCCTGTTGGCTAATTTTGTTAACAAATCATCTTGTTAGGAGCGTGTAGGTTTACTCTTTGTATAATTTTAGCTTAATATGTAAACAGTTTATCTTCGTCACAGTGTCGAGGGTGCTTCAAAGTGGGGTGGCGACTATAAAAAGAAGACCACTAAAGAATGACTTCAGGTCTATAAAAAATCTGCTATTTGTGATTTTTTATAGACATCTATAGACAGTGATGCCATGGCGGTGTAATTGGTTATAATGGTGGTTTAAAGAATACATCATGAGTGTAAATCACTACATAGTATAAAACAAAGTCTGTCTTCTGTTTGTCTGTCCCTATGTATGCTTAAATCTTAAAAACTGCGTAACGGATTTTAATGCGGTTTTTTTAATGGGCAGAATGATTCAAGAGGAAGGTTTATACCAATGTATAATTGACGCGGGCGAAGCCGCTGGCGACGTCTAATAATTTTAATATAGGGTATTGAGCCTTTTAAATGGTTGCCTAGTGGTGTGTTGTGGTTGATCTAATGTCTCTGCGACGCCAGCGATTGTAGGCTCGACTCCCACTTAGTACAAACGTTTGTCACTAGACAAAAATCTTTCTACGCCCTAAAAACAACCGCAAGTCACGAGGAGGTTATGCCACGCGATTTTGCCAAACCTAAGTATACTCATCATCATCAGCCTTTTATACTGTCCCACTGCTGGGCACGGGCCTCTTCCCATTAAGAGAAGGGTAAGGCCATAGTCCACCACGCTGGCCAAGTGCGGATTGGCAGACTTCACATGTCTCTCGAGAACATTATGGAGAACTCTCAGACATGCAGGTTTCCTAAGCATACTAATTTACTTATTTAATTAACTTAATCCGAATTACATTGTGGTAAAATTTAGTCCACATATGCGGACCTCGCCGTGATTCGCAGCTTCTAGCTTGGAATCAGATGTCCGTGTGTTAGTTGTGTTCCAAGATTGTCTTTTCAGGTATTTTTCTTACTCTTGCCTACTTTTTTCTTATTTTCAACTTTCAAGTTGGAAATTTTTGGATATATTATACGTGTAATAGTTAAGATATTAGGTTTATAAGTTCGTTGAAGTGTGCTGTATTGATTGGTGTACGCATGAGTGACTAAGCGTAGGTTGCAGACGTCGGCGCGAACTTCTTGAAGGCTATTTATATTCTATTAATACGTCAGGACTATTTATAAGTTGGGCAGATCTTAGGTCAGTGACGTCATGCAGTGCATGGGTTTCTCCTATGAATTTCTATGTACAAGCTGAGCTTTTATAAGCTACATCTGAAAGGGTCATATGGAATGTATAAGATATGTAGTTATAGTTATAGATCGCCAAGCAGCTGTAAATTTAAGGGTGATAATTAATGTACAGTGTAGAAATCTATACTAATGTAATGAACAGTAGGTAAATTTCTTAATGTGTCTTAGGACTATTCCAGAAATCTTCTTGTATAGACGGTGAAGAAAATTTTAGTTTCTGTCACATCATGCTACTACTCTTAGGAGTCAAATAAACAGAAGGCGAACGCTAAGCTAGAACTATCGGTGTGTATAATACTAGAGGACGCCAGCAGCTACGCCTGCATTTTTTTAAAATTTACCCGTTTTGGCCGATTCCGTGGGAATTTCGGGAAATGCCTTCTTAGTGCACTCCTACGGTCCCCAAGGAACATACATGCCAAATTTCAGCTTCTTGCACCCAATAGTTTCGGCTGTAGCGTGTCTGTCAGTCAGTCAGTAACGCAAGGATTTTATATATTCAGATTAAGATTACGGCACAACTAGAGCTGTTATAAAAACCTTGACTATTTAATACAGTAACTAAAACATATGCCCCGGAGTTGAATTTGACAGAACATTAAATCAAAGAGGTGAAACGAGCCATCGAACCCGCAACACTCGCTCTACGTACCCCAACAACTGAAACAAACGCGCACCTGTACAATCAAAGATCAACATACATAAACTCAACTTGCTTTCTTTGCTCAACTACTCCATAAACACTTAGTATCCTTTGTTGCTAAGTATTTTAAAGGCAGTTGATTCAATAAAGGCTGTACTGTTGAAATAATCTACGGCGGGGGATGCGCCATCTCAATTATTCATGTGTTTGCACCTTGAAGCGAGCCGCGCGCTGCGATCACGACGATTGACTAAGATTATTTATATATGCAGAAAGGACGCTGCGATGATTATTATGCCTATTTTCAATTTATGAGCTGAGCTGTTGTCGGTGGAACCTCTTCCATGTAGTCCTATCTTCAGCCAGAGCTTTGACCTCTTTTTCCTTCAGTTAGTCTATGTCTCTCCTTCCTTCTATTTTTCCTTCCAAGATGTTTTTAATAAAAGTATAATGTCGTATCAGGTGCCCTGACATTTTCTCTTCTATTTTCCACAGGATGTTATGCCTACGATTGTAAAAAATCAGCGCAAAGGACGCTTATAACAACACTTTATATTAATATAAAGGATAACCACGGACGGCTTACTATGTAGGGGCAGCATGGTGGTTGAAGAGATATTTGCTCATTTCATTCTGAACTTCACATGTAGCAACGAGCCATGCAGGAGGTCTCTGAACCATCACAGAATTATGGGTAAACTATTGAGTGACATTGCCAAACATGTTTTGCCATGTTAACCGTGTCGCCATTTTTTGTCAGAATAGGACAGATGCGAGGTTAAGTGCCAACAAACTTCAAACTAAATAAAAAGCCTTTCACTGACTTATTGAGACTGCGACTGAAACCACACATTCGTCAGAATGCATATATATTTTTTATTTATAGTCTCACGCCTGTATCCCCGAAGAGGTAGGCAGAGGTGTAAATATTACACCCACATTTCGCCATGCATTTTTAAGGCCCCACGTAAAAGGGGGGGTGCCTATTGCCGTTACCGGGCACATCACCAGACACCGGTAACACTTTTGCCCGACCCGGGAATCGAACCCGGGACCCCCGATCAGCAGTCGCATACGCTGTCCATTGGACCACGAAGGCAGTCAGAATGCATATGTACTTAAAATCGAAATCATCATCGTCGTAGTGTTTTCCTGGTTGTATTCAAGACGCCTTGGAACCCGGCATCCATTGCAAGTACTTAAAATCGAGATGTCTCTTTGTTTACTCATGACGTACAAAGACAAACGTATTTTAGTCAGCAGTGTTGTGGTTGGCGGCTTTAGCAAGATTAAGTTTAGCAAGATTATTAGCCAGTTTTTGGGCGTAAAATGGTAATGGTTATATTATCTATTAGGGAAGTAGATAATAGACTTGACAATGAAATGCAAGCGATCAAGCCTTTTCACATAAATACACATATCTTATGTATACACAGTTTACTAATTTTTTTTAAAGACAACTCCCGCATTTGTACTAAGTCCTGTGTCGCGGGGCACTTTACAGACATACAACTACCGGACACAATGAACACCCAGAATCGAGACTTTATGACATCACACAAAGAGTTGCCTCGTGTGGGGATCGAACCCACAACACTCGGCGCAGTGTCAAGCGGCGAGGTGGTCGCTTAAACCACTACACCAACCGTGCAGTCAAAAAACATGTTTTGCAGGTGCGTGAAGGAAGAAATTGTTAACGGGTAATTTTATTACAAAGATATTGATAGCCTATAGTCTCCCTCTAGTTAATATAAGTAGTAAATAAGGCTGCTGATTGCAAATAGTTTAGTTTATTATGTAACACGTTCAAGTACAAGGCTCTTAAACTCTCTTTTACAGCTTTGATAATGTCAAACTAATTTTATGGGAACATCCTTATATCAAACGTTAAAAGTTTAATGTGTATTGCCCACTTAACTGAATTTAAAGGCGCTAGATAGTATGTGAATTGTTTTTGCTCGACATAAACAACTATGTTAGAAGTTTGTGATATAACACGTTTGGATTTATTTAGTAAAGTAATCTTAGATATACCTACTTCCTAATTGGTTTTCCAGCTCAATAGTCGTTAAAGATAAATATATGTGTGAATAATATTATCATTTAGGTAAGGTTACTTAAAGTTAAAGCTTTTTGTTTTAATATGCTTCGATGTCAGTACAGAAAATGATGATGTATAAATAAAATACACTATCACACATGGATAGTCAACTCTGGTACTTAACTTTGAATGTCATCTTAACATATAAAATCCTTGCGTTACTGACTGACTGACAGACACGCTTCAGCCGAAACTATTGGGTGTAGGAAGCTGAAATTTGGCATGTATGTTCCTTGAGGACCGTAGGGGTGCACTAAGAAGGAATTTCCCGAAATTTCCACGGGATCGGCCAAAACGGGTAAATTAAAAAAAAAATGCAGGCGTAGCTGCTGGCGTCCTCTAGTATACATATAAAATTACTTAATGTTTTATTACTTATCGAGTTATTTATTATATTTATTCGCAGATCACTAAGTATCTATTTATTATCAACAAAATGAGTGACTTGTCAATTCTGTTGCTACATAATCTTTGTCAATATAAAACTGTTGTCCGTAATGCTCAAACGTTTTTGTGCAATAAAAACTTAGTGCTGAACAAATCGAATTGTATTTTTAATTAGGCAAAAAGACACTGACTGTAATACCAATCTATAATGCAGCTGTACAACTCATTACTCTACAAATTTCAACCCTATTTCTACACAAAGAAGAGTTGATTTTTTATTGGGTGAAGTGCATATGTATGTGGTTTTCAGTTATCTAGCGAGAATAAAGTACCGCATACTGAGAAGTTCTCGCAGTGCAACTTAAGGACAATGAATATGAAATGAAGATGTTTAAAACTTGTATTTGCTTCGTCCAAGTATGCTTTCATAGTTGTGGTCAAAGTCCAAGTTCATTTCTCGTCTCTTTCTCTCAAAATGTAACTTTTTATATCACTTCAATTTTATTTATACGTATAAATGAAATAAAAGTGTCAGTCGTATCCTACTAGCGCTGGCCCAGTTGCATCCAAGGGTCCACTTACTAGTCTATCCAGATTTGACTGAATATTGGTTTTGTCACAGGCCGACTGCCGTCTGACCTCAGCAACCCAAAGGGATGATAATATCTATGTCCAAATTCATGGTTTAGACTAGGTAGTGTTCGGGACTGATGGCTTAACGTGTTCTCCCAGGAATAGGTTAAGGGATAATTAACAATTTGAGCCAGTAGTGCGCGCCGTCGATTCGAATCCGATATTCTCTGATTAGCAGTCTGTTAATATTTCCACTAGGCTTTCGCCACCCTGTAGTGTCTGTCTGTTATTTCTAACACTGTAAAGTTTTAGCAAAATCTGTTCAGAAGTTTTATCGAAAGAATGTATTACTTTCATGCTAAAGCTATATGGTTAAGATAGCGGGAAGCGGTTGGATGCGGGCGGCTCAGAATCGGTCTGTGTGGAGAACCTTGGGGGAGGCCTATGTTCAGCAGTGGACGTCTCTAGGATGACATGATGAAAGCTAAACCCAAAGAACAAACAAACATACTTTCGTATTTATAATTTAAGCAGGTAGAAAGTAGGAGATACTATAGATATTAGTAAGGATTTAGTGCCAGATGATATTTATATTACCTAATTATAATTGAATATCAGGTTAGTTGCTTTGTGGATTTTTTTACTATAACAGACACTATTTCTGTCACTCAAAGCTCAAATCAAGTTCACTCAATCTCAAACCCAGTCAATCATCAAGATTGCTTGCTCCTCAATAGGGTTCGATAAAAACTATCAAGATAAACTGCACCATTTTATATTTCTACTTCAATAAACCTGAAAAATATTTGTGGGATGCGGTTCTATCGGTCAGAGATAATCTCGACGAGCGATGAATCGATATTGGACAGAATTCTGTCATTCACAGACAAGTGATTTTATTTTTAGTATCTTTAGTGGAAAACTGGACATCATTTTTCTTGATCTGTAATCGCATAAAATTGTTATTGCTACTTTATTTTATGACTATAGAATGCCCGCAGCGACGCCCGCATATTTTATTTAACCGTTTCCGCGATCCCGTGGGTATTTAGGATTTCACTTCTTAGTGCATCCCTACGGTCTCCAAGGATTACTTTAAGGTTTCTTTTTTTTTAAACACACCTCCCGCACTAGGAATAAATCCTGTGTCGCGGGGGACTTTTACAAACATACAACCAACGGACATAATGAACACCCAGAGATTGTATCTTTTAGCGATAGTCATGGGGAGGTACCTACCAACAGACTACCACACAGCGAGTATCGAGTTCAAACCCGTGGCGCACATGATGCGCGCTGATTTTTCGAAGCTATGTGCGTAACTAACTTGATATCTACTTGTGCGAAGAGCACGATAATGGGTCGATCCTGGCTGTCATGAAGGTCTGTGATAGTCGCCATGTAGAGTAGAGAAATAAAAACATTTCAAAGGCTAAGCCAGTTCAAAACCCAGCTTCATCAACTGAACAGACACTGTACTTATCTAAAACACTTAACCAACCACATAATTTAATTCGCACCGTACAATATGTTAACTTGAAATACTGCTTATCTCAGCCAATGAGGCATGATGTTATAAACACAATCGTCGGTATGTTCTCAGAGGTAACGTTTACGCAGGTAATCTTATTAAGGAAGTAATTTAGGAGTCGTGGCAACCTTAGCAACACCGTAAGCTCAACTTAATGAACCAACCTTCCCGGAAAATGAGTGATCACGTGGTTTTTTTTTATAGTTTACCTCAGGAATGGGCGGCAAAGTGGCCATTTTTGTAGAGGCCCTCATTGTGGTATTTATCGGGAAGGTATAGTCTGCCGACCGAATCATCAGCAGCGTTCTATCGCTTGCCAGGTTGTGTGTAAGACTTTAACAGTTATCATCGGCCTTATCGGCCATTGGAAGAAGAATAATGAAGAAGATATTGAAAGGAGAGTGACTGCGGGCAATCGTGTAAAAGGAGCACTGTATGCCTTTATGAACGGCCAGACTGTGCCAAAAGAGGCAAGTTTGGCGGTTATGGTATGGAAGTGAGAGTTGGTTATGGCAAAAAAGCATGAAAGTAGAATTAACGCAGTTGAGATAGGATTACTGCGTAGTATGTGTGGGTGAGACTGATTGATAGAATTCCGAATGTAACTATACGAGAGAACAGTGGTCTGCAAGAAGATGTCGTGACTAGGATTGAGAAAGGAATGCTGAAGTGGTTTGGACACGTGGAGCGAATGAGTGAAGAAAGAATGACGAATCAGATCTATAAGGCAAATGTGTGTTGGCAAGTCGGTCGTGGCAGACCTCGTCGGACATTCCTCGACCAAATTGGGGACGTCCTAAAAAACGGCAAGGTCCGAAGTACCCGAATCCGGGGAACATGTATGAAAAGAGTAATGAGTGTAGAGGAAGCGCGTGAGGTTTGTAAGGATAGAACCAAGTGGCGTTCTGTTGTCTCTGCCTACCCCGACGGGAAAAAGGCGTGAGTATATGTATGTATGTATATTGGACTCGATCTTATTATGGGAAGGGTTAGACCATAGTCCACCACGCTGACCAAAAGCGGGCTGGCAGACTTCACATTTCTTTCGAGAACATTATGGAGAACTCTCACACATACTTACACGTTACCTCGCGATGTTTTTCTTCACCTTAAAATACATCGAGAAGTCAGCGGTTAATCTCGAGACCCTCTACGTAGCAGTCTACTACTCTTTACACTAAACTTTTGCTGTCTTTTTGACAGAATCTTTCTCTTAGCGTTATCCCAGTTTCAATCTGGGGTCCGCTTTCTAGTCTAACCGGATTTGACTGAATATTAGTTTTTCCACGGAGCGACTGCATGTCTGACCACCGCAACCCGAAGGGATAGCGATATTCCATGGTTTAGACTAGTGTCAGTTTTATTTAGAAGGTACTGACGCCCTGTAACGATTGTCAAAGATCTTCATGACAACCGGGACCGACGGCTTAACGTGCTCTCCGAGGCACGGGACAAGCGATAATTAACAATTCAATACGCACATAACTCCGAAAAGTCATTGGTGCGCGCCGTGGATTCGAACCCGATACCCTCTGCATGGCAGTCTGTTGGTATACCCACTCGGCTATCGCCGCCGCCTTTTTGACAGAATATTCAAGTTAAATATATTGTGTGTATATCTGTGAATGAAAATGATCGTAGGCGTTGGCCAACCTCTCCCCTAACGCTGTTGCGTTGGAACTATTGCGGCGACGAAACATGTGCGAAACCCTCAAAACTACAAGAAAAACTTGACGTATGTTTTGTCAAAACGTATGTGTATGTGTAACGACAATTTCGCAATTATCTGCGGAACAGTAGTGTCAAGAATGGAACTTATTAATCTTTCTGTGTAATAGAGTAAGACAAAGCATATACAAAACGTTTTCATGCAACTGATAGATATTTCGTAGTTTCGTTGAAGCATGCGATTGCGCAAGTGTAGGTTCTAACAGCGTAAAGCTCAACCATACGCCGTGAAAATTACTTCCCGCAGAACAGTTTTGGTACATGTAATCATGTGTCCGTTATTTAAATGACTAACAATTTTTATTACATGAGGGTTGTTTTTTAAAACATGAAACAAACTATATAAAGTTTAGCAACCTCCGTAAAATACCTGTAAACTTTCGTTGGACGCGCTATAAAACGGAATGTTCAAAGTTCCCAACAGGAGCTTGTACCTACATCTTTTTTGTATTTAGTCATTGTCATGGACGTATGAGGTTGTTGACCTCTAAAGAACTGCGGAGGCGATTTCAGGCGATAACAATCTAATAGCTAGTTGCTGAAACTTGTAAGGTCAAGGTTCACATAATGACCTAAGGAAGTAATAATTGGCAATTTCATACATAGTTGATGAAAGTATAGGCGTGTGGTTAAAAAACAATAACAATAGTTGACGATACAGGGTCATCAAGTGTTTATATTGTTTCAGAGCTAGTCAGCTATACTGGCGACTATGGCATTCACGTAGTACGACCTCGTACAAGTTGTAGAGTAAAAATGAGTAAGGCTTTATACTCAAAATATAGTTTTTAAATGATCTGGGGAAGACAAACAACTTTGGTGATATAATGGATAGGTACGACGCCGACTTGTCTTAGGTCCCTATAAAATAGGTAGTTACTTATTGCTTACCGTGTGTCTCTGAGTCCACGATCTTGGAAGGTTAACGTTATAAAGTACTCTTGAATATTCTGACACTAGTCTAAGCCTAGGAATATCGTTATTCATTTGGGTTGCGAAAGTCAGACGGTAGTTGCTCTGTGGACATGCTAATATTCTGTCAAATCTAGTTAGACTAGAAATTGTCCCCTCTTTGGTCCAAGGCAAAAGCTTTGGGTACAACCAGAAATCTGATCAGACTATTAAGTCGACATCTCCATACATATAATAAAGAAAAGGTGTAATAAACTAAAATAGCTTATCCGGCATAATATAGGTTCAAATACATCGCACAAGGAGTGCCTACCACCGTCCCTCTAGTTTTGGCGGCTTGCCATCGTACGGAGACAATGCTAATCTCCCCCCCATCCCCTCCATACGACATGGATGTGCCATGAACGATGCTGACTCAGCAATGTACCCGCGACTATTGCCCCTCGTAAATTCAGGAGATGGGTCTTATTATTTTTTATCTATACATAACATCCTCCTAGCGTTATCCCCAGTTATCCCAGTTAGAATCCGGAGTCCGCCTACTAGTCAGCCAAATCCGGTTAGACAACAGGATTTGGCTGAATTTTAGCTTTTTCATTTATATACATATAAGTAAAATTGAAGACAAGTGTCCGTCTGTGATTTCAGAATAACTATGTTGTTCAAGCCTTTATCCAACAGTGAACTATGGTAGGTTGATGATGATGATGATGTTTTTCAAGAGCATATAGTTAATTACATGATACCAAGTCATAACCAACAATCTCGTCTGTCCTTCTGTTTGTCCGGGCTAATGTCTGAAATGCCTGAACCGATTTAAATGGCACTTCCACTGGACTATAGACGTTTTAGGGCAATTTATAGGCTGTATTTTGACTTAGTAGGTGGCGCGTGGTCGACATACATAAAATAACGTGAATGAAACCGCGGCAAACAGCTAGGCATAAATATTCATGCGTGATAAGCTTTTGGATATCGTGGTATTGATGCTGAGGTTCCTTATCGCTGTTGTATAATGTAAATAATTTATTTGATTGTCAATAACAACGAACAATTTATCGAGGACAACTTGCAAGCCTGAAAGTTGTCCTACGCTATGATATTTAGGTTTTTATTGTAATTGTAAACAATTTTAATAAACTATTATTATTAGCCTGCGATTATACCAGCGTTGCATTTTATAAAAATAGCCGACTCACTAGTCTAATTTTGAACTACAGGTAGGTACTGGCATCTACATAAAATAGAACTTATTTGTTTTTTAGTTTTGTATGGACATGAAAATAAAAATAAGTGTTTTCTTAGATGCATTAAGTCTATTTACTTGAATATGGTCACGCCTCGGAAACGAGCCGGTATGGTGCCTATTCAAACTGTTAGGTTTAAAGAGTCGAGGTGCCTTGTCAAGTATATTTGGACGACATGGTGCTACGAAGACTTACCTAGACGAAAACACAATAATAAATAAATAAATAAATAAAGCTCTACCCGCGAATCAAACCCGTCACCACGCGGTGCCTACAAACGTTAACTCTATATTTTGGTACACACCGACAACTTTAAGTTATTAAAATCGGCACTAAAGCCCTCAGTTACATAAGACAAAATGTTACAGATAAGATATATCTGTAGGTAACATTTGTTGTCTCCGCGACGTACATAATGCGGCACCATCAATTTCCACCTCCATCACGGTGACGTCAGATCGTACGACAGAATTATGCAGAACATTAACTGTAAGACACTTCGGACGTCCACCCCTGACACACACGTGTGTCTAGCTGTCCGTCCCACGTCAAACCCGAAACCTAGCCCAACTACTATAACAATTAATTTGGCCCGTGTTATGAATATTCAAGCCGAAAAACCTTCCTTGTACGTTGATTTCAATTATAAACGAAGGAAACGCACACAATTCGCACCCTTGGCTTTTCTGCGAGGACTGGCGACGTTTTTGCCTCTGCGGCATCTTACTTACAAATGATTTTCAACTCTATACTCCAACTTAGAGGGTTGGTATCCCCTTGCACTGGTTTCAGGGGATGCTGCGCCTCTGTATGTATTATAAATTGGTTTAGAGCGGTGCGGGGAGTCGCCGGTCGCCCGCTCGATACCGGCCAGTCGCGAGACAGAGCTGAGAGCGTTCGCTTCGCTATCTCATCCGCTATCGAAACGAAAATAAAAATAAACCCCTGTTGTAGATCCTGAGTCGGTGCCTAGTGTTGTGAACATGAGAGTTAGTGAGTGGAGTATTGTCATGTTGGATTGTTACCTGTTCTAGTTCGACAGAATTTTTTTGCCGAAGAGGTAAGTGCAGATAAACAGATAAGCCTTAAGGTCTGATATCGTGGAGCAAACCTTCTTAATTACTGCGTATGGTAATTGTGTCTGTCGCTAAATATGCGGTGGCTCGGCACGTGCGGTTTTCTCGGAGAGTTTTCATGTTGTGTGTAATGGATACGTTTTGATAGATATGGTCTTACCCATGCTTCAAAATTGGACAGTTTGGACACCTTTCGGGTGACTGAAACTGATGAAAAATAAAGGCTGTGTGCCGATATTTTACGAGCTTCTCCAGTCTTTCTGTAGTTCGTTTTCGGCACCGGTATTAATGCGTCGAAGGACTTAAACATAAAAGTAAGACGTAAAATTAAGGACACGGTAATAAAAGTTAAGGCTGTTACGAACATGTAAAGATTAACGGTTTTCCCAAGACATTTTCCAAGGTGATAAGGATCTTTGGCGCTTCATAGAAATGTTCAGAGCTGGGAAACATTCTCTACTATTTTCTTGGATTGTTCTGATATGAAAGAAATTTTGTATGACAGATTTAATTACATGCTATTTTGTTGTTATTAATAAGTAACGCTTATAGTGTTTCTAAAGGGTGAATAGAGATTTTGAAGCGTTTGGCACGTAAACCTTCCACGTTTGTTTTTTCTTAACAAAGATTCAGTACGCTTTATAACTTGCCGATTAAGGATTCAACTTTTGATTAGAGGTGAGTACGTCATTAGCGCAATGGCCGGGAATAGAACCCGCGACCTCTCGACCGGTGCTTCAATTCTTCAAACATTGGGTCACTTTAGATAAACTTTTCGAGCTTTACTTAAACTTTGAATTTAAGTTTACCATTAGTAAATGTAACTTTGACATTCATTAGTGTTGACTTTGTGAACTTAAGATGGACCTAAACTAGATTATTTGAATTTCTCTCGAATTTAGTCTAACTAGATCGGGCACGTCTCTTAAATGGTCCTCTTAATGTAGCTGCGTTAAGAGTACCATATCTATAAGTAGGTATAAGTTACTTCTTAATGGATGCACATAAATTTTCTATCTATTGAGCAAACAAAAAAATTGATTTTCATAATATAGTAGATTCTATCCCCTTTAAATAAGTAAAGCTTAAAGTTCAGCTAGAGAGGTCGCTGGCAGCTAAAGTCCTAAATCTTATGCAACGAATAATCGTTTTCCTCCGTGACCACGCTCGGTGCAAGACTAGCGAAACGTCGGAAACAAATAGGTATTTATACCTGAAATAAGTTAAGTATACCCGATTAAGACCCGCTAAATTATTTTGTATGATATGCAACGAAATTAGTTTAGTAAATTTTAGGTACTAATATCGGTCTGTGTGGACAACCTTGGTCCGAGGCTTAAGTCCAGCAGTGGCCGTCTCTAGGCTGACATGATGAAGGATCGGGTTACCCCATCAGGATAGCCAAAGTCTCTGATATAATCTTGTCGGTATTTCAACTTTTGGCATTTTCTTTAAAGATACTGGTGGCAGTGCGTTCACACCGTTTTGACAGCGTAGTGCTGATTTACAGCAAGCCTTAAAGAAAATCTTTGAGAACATTCCAAAACTCCTTATCCTGCCTGGAATCGAACTGAAGGCCTTACGCGGTTGGATCACAAAGATAAGACGTATGAAGAATAACAGCACCACACCACCACGTCCATTATGACCAAATTACTTATATCTACATAATTATGTTCGTATGTTCTATACTCGTATATGTATATAATCTTAATATATAAAATCCTTGCGGTACTAACTGACTGACAGACACGCTACAGCCGAAACTATTGAGCGCAGGCAGCTGAAATTTGGCATGTATGTTCCTTGGGGACCGTAGGGGTGCACTAAGAAGGGATTTCCCGAAATCCCCACGGGATCGGCCAAAACGGGTAAATTAAAAAAAATGCAGGCGTAACTGCTGGCTAGTTATGTGATAAATTTGCACAGCTAGACGAACGAAATGCAGGATATCTAAAGAAACTATCTTAGTCTTACAGTAACCCTTACAGAAAATCTTTGAGGAAATGACAAAATAGCTTGTCCTGATCGGAATCGAACTGGAATGTGAATCAGACGAGACATACGAAGGAAATACCTACGTCACAGCACCTTAGGCTTTCAATTACTACCATTATGACCATATGACTCACATATATATACATATATGGTCAGTTCGCACAGACAGACGTCCGTGGGGTCAGCGGCCCTTCATTCACAAGTGGTGCGCGTTCTTAAGGTCATTGTTAATGCGCGTCGACGCCGCTAGGTGGCGTCGTGACCGAAGCTATTAGGTGTGTGGTGGTATCTGAGAGATATGGATATGTGAGAGATAACAGGAAGGTGTGGTCGGGTATAAGCCGTATAAGTGATTCGCAGTACTGATGTGTTTCTTTCGTTACTAGGTTGTGAAGTCTTCGAATTTTCGGGAAAGCTTTTTCCTATACATTTCGTTTGTTACATGTAAATAATTAGGTACGACAGTTAATATAGTAATTGAAAAACAATTAAAAATAACAAGAGATAAATAATTTGAGTATCTATATTATTAGACACAAACATTATACATTATGTACAACAAAAAATATTTTTATTTATTTATTTTTTATTTTATTTACAAGCTCACGCCTGTATCCCCGAAGGGGTAGGCAGAGGTGTAAAAAATTACAAATGATTTAAGAAATTTTCAGGGCACGTTGAGAGTTCGACTCCGTCCTTTATATATTTTTATTAATTCTTGTACATACGTTACACAAGACCAGTGTTGGTAATTATCGTTGGTCACGGCTAATATCCCTGAAAATATCTGAACGAAAAATCTTTTATCCTACTCTAGTATTAAACCCAAGGCATCTGCAAAACTTGTACATTCTAACAACGCGTCAGTTTTATAAAATTATGTTTATAAGAGAATTAACGGCGAAAAATCTGCATACGGAAATGACGTTGAACTTTTCGAGGTTGCCCTTTTCGGTCTGCTGATGAGAGCTAGCCAAATACTTAGTCAGAAAGGTCTGTTTACCAACACAGCCTGGGCAAAATAAATAAAAGCCGAGAATCAAACTCCGACCCGTATCTAATTAACGCTGACCCTACAAAGTTTTGAGCCGTCATGCTCTGTGTCAACTAAACTGTGAAGGCTTTGTTGTGTTAATGTGCCGCCATTTTTGTTGTCCCTACTGAGTTCGCGAAAAGTTTCACTTTATATTGTAATTCAGGTGTTTCTCTGATATTAAATTGGTAGAAACTTTGAAAGAATTGATGAAGGTGAATAACATTTTATTTTGTTCGAAAATTATTCGTCCGTAGAAGTTTCAAATCAAATCAGATCAAAGTTCTTCATGGTTTCACTTGCGATAAAGTATTTGAGATAATAGAAAAAAAGTGGTAAAGTTGGGGGCACGAGAACTCGCGACAGACCTTTTAATGCGCTGTACTGACATCGTGAAGACTTGTATTAATAGCCCACTTCGCCAATGCACAAGAGAGACATCAACCCTGTGTAATGAGCACGACCTCTGAGCCAAGAGTGTTGCGACAAAGAAGAATTTGTATCTACCTACTTGGTCTGATATATGAATAAAAAGGTGTAAGACTTTCTGACTTACGATACAAGTGCTTCTAGTTATACTAAACAGTAATTTATTTATTTATTTATAGACTCACGCCTGTATCCCCCAAAGGGTAGGCAGAGGTGTAAATATTACACCCACATTTCGACATGAATTTTTTTAGGTCCCATGTAATTGCGGGCGCGCCTATTGCCGTTACCGGGCACATCGATAGACTCCGTGCTGCTAATGAGAATTCGGAAAAACCCAGTAAAATTTTTGCCCCGCCCGGGAATCGAACCCGGGACCTCCGACCAGCAGTCGCATACGCTATCTACTGGACCACGGAGGCAGTCAGTAAAAGGTAAACAGTAATAAGGTAATTTTTTTACCCAGCTAATGAACTTTAAGACGAATGACTTTACGTTCAGCCACTTATGCTACAGGACCAACATTAGCGCTGTCTCTACTTTTAATACCTAGTATTTTAGTCGGTCTGCCTTTAACGTTTAGTACTAAATACCGAATGTTCAAAGTCAGTTGTAAGACCAAGTATACAGGTTCGACTTCACGTTTAGACCGGTGCTTGTGTGCAAAACACAACGGCTAAGTTTATACCAGTTACCTACAACTTTGACTAAGGAAGCTAAGAACTTTGTTCCTCGCCGTAGCTTTGACATCTCAGTGTAATAGTCAAATTATTATGTACCTTCTGACGTTTTGATGATCATGAGCAATTGGGGTACAAATAAGTAATGAAGAAGAAAGGAAATAGTGTTTATTTTCAAGAATATAAATTAAATTTTTCACTGTATGTCTAAGTACATATTTTTTGTTGAAAAGTACTACGTACATACTAGGTATCACGATATCGATGGTATCGTGAGAGACTTTATATTCGGTTAAACAAGAAATTGTGCATCACATGAAGTATTGTGTCATGTGGGGATCGAACACATACGTTACAAACACTGCGTAATAAAACGACTGGCTTAAATCACTTAACCATCCGTGCAGTTCTAAAAGAGTCGAACTCCTTACACTTGTTTTGTGAAAATAAGGTTACCACTTAGCCTAGTAGTATTTTATGAGGTATACCCGTATGCACATACCAGTACCGATTTTAATGGTAGCCTCAACCTCAAGTGATAACTCATACGTTTAACTGTCTTCATTCTTTATGTTTTATGTTGACAAAGACTGCCTCCGTGATCCAGTGGATAGCGTATGCGACTGCTGGTCAGAGGTCCCGAGTTCGATTCCCGGGCCGGGTAAAAGTGTTACTGGGTTTTCCGAATTTTCAGTAGCAGCACGGAGTCTGGTGATGTGTCCGGTAACGGCAATAGGCTCGCCCCCTATTACGTGGGACCTAAAAATTCATGGCGAAATATGGGTGTAATTTACACCTCTGCTTACCCCTCCGGGGATACAGGCGTGAGTCTATAAAAAAAAGAGTCTATTGACAAAGGTAAACTTATCATCCTCCTAGCGTTATCCCATTATGAACCCAGGATCCGTTTTCTAGTATAACCGGATTTGACTGAATATTGAAAAAGGTATACCAATGTTAAGAATACTAATAATATAATATGGGGTACTTATTTACCACAATTACACAAATTAAGATAGAGTTCTCTTCGACATTCCAATGGATGATATTTGAACCAGCGACCTGTCAATCGCAAGTCCGCATATTATATTGTGCTGGAATAATTATTTCCTGTGGCAGACCGTATCCTCGTGTATCGAGTATTTTTTCATGAGTAGCTAGCTTTCTTAAGCGGCTTGAGAGGTACGACAGGAGTACGACCCTCATATGGATACAGATACATATACTTCGAAAGATACAAGGTCCCCTAAACAGTTCCCTAATAAGGATTATTTTCTACCTGTTACTTGGTTCCTATTTATGTGTTTCTTAGGGTAATTATAATATTCTTTCGTCTATAGTCTGTATGTGCTTATCTGATTGTTTTTATCGAAACGAACATAGCCATTTAGATGTCTAAGCATGGTCTAATTTTACAAAGATACATCTAGTCTTAGACTAGAGCAAAATCATTTTTTAATATGGAACATGAAAACTGTTCGTAACCGTTCCGGAATTCATGTGATTTCGCTCCTTCCAAACGCTTTTAAATTCATAGAGAAGATTAAAAACGGGAAAAACGCAAAGCAAATTAAT
The DNA here is from genome assembly GCA_944739405.2 of Euclidia mi. Lineage (NCBI taxonomy): Eukaryota > Metazoa > Arthropoda > Insecta > Lepidoptera > Erebidae > Euclidia > Euclidia mi. Next base: position 88,309,489 of record OX123185.2, on the reverse strand, counting down.
ATTTAAACATCGCTACCCTAAAACTCTTAATAAACCTGCAGGCTAAAATAAATTCAAACAATACAGAAAGCAATTAATTACCCTAACACAAAAACTCAACAATGGCTACCCTAATCATAGTAGATCAAAGCGGCATACCCCAATTCTTGTTGCATAAATTGTGAAGAAAAATCAAGGTACCCTTCCCTTAGTCCCTCTTTCATCCGACCTTGCAGTGCCGAGACAAAATTCGCTAGCCCTACTACACATCCATACTTAGGGTTGCCAACGACGCATTAAACATACCCTTTAAACGTAAGATGTTAATAATATCCCACATTTTTTGGGTGCACGGATGTGATATTGAAATCTGGGGAGACAATAAAATGTTATGAGATGGTTGGGGAATTCTTGCCGCATTTTAAATTTACGTGTCTTTTTCTTTGATATGTTAATAATTGTATACTTTATCTCCCTTTCTGAAGAGCTTACCATTTTTAAAAGGAGTTCGCCACGAAAAGACACAGTAACTGTCACCATTCCGATATTTCTATAGTCCTTCTTCTCCTTTTGTCAATAAAATACCTGTTATTTTAATTACTGTGTAATCAAATATGTAATCCCCTATTAAATTCTATTCATCACCTATTTAATTCTACCGTGTAATCAAATAATCACCTATAAAACTAAATCTAAAATGATGTTCTTTAAGATTTTTGTACAAATAGTATTTAGACGAATTAATAAAAACACATACACCATTCTTATCTTCTATCTATCTTTGCTTTTATACCCTTCAACGTGATTTGTTAAAGCGAAATTTATAAAGCGAAATCGAACTTTAAACAACGCCTCGTTCGAAACGTCAGCTTATTTGCGAAGTGGTCGGTGGCGCCCCTAACCCCGGGGTTAACGAACAGACATGCTAGGGGAGCTGCACGCATGCGTACAGGACTGTTTTGGTAGACCCTACTCTGCAACACCCTGTACATATACGCTCCACTATTCTCTGTGACGTAATTTTAGCCTCTAGTTTAGATAAATAGTGCTTTTAGAGGTCGTGTGTGGTATTTAAAGTTTGGGAATTCATGTGGTGTAACAGGAGCTGCAGTTATAAACTGGCTGGTTTTGCATTCGTTTAATTATTTAGAATACTAGCGTTTGCCCGCGGCATCGCTCGCATGATATTTTATAAAGTCCTATGTTCTGCCGCATGTTTCAGACTATTCATATCAAATTTCATCACAAACGGTTCAGCAGATTAGCCGTGAAGCACACATTTATAGAGATAAAAATATTTAGACTACTTTTGTTTTTATAATCGTCAAACTTCAGGTAAGGATTAAAATGTACAGTATATTATTGAATTGATTGAATAGCCTTTACACCAACTGAATATAAAGGTAGCAGCAAAAATAAACAATATGGACTCCTCCGACCCGATACTGAAGGCAACAAATGTATCAATTTCGAGAACAATTTGATAACTACTTACTCTAAAATGAGCATTGAAAAAAAGTATCTAATTATATTTACAGTTCACAATTAACTATATATTGGCTTCCACATAAAAGTTAGATATACCTATGCAGTCGCGGACTTTAATTTAGAACTTGTTAAGATAAATAATATCACCGTACATTATCTTTATATCTAACTTTAACGGTTTAGGCAGCGCATGCAAAGATAGCTCTCAGAGCTCAGGCTTTTTACCGACTTAGTTAAAACTTTTCATTATATTATTGCCAAATTATAGAAAATCTTGATTAATTGTAGCCTATGCGTTATACTATGTATAAACTATATTACTGTAAAGTTTCATCCAAATCCGTTCAGTACTTTTTGTGTGAAAGAGTAACAAACATCATCCATACATCCATCTATACATACATCCATCTATACATACATCTTCATAAACTTTCGCATTTATAATATTAGTAGGATATTCGTAACTACATAGATAACAACATAATCTAGCTAGCTACGTAAATATTTACATCCTTGCATTTTGAGACACCTGACTGATGGAATTAAATAAAATTGCCGCTAGTTTTATTTGATACTTGTAAACTTTTGCGGCTTGTTCCTATCGACCTTAACATTTAAGTTATGGGTCTCAATCACGTTTTTCTTATGAATAATGTGAAAGGTACTTTCGTAAAAGGTAGCTGTTATCACGGGATGTCTGTATGATGAGCTATATTTTAAGTTATAAATGAAAACCATACAAGTTGCATCCTAGCATGAGATACTCGATGAGAACTTCTAAACACTGGATTGTCAGGATTAGTAGCAATCATAATTGCATATACTTATGTAGGTATCTCAAATTCAACAAAGATGTTCGGGTAGATATAACAACATGAGAATTAAATATGTTTTCTTTTTTCAAAACAAGCCAAAAGCTTTATCGGACGTAATCATATATTAGTGATCCGTGGAGTAGTTGTTGAATTACAGCATTATTCTTCTGTTATATGCAAGTCAGATTCATGATAAATTATTAAAAATCTCTGAAGAATGATGTTTGTGAAGGGTTTATGAGGGGTTAGAATCGTTTGCCCTTAATAAAGACTACCTTCCCCACCATAGCAAGCTTGACAAGGATGCCGACGTTTCGTTCTAAGTTTCAGCATAATATTTGTAGATAAAAGAAGATGCAGAAGCAAAATGTTTTGTGATCAATACGCATAGATTTTCTTAGCCGGAATCGTAACTTAGAACCTATGTAGGGCATAACACTAGAAGTCAATATGATAACTAACGTGTTCACTGATGGTTCTTTATACTGTAAGTAAGTCAAAAGCCCCAAGAGTCCATTGCTGATAAATTAATTCACCATCAGAAGCCAATAACACTTCTCTCTACCCGATAATCGAGATCTGATCAACATGAACACCTTCAAGAGTAAATAAAATATATTTTAAGATCAGTCAAAAAATATAATGCAACCAGTATAGTATACTTAAGCTAAAACCACAATGAAGAGAGAGATGAGCATTCGGCTTTTGGCAGTAAAACCGTAATCGCATCTTCTGGGTTTACCCTGCGGTAAAGATTAGTTGCCATACATCCATTTAGATTTTTTGTGCTAGCTGGGGAGGTTCATAATTAAATTCCTCACGACTCACGAGTCTCAACGCAGAGGTTTCGCCGAACCATACATATGTGGGAATTCCAAGCTTTGTTGTTTGAGGAAAAGATAGGTACAATGTATGGTCGTAAAATGTACCATAATTGCACGGTTGGCGTAGGTAGTGGTTTAAGCGGCCGCCTCGCCGCTCGACCCTGCGCGAGTGTTGCGGGTTCGATTCCCACACGAGACAACACTTTGTGTGATTCATAAATTGTCGTTTCGAGTCTGGGTGTTCATTGTGTCCGTTAGTTGTATGTTTGTAAAGTCGCCCGCGACACAGGATTTGGTCCTAGTCCTAATGCGGGCGGTGAAATTGTCTTTTAAAAATAAAATAAATAAATAAAAATCTATCTTTTCGTATATACCTATTTTAGTTTTCAAAGCTACAGTTGACTGAAATAACAGTTTTTGATGATACTTTCATCATCATCATCATCATCATCTTAGCGTTGTCCCGATTGCACTCCAAGACTTTCGAGTCTGGAGTCCGTTTTTTGATAATTCTTTCTATAAAACATCGTTGAAATAAATTTAATTCAAAGTTAGATCCTCATATTATCAGAGTTAAAATATTATACATAGGTTAACGCAAATTTTTGTCTGAAATGTCTCCAGAATTAGTTACAGCAAATGTTGAATTGAAATAAATAATGTCCCTCTTTGATTAATGGCCTACAATATTGTTAATCTAAAGTTTGTATGGGCTATTCATTCCGTGTTTGTTATGAGACCGATTATTCAAATAGTTTAGGCAAATCACTTTTGAAAACGCGAATAAATTCAGAATATCATATATTTAACACGCAAAGATTTGCAAAACATCGTTTCGTTTTATATTATGCGTGTTGAACAATCTTTACACATAAATAAAATTGGAGTGTCTGTTTGTAATATTAAAATAACCGATTTTTACTAAATGCATATGGATGTATACTCGGTACATATACCTAAATGACATTTTTAAAAAAATTGTCTGTCTGTCTGTCGGTCTGTCTGTCTATTTGTTCTCGCTAATCTCTGGAACGGCTAGACCGATTTTGACAGGGCTTTCACTGGCGGATTGATGACGTACCAAAGAGTAACTTAGGCTATAAATTAACAGGATACGCGAAGTAATTCCCTCAGGACGCGGGTGAAACTGCGGGCAACAGCTAGTTTTAAATATAAAAAGCCCCGTATCGCCCGCCTTATAATTTGAGTGTCGGATAAAACAAGTCCTATTCTTTGAAACTAAAAAATAATGCCTCATTATAGAGCCATTAGGATACTGCTTTTTGGAGGCGCCACCATTTTTGGTATTCAAATAAGAATTGTATATTTTTTGTGGATAATTGATGCTCCGTTGTAGAAGGGGAGTACAATTTTATAGTAACTAAACTCCAGCTTCTCAAATTTCAAACAAAGATTATGAAACTCATCTTTCAACTAGACGTCGCCCACGGCGTTCCGCGGGTGTATGCCAATTGTCGCAAAAATGGCGCCCTATGTATACAGCTACTTCCCATGTTGCGTGGTTTTGCGGACGATGGCGCATCGCACCTTACGTTACACCGCGAGTCAGCTTACTTTAAAGGTGCAGTGCCTGCTCCGTGGAAAGTCGCCCTTACAAGACATAGGTACTTACCCATATCTTTACTTCACACTCGCCTGTCGCAGCACAGCTCCACTCGACAGTACAACAAATAAGTTAAATTATCACCAGTTCGATGTCGTACGGTCCCGTAGTGTACAATGTATTGGCGCTGCGCCGTGTCACTTGCCACAGTGCCTGACATATCACCTAACATTTGTCGCTCCACCTAACGATGGACCGTAGATATTTTATCGCGGAAGAATGGATGAAAGCTTTTATTTGATGCAATTTACCTATGGAATAGTGATATTGCTGATGATATTTGGCACATGAATGTTTGTATTAATAATATCCGTAATTGGTATATTCCGCAGGATACATCATCATGCCGTGTGGTTGACGGCATAGAATACAAGTGTCACCACCCCCTATCTTCCCGTGGGTGTCGTAAGAGGCGACTAAGGGATAACACGATGCAAATACCATCTTTGCGTAGAGACGGAAAACTCGACATCAAACCCCTATACGACTGCCTCGTTGGTCTCGCGGCATAAATGTGCGCGTGGGATCGGGAGGTCCCGGGTTCGATTCCTGGGTCGGGCAGTGTTATTGGGTTTTTCTGTCACGAAATTCTCAGTAGCAGCACGGAGTCTGGAAATGTGCCCGGTACGGCAATAGGCTCGCCCCTTATTACGTGGGACTAAAGTATATCTGGCGAAAAGTGGGTGTAGCAATGCACCTCTGCCTACCCCTTCGGGGATAAAAGGCGTGACGATATGAATGAATGAACATCATCATTCTTGTTTTATCACTTACAAAGATGACCCATCTCCATCTGTATATCTTAATATATAAAATCCTTGCGATACTGACTGACTGACAAACACGGTACAGCCGAAACTATTGGGCGCAGGAAGCTGAAATTTGGCATGTATGTTCCTTGGGGACCGTAGGGTTGCACTAAAGGGATTACCCGAAATTCCCACGGGATTGGGCAGAAAGGATAAAATTAATAAAAACGTGCTGCCTTCGCTGCGGGCATCCTCTACTTTAGTTACAAATCATAATTTTATTTATTCTTCCTTTTATCACACAAATATCGCCTAGTTACGTAAGTACTGTTTATTCTGTGGCCTAGTCTCGAAATAAATATTTGCAAAACACAACGTGTTGCATCCTGTGGGAATCGAACGCACTCCAATATAAACCTATAATGCTAAACGTAGAGGCAATTGCTTAAAAACCACTTCGCCATACGTGCAGTCTTGACACATCTCGTCTCCCCTAGTACCTAGTTAGTATCCCGCGGAGCGTAAAACCTTTCACACCAAATTCTCAGATGCCAACTATAATAATGGATGGGTTTCACTTTAAAATAGATGATTTGACGGCTCGCCATTATGAGAAGTGTTTTGAAAAATTATATTTTCGGAACATAATTAAGTTTTTTGATGTTTTTGAATAACTCTGTCTGTTACGCTGATTCGTGGAATCAGATTTTGGTTAATTGGATTGTGTATTATTTGTTACTAGCCATTTGCCGCGGTTTAGCTGCGTTTATAAGGACGTGGCGTGATTTTATATACTTAGTCTAACGTATATTTGGGCCGTCCGTGTGGTGACGGATTAAGAATACAGAATGTCACCACCCCATATCATCCCATGGGTGTCGTAAGAGCCGACAGAGGGAGCATAAAATGCAGAGAACAGCACTGTAAGAGAAGGAAAACTTGATACAAACCCTATACCAACCCGTTTGGCCAGCGTGGTATAGTAGGCCAATTCCTCCTTTCAAAGGAGAGGCCTAGTCCAGCAGTGGACTGTTAAAGGCTGATGACGATATTTGGTCTGTGAAATGTAAAAAGATTTTTCACTTGTAGATCTTGAGATTAGTGCGTTCAAAGAAACATAATATCATACATACATACATAGACTCACGCCTATTTCCCCGAAGGGGTAGGCAGAGGCATATTAAACGCCCACTTTTCGCCAGTGTTTTGATCCCACGTAATAAGTGGCGAGCCCATTGCCGCTTATCGGGATATTTTGTTTGCCAGAGCCTCGTCCGTTGATCGGCAGGTGCACCACTTGCAGGTGAGGTTGGCTTGGGACCCTAAGTTCTTGGTGGGAACCCTATGCACCCTTGAAACATAATATTATTTTCCTTTATTATATTAGAATATACTAAGTTAGTCGTTTGAAATAATAATGAAGAGGCACGAGGCCTCTACATTTTTGTTTTGGCCCGAGATATAGATCACATCGATTGCATCGATCTTTACAAATATCATAACTAGATACACAAATACTATTATCTACTAATACTATTTCTACACTGCCTCCGTGGTCCAGTGGATAGCGTATGCGACTGCTGATCGGAGGTCTTGGGTTCGATTCCCGGGTCGTGCGAAAGTGTTACTGGGATTTTCTGAATTCTCAGTAGCATCAAGGAGTCTGGTGATGTGCCCGGTAACGGCAATAGGCTCGGCCCCTATTATATAGGACCTAAAAATTAATGGCGAAATGTGGATATAATATTACTCCCTACCCCTACGGGGATACAGGCGTGAGACTAAAAAAAAATAAAAGAAATATTTCTACAAATTGGCCGCTGACGGTTAAAAACCTACGACTTACGCCGCATTTTAGAGTGGGGCTGTCTTAACCCTACTAGACAAGTTAATCGCACTAAACATATTTTCGTGTAAATTGTTGGCAAGACGCGACCGTACGGTTCTTACTGTCAAGAAAATATTATATTTTATGTAAAGTTTCCAACTTTAAAATGCCGGCTAAAAAACAAAATAAAGACAGAGTTCAATACCTATTGGTATCTTCACTCGGCTATCCATCTAGGTACAAATTGTTATTTTTAGTCTGTTTACTCTTTTTACCCATTCTGAAAACCCGACAAAGAAATAATTTCTAGCACGCTGTCATAAAAGAAGCCAGCCACTTGGGAATCAAACCCAGACATTGGCAGAGTTACATCTGAATACAAAATGTACCGGGGAGAAATAGGTTAAGGTCGGGGCCACACTTAAATTTTATTGTTAAGAGACTCAAGCAAATTTGCTTCGGGCATTTATTGACCTTAAAATGTCGAGTGTTTTATTTGAAACACTTCGGAAAATCCAATGTTGCCTACTGAAGTAGAGACGTGTAATACAAATAAAAAATTTAGTGTTATTGTGTCTTGGTTGTGTAGATTTAAAAAATATCCTGCATTTCTGAAGTTCTTACAAATATTCCAACGAAATAAGTCTGGCTGACGAGTTCTAGGTATGTCTGGGATACTTAATATCTACCTACTTAATGTTGAAATCAACACATTATTTATTGCATCAATATAAAAAATCAAGAATCATTGGTAAGCGTACCGATTTACCAGCATCATGCTAAATCTGAAAGTCTATAGTTTTTTTTATTAATGCAATCTGTTTCGAACGCATAGAGTTAAGAGTGTATGGATTTGGTCTTGGAGGGCAGTTTGTCCGGCGACATACGCCCCGTATTTTTAACAGTCCGTTAGTCTCTATCAATCTCTAGGAGACTTTCTTTTTAGCCTTTTGAATGTTGGAATGTTATTCATTAAGTGCATTGACAGTATGTTTGGATGGTTTTCTATTCTCCTCGTGTAGGATTTCATAGAGTGCTGGATCTCTTCTTGGACTGTTCTGATTCCAAGGTCGTGGTGTAATTGTTTGTTTGTAACAAACCATGGAGCGTCTGCGACTATCCTCAGCATTTTGGACTGGAACCTTTGGAGTATTTCAATGTTTGATTTGGCAGCTGTTCCCCAGAGTTAGATGGCGTAAAGTCTATAGATGAAGTGGAAATAGTTATTTGTGCAACAAGAGAGCAAAGTTGTTTTTTGTTTCGAGTGCTGATTTTGAGTCCCGAGCAAGCGAAGGATTCTATGATTAGAATCCTGAGCGCGAATTAGACTTATTTTTATTAAAATCCAATAATAAATTAAACATGTAAACAATAACATATAAAAAAAGTAATTTCTTTATTACAAATATCTTTTTTTTTGCGTTGCCGTAGGTGTTTTCTTTGAGGTCGAATTCCAAAATCGAATCTCGAATTCGAAGGGGTTTGTTTTTTCACTCACTTTTATATGCATGTGAAAGAGACAAAGCACAGTAAAATTCGAATGTTTCAAATTTATGGCTGAACAATGTCAATTCGTGACACTGAAGATTGAAAAAATAAAAAAGATACTTTTACTCACGCTCGAATCAAAATCGCGTTTTGTTCACTGTTGTCTCGCAGCAAAAGCGGCATGTTTGAGCTGCTGTGGTGAAAATTAAGTTGTCAAAGAAATAATCAGTTCTAAAGGCCTGTTCAGACCTAAGCGGTATTCGCTACCGTCTGCGGCAGAGAAAACCCAGTGGGTATGCGGTAATATTAATGTTCAGACCTAAGCGGTATTCGCTATCCTTGTGTGTAGAATAACGCGCGGTATTCGAGTTTCGCTCAGAGAGCCGCGGTACCAAATACCTGAGCGAAACCCGTGCGGTATGTACCTCTACCCACAGCGGCAGCGAATATCGTTCAGGTCGCTCTAGCCGCGGTACTTGATATTAAATACATGAGCGAAACCTGCGCGGTATGTACCTCTACCCACGAAGCGGCAGCGAATATCGCTCAGGTTTGAATAGGCCTTAAAGAGCTTATTTGTCAAATGGGTTAAATATTATTTTACGTCTGAATATCAATCGCTAATTAGTCAAACAAATATGCAATGTAAAACGAATGTTTATAAAACTGTTCCTAAGTACATCAATTGTATATTAAAATGGAATTCGATTGTCCGAGATCATTAACAAACTATGATAACAAATACTCAAGTGTTATCATAATAAATATAATGCAGTAACTGAAACTGAAGAGTAACTAAACTCTTATAATAATAAATGTTTATTTAACAAAGTGAGCTGGCAAGTTATTGAAAATTGACGCTTCGTATCTAAACGAACACTAAAAGAACATTTTTTTAATCTTTCTGCATTTATAGGACGAAATTCTGAGTAGAACCTTGTTCAGAAAACTGTTCCAAGTTTTTCCAAGTTCCTTCTCTGTTATGTAGGACTTAAATACTCTTTTTTTAGGGTTCCGTAGTCCACAAGGAACCCTTATAGTTTCGTCATGTCCGTCCGTCTGTCCGTCCGCAGCCTAGCTCAAAGACGCCTGGTGCTAGAAAGCTGATATTTGACATGAATATAGACACAAGATATTGCAACAAAACTGTAGAATAAAATTTAGGAAAATATTTTTTTTAAGGGTATCTCCCCTACATATATAGTGGGGTTGAATTTTTTTTTGGTTGAGTACCCCATCATGTGGGGTATCATTGGATAGGTTTAAAAAAATATTATTAGTTTGCTTAAATCACTTTTCGATCAAGTGATTGGTTTGTCAAATATCAAGCTTTGAAGTGAAAAAAAAGTGTCCCCCCCCTCTGCCGGCTAAACTATTCATTTGGAAAAGGTGAAAAAAAATCACAAATGTAGTACATATAACGAATTTAAAAGGAAAACTATCACGGCTAAGTAATCACTAGTTTACGAGTAATCGTCGGTTAACTTATAAACACCTATTTCTGTGAGTTTACAATGGGCGCAAAGATATACGTACTTTGGTATGTAATGTACTACGGTACGTATGTATAGTAGTAGTATATCTTGGAAACCACATTTTATGTTTACAATACATAACTGGATACATACCTAGTATTTTTCTAAACAAAACGTAGGTTCTTATAATAGTGTTATTAAAATTATTTTTTCAGCAAAATAAACAGTCGGATTTGTTGTACATTAATACCCTTTGCAGCAAGTCATTATGGGACTACGGAACCCTACATTGCACGTGGCTCGACACGCACTTGTTATTATTCATGCGTAATGGAGTGCGCTGTAGACCTCCCGACTTGGCCATAAATATTGTAAGCCCCGTGTGTATCCTTCGTTTAGCATTTGTTACTAAAATTGATTGGTAGACTATTGCCTGAATGCACTCACGCATTTAAGAAGAAGTCCGTGTACAAGAAGTTAGTTTATAAATACGCCTGATAATGAATCAATCAAAAATGAAGGTTTTGTGTATTATTCATAATTTTATAGTTTTTAGGGTTCCGTACCTAAAAGGTAAAAAACGGAACCCTATTACTAAGCCTCCATTGTCTGTCTGTCTGTCTGTCTGTCTGTCCGTCTGTCTGTCTGTCACCAGGCTGTATCTCATAAACCGTGATAGCTAAAGAGCTGAAATTTTCACAAATTATGTATTTCGGTTGCCGGTATAACAACAAATACTAAAATTAAAAAAATTTATATATTAAGGGGGTCCCATACAATAAACGTGTTTTTTTCGAATTTTTTGCTCAAAATTACTAACGGTATAAGGTAGACGCTTAAAATTTTCACAGAATATGTAGTTGTATATTACCTTCCAAAATAAAGAATTAAATTAAAAAAAGTAAATAATAAAGGGGGGCTCCCATACAACAAACGTAATTTTTAAGCAATTTGTTACACGATCTTAATAAACAGGTAGAAACTTAAAAAATATTTACGTATACATACAACAAACGTGATTTTTTTTTATAGGTGTTGGTACGGAACCCTTCGTGCGCGAGTCCGACTCGCACTTGCCCAATTTTTTTAATAAATATAGTCAAGAGCCTTGGGGGAGGCCTATGTACAGCAGTTGACGTCTTTTGGCTGATATGATGACGTCAAATGCTCGTGCATTAGTATGAAAAGTGACATTAAGAATATACTGATATAATTATCGCAGACAGAACTGAAGACCCATCCACCAGAACAAGGCACCTATTCGCGGGTGGAGGAATATTTCAAAGCATTTCTCTGTTTAGCAGAAGAACAGCATCTAGCAATGTGCCTCAAAGTAGAAATTGGTCCCTATAACTTTAAACTATCTTTTTTTCGTAAGCTGGTTTCGTAAGGTGAAGTCCAAATCTATTCACGCCTATAGAAACAGAGATATATGTGTTTAAAGTTATCACTTTCTTTTCACTACTTGTCAAACGCTCAAGATTTATGTCTCATCCATCCGGTCTGTCTTATACATCCACGGCCAGTGCACTTATCTTCGAAAAATGTCGAAGATATCGATTAAAGTCCGCGTCTCGTCGAGATGCTATCAGTGAACATATAGGCGGTGATCTGCCCGATCGTTCCACATGAAACCGGCAATTTTGCGTCTCGTTCAACTCAACTCAATTTATTTCCAACCTCAGAATATGTAGACGTGGAATATGATGGATGGCGCTGTGGTTTAAGAGGTCACTCCGCCCCTGCAAACTATGTGATACAAAAATGTTTCTTGAATCTACAGAAAATTGCTTAATAGCTGGCTGAACCACAGAGGTTAGAACGGCCTTGTGGGCGTGGCAGGCTCGCCGTACTTGTGAGCAAACGCTCATATGTCGAAAAATTAGATTGACGCTGTCAACAGTCGTGCTCATATTGCGACAGCGTACGAAGCTCCGCGAAAATAAAAGAATTATGCCGTCTTGCGCTATAATAACGTGTCGAAAAAGAAGCCAGTTATGTACTGTGGCTCGAGGAGGGATTTCTTTTCACCGGTAAGTCCAAAAACCTTAAAATAAAAGTGATATTTGTAATTATTACAATAGTATAATGAAATTTGTAGACAAAAACGATACTATCGCAAGCAAATAAAAAAATATACATTGCTGGCAATACGTGGGTACCATCTAGTACCTACTACGTAGGCGATTGCGCAATGTATTTCGTTCACTGTGAACGTCAAAGCTTGAATTCTACTAAATCTATGGTGGTGGGTCCGATAGTGTTGTACCTACCAAGTTGTGAACAATGTCGATTGTGAGTTCCTTCGTGTGAATGTATTCAAATGATTGTTATCAGTAATATTAAGATTAACATAACTTTGTTTATTACTACCGATTAATGTTTATTGTGGGTTATTAACTTAGTATCGCGGGTAACATATCACATATTTTAATTAAGAAAATTGATTGTGACATATGCGTTGGAGCACTGCTGTCAAATGAAATAAATTCGGACCATAGACCATAAATGCGCTACGATAATGGCAAAAGATAAAGGTGGTCTCCTGTATCCTTCAAAAGAACTGATACTAATCTGTAAAATGTCCGAAGCAGTTATAAAGATTTACACCGACAATCTTCGGCAAATTAATAAACATAATATATGTTGACAACAAAGATCTTGCGCAGCTTTGTCGGAACTGAATTATTTTGCAACATTAGTTATCACCAGATTGGATTTTATCCTAGTGCGAGCCATGTTACAGACCTATCTAAAGCTATCATAGAAAAACATATCATTGTAAGATTGCATTTTATTTTGAAACATTCGAATTTAAAAGATAGCAAGCGTATGCTTCTTAATAAATACGTCTTATTTCAGGGACAATAATAGAATCTGGGTTGAAATTTAATTTAAATTATTGTTCAACATTAAAATATTATTGTATGATATACTTGTGTCATTTATTTCTTTACAAACTTTAGCTTACGTGGTTGTACACATGAATAGTTTATCACGGAAACTGACATCCTAGGTGGACATGATTTTTAACTCTTGGTATTCGGATATGATAAAGACCATATTGTATCTTCCCCTTTAATTTTATATTATTATTTATATATATTAAGAAAGGCCACACTATTTGTACCCTATCCCACCATCCCGAAATAAAAACAAACAATTGCAAAACTTAAAGTTTTGTAGGTAGTAGAGCCTTGCTGATTTCAGCATGAATAGGCCGGCTCGACCGGGGAAGTACTACCCTTTCACAGAAAATCGACGTATAGTAACAGAATCTAAACTGTTGCGTTTCGTTCGGTGAGTGAGAGTGCCGGAGGCCCTATCCCCTATTCCTTCTCCCTCATCCCACTCCTTATCCTATCCCTTTTCCCTACCACAGGGGCGGCAACGCACTTGTGACTCCTGTGGTGTTGCTTGTGTCCATGGGCGACAGTAATTGCTTACCATCAGGCAATCCGTCTGCTCGTTTGCCGCCTTATAGTATAAAAAAAACAACAGTATTTTATCGATATAAATAATCGACCTTTTGGACACCGTAACATTAATGAGAGTGTGTGAGTGATCGTCAAGCGCGATAGTTCCATGTCAAGCGAAGTTATTGCGCTAGTGTGACAACCAATGGCAAACTCGCGATCTAAGTAAGTGCAGTTGATTTGTGTGCGTAATGCGCGTACGTATTAGCATTGCTTGTAGTGGAGATAGAGAGTGGGAGACAATCGGCGACACGCGTTCTTATACCAATCAGTAACTATTTCCGTTCTAACCCCCTTTAATTGTTCTGTGGGCTGAACTCTCAATTCAATAGAACGAATTCCAATCAGGCAATCATACGTCATTGTATGCACGTATTGCACGTATTATATAATATTATAGAAAATGCAAATATCTATCAGAAAATTCTAAGAAAGTTTAAATTTGATTCGTTTGTTTGCTCGAGTCATGCTACATTATAGAAATACATTGTAAAAGAGATCATAATTATGTTCTGCGACTGCGCCTTAGAAACTGCAAATGTTTAATGTATTTTATTTATTTATTTATTTATAGTCTCACGCCTATATCCCCGAAGGGGTAGGAAGAGGCGTAAATATTACACCCACATTTCGTCATGAATTTTAGGTCCAAATGTTTAATAGGTTTATTAATTGCAAATAATAATTTAAAAAATATCGGGCAAGTCTTGTGCGAGTATGACCCGCGCACCGAGGGCGCATTGCATCGTGTATCAAGACGAATTTTGCCCATTTTTTATGTCGAGTGCCGTTATAGAATATTGCTAAAATAAGTATAAGAAAAGTTTTTCTACTGTCAACATGAATGACCTCCTTAACTTTAGCAGTAATCGCGAAAATATTTAAGTACATTCCTATCTACAAAACCATTCTTGGAGTTATTCTTGTCTTGATACTGTAAGACCTTGCTTCTTGCAAAATTACAGTACTCTAAGTCCACAAAAAGCACCCTTTAGGTTTTTATTTACAAAATTCATAGGAATTGGTAAGAAATTATGTATAAATGGCCATATTTTTTTATTGCACTGTGAAGGAGGAGTCTACTATGTATGTATGGGGACACCCTTAAATTTTCCACTTTTTTATTTTTTGTAATTTTTCCTTTATTTGTGCTGTAAGACCCTGCTTTTGGCCAAGTTTTGTGATTCTAGTCCAACGGGAACTACCATATAGGTTTTCGACCCAAAACCTATCTGGGTACTTACGGTTGACCTAGAATTGTCAATTTTGGTTAAAACCAAGGTGTTACAGCACAAGTCAATGAAAAATTCCGAAAATTAAAAAAAGTTGAAAATTAAGGTTAATTTTCGTACTTACAAGTTTTCGCAAAAATCTAATTTTGACCATATCTTGTTATCGAGTTGACCCAGGTCCCTGATTTTTATACACCTAATAGGAACCATAGACTTCAGTATCTGGTATAAATTTCAAATTGCTAGGTCCACCCGTTCCTGAGAAAATCGGTGGTGACACACGGACAGACAGACAGACGGACAAGAAAGTGATCTTATAAGGGTTCCTTTTTTTACTTTGTGAGGTACGGAACCCTAAAAATAAACTATATCTTTTACTTGTGTTCTAGGTGTTCCTTATCGCGGGGAGCTCTTTGGACTGACACGATCGCAAATCGACGATCGAAAGCTAGAAAAGTTACCACGGTCATGGAGACCAGTCGTCAGTTTCGCTATTTCCCATCGCCGTTTCGGCGGCAAAATGTTTATAATTACTTTGTTTTATTACTCACACTTTCGTTTCAGTGGCCTCAATTTAAATCAAACAATTGATCAATCAACCAAAATGTATGAGCTTGAATACTAGCCTATAAATAGTAGCTTTAAGTCGCATTTAAGAGTCAAACCAGAAAAACTGCGAAAGCAGAATTTTTTTTTATGTAGAGAACATATTTAAATCTCTCAGAGCTGAGGTTTAGGTAGGTATTGCTGTCCTATTTAATCTAAACTACCATTATCGAATATTACAAGACTACACAGTAAAAAAAACACGAATGCGATCAAACAAGAAAACCTATTCTCGATATAACAAATTCTGTATGACACAAAGCGTTGTCGATATGGAATCGAACAGCACTCGCGCAAGCAGGGCAGCAGCTTAACCACTACGCCATCCGTGCAGCTTTAAGCTTAACGTACCATTTTCTGTTACTACGCATATTTCATACATTCGTACATCGTAAATTATTGATTTTCTTACTGATTTGTGAGTGAAATGTATACATACGTAACTGTGCTTGAATGCTACGATGCTAAGTTTATGTATTATGTGCATAAATTACGCGTTTAACAGTAAGGGTGCAAATGTGTTAAATGCGATGGAAATTTTCCGCAAGACGCACCGAAGTTCACGATACTATACTTGGCACACACCACGAGTAAAGATGGTGATATGTTTAATATATTCATGTTTATTTTTGTTGTTTTGCGTTCACGGATAATGGGGGAATAGGCACCTATGCTTATTTGGCGTAAGAGGTGCACTTTTTATAGGCTTTGCGTTGCTCAGCCCATGAATCAGTTTTGTGTCATTTCAATATAACGGCGAGCGGCGCGCAGCGATTCTTCTACGACGCTATACGATCTGTAAGTTGTGAAGGTTTAGATCGTTTATATCTGTGTTTAGGACCGATTCTGAGCCACCCGGATCCATCCGCTGCCCGCGATCCCAACAACTCTTGAAATGTGTTCACGTATCTAATAAGAATATTAACTCCAAAAGCTATAGCATATAATTTTCACAGCTAAATTATTTATACACTGCTTATACGAATTGACAGAATTAAGGAATTTTATAATTCATATTAGTACCTAAAGTCGAAACCGGACCCATATTTTTTTGCTAATTTCAAAGTTAGCGCCGCAAACGGCGCCAACTACGAACTACACTGGCGACAGTCGCCACTTGGAATCGGCACACGAAATCCTTAAGAAATGCGCTTCTATGTAAATCTGTATTCAGTGCCTATGTCAAATTTATTGTATTATTTACATAATAATGTCACGTCCTTAGTAACCATTACTCATTGCTCTCGGCTGGCCGTACTGAAAGATTATAGGGAGTACTTTACGAAGTCTACATTTTACTTTGTCTGGAATTGATAGCCAAAGCTGCGTCCACACTTGTCACACGTCGCATCGGAGTGTGAATTAAAAATAAGGGGACGAATGGCAAGCTTCTAGGAAGTAGGGAGTACTTTAGTATATGCTTTCAAGAAACTTTTTAGGTACAAATAGCTAAGATACATTAGGGCACGATCCATCAATCGATTAACACAAACTGAAAAGCGCACTTATGCGCGTAATATGAATGCCAATTTGGACGTCTTCTAATTACAATACTAACGACTACTTCTGTTAAAAAAATATTTTTTAAAGGATTGGCTTATATCAGACGATATGCTGATCTTTGTACTGTGAGGGCGAGCGGAGATATACCGAAGCGCAGCGGAGAAAATTGTGTACTGTAAAACTATTATATTATTGTAATTCTTCCCTTTTTAATGATGTTCAATAATGTGTAATGGTGATTCTATCTTTGTAAAGTCCCCTGCAATACAGGGTTTATACTTTAGTGCATAGTCCTTTATAAGGAATAGGTAGTTAATACCTCAGTGATACAAATTGATCATAAAATATAACTGGTAAGTTTTAATGATAACAATATTAAGAGCCCATTTCACCGCGGTTTAGTAAGTTGCTGGTAAATTAATTTGACTCATACAATTTTGGGGAAGAAACTGGCCCTAAAACCTAATAAAATAATAACCTTAAATGTTTACAAAAGGCGCCCAAAAAAATTTTAAAAGCAATCAATCGCCACAGCTGTTTAATAGAGTTAGTACTACGTAACATAACATAGCTTCACGCCTTTATCCCCGAAGGGGTAAGAAGAGGTGTATTACACACCCACACTTCGCCAGTTATGTTTCGGTCCCAATGTAGTAGGGGGCGAGCCTATTGCCATCTACCGGGCACATTATTAAGCGAGCGATAATTATAATTTTTACATACATCCATACATACATAGACTCACGCCTGTTTCCCGGAGGGGTAGGCAGAGACTACGGAGCGCCATTTGCAACGATCCTGACATATCTCTCTTGCTTCATTCACTCCCATCAGATTCCTCATGCATGCTCTTCTGTTCAGGGTGCTTCTAACCTGTCCTGTTTTTAGGATGTCTCCAATCTGGTCAGAGAACGTCCGCCTAGGTCTTCCCCTTCTTCCTGTCCCTTCCACACTTGCCTTATATATCTGCTTGGTCAGTCTTTCGTCATCCAGATTAATACACACATAACTTCAAAAAGTCAGAGGTGTGTGCCCACCTCGGGCACCTGGGGATCGAACCCGAGACCATCGTCTCGGCAGTCCGTTGTATACTCCATTGGGCTATCGCCGCTTCTTGCATGTTGCATGGTAGTACTACATTTAAACGAATTATAACCTGTACAAGCGCAAATTTATGTTTTTTATGTAATTCACCTACATTTGAAGTAGGTACACCACTTGGTTGAGGTTTTAAATGTATTTCGCTGGCTATCTCAGTGAAAACGTATTTCATTTCAACTGAATACATGCGGCCGGTATTGAGTGCTCGCTGTCTACCAAGTGATGAATGATGCTGTGATTCAAGTAGTTACGTTGCTTTCAGATGAGAACAAACCTATATCTCACATTTATACACGTAATATAAATAGGATTTTACCTTTCACACATTTTTATGTGGTTTAATTTTATTTTTTTGTGGGTGTAATATTACACCTTCGGGGACACAGGCGTGAGTCTATAAAAAAAAATAGGTAATAAATTAATTTTATGCAGTGGTTAGAATTTTGCCCGCTCTGGCATTTCGGCGAACTAGTTTTCTGCTACCTTTGTAATGTGGAGATAGCATAAATTGTGTAGGTATTGATTGGACAGTAACAATAACCCAAAGCAAAGCCTTTTAATGTAGGGCTTTGTTTATTGTGACATCTTACGTAAAACAGATCACAGAACATAATAAATATTTTGTGATGCTAATAACACGCTTAAGTACATAGAAAATATACAGCAAGGCACTATATCAAAAACAGTAATACAGTAATCAAAGCCGCTTTATTTAGTAGCAAGATATTCTGTTATTCTAGTTTATATTCACTGTGGTTTTATCCTGAAGTAGAATAGCAGCATTTCAATGTACAAACCGCAGTCGTGCGATTGTCAAGAACCTTTGTATTTCAGCCAAGAAAGTGGTCTTATCCGTCCGTGATGAAACTGAAGGAAATATTGCTTGAAGGGCTCTATTGAAGCAGCACTTCGTGTTTATACTGCAACTACTGTAATGGAAATTTAAATTGTATTTGATCACGTCCAAACTAAGTCTGTAGCTGACAAAGTTGTTTGAGTCAATGCTTTCAAGTGCAGGTACTGAATCAGCTGGTTAAATAAACTTTTGTATGATGTAAATAAGTCGCGACAGGTTAAAATCAATAAAGTACCTATATAAAAAATAGTCATAAAAAATACAGATAGAACATGTCATTGGGCATTAAGTTTGCCTTTAGCCCATTCCCAGTCCCATGAGCCACATGTGGCTCATAACAATTGAATTTCTATTGTGTCTGGCGTCGGACAGTGAAAGTGTTAAACTATACACATAGTTTCATATATTTATTTATGAAGTCATCAAATACACATTTGATCACTTAATAAATAAATAATAGGTACTTAATAATGGATTTTAAATAGTCAAGTTTAATAAAGTTACACTGTAATAGTGATATTTTTATTCAGTCTGGGAATGAGTTTGATAGCATATTATAGGTTGCTTTTTTGATTTATACTTCTTTCGAAGTGCAAGCAAATGATGTTCGGAAATGTGCCAAGGTTAAGGACAATAATTATTCTATATGCCTAATGGCATTTTTAGTTTCTTATAGCTTTAGTCATCATCCCATAGCTCACCGCTGCATATGTGTAACCACCTTTACAATACATTACGGGCCAGTATGGTACCACGTCACAGCTGCCCCTGGGACGCACTGGGGGCTAATTGGTGCCTTTGTTATTTTTGCATGTTAATGGATTTTCCTGATCATGCGTACGCAACTTTTTGTGTCTCCTTTTATTTATGGCGTTTGGTGTAATAGACGGTCGTGAAATCAAAACGATGTAGCGATTTTGTGCGTGGTCATTGTGTTTTTGTTTATGTTGTATCAAGTTTGTATTGTCGAAAGGGTAGGCAGAAGTGTGCAAAATACTATCTAGGGTGACATTTGATTGCCTTGTTTAGCTAGCAGCCCTAACCAGAACATTCGAGTGATTAAAAAAATTGGCATTTAATCGAAATACACTATAGGTAAGTAAACTTTATCAGATGTCTGGTTACCTTATATATTTATGGATCTATATATTAATGAATCCGATTGTCGGGTGTGAGTAGTCTTAAGATATCACCTAGGTACATAAAACCAATTACGCAAGGCAGCGATAGCCTAGTGGAAATATCAACTGACTGCTATGCAGAGGCCAGAGGGAAGTCGCTATGTGGAAAAGCTAATATTCAGTCAAATCCCGGGAGGATGATGATGATGGTGTCCTAAAATCAGTTACATACGTAACAGCTATGTTTTTATCCACAACGAATCAATCGCTTTATTTATTTCGTTCGAAGTTTGATATCAAATTTTCAGACTTAGGTAACTCATGGAGTCAAGCATTCATTCCCGCTTTGAGTTTGTACCTATAATTCTTGGGCGACGGAAGAGAGGTGCAAGGAGCTTTACTTGCGCTCTCTGGACCCTCTGACTATTTGATTAGTGATCTCTGCTCCTCCAAATGAATTTGTTGTGTTTTTTGCACCTCGCACGTTAGAGCGGTTTCAGTCTAACGTTTTATACACCATATATAAGCTCGTTGTTGGAAGCGCATGTAGGCGCTTATAGGCGCGCATAGCACACGCACAACTCGTAAGAGCGTTGACGCGCTTCTAAGCTCGTATAAGCGCGAATCAATGTTGATTCTCACACCATATCTATACCTATCAAGCGAACACGCCGAATTATTTCTGTTTTCGCGAGTCCGGTTTTTTGCCGCGCGTAATGTGGCAAGCGCGCCGAAAGCGCATATGCTGAAACAACCGTATAGGTACACGCAGAAAAATACGCTAATCTGAAATCGTTCTAAGGCCGCCAGCAGAAATTCATTAAAAAATATTACTGTCGCCGGTCTTATCGTACAATAAATATTCAGGCGGATATGTAGGTACATACATGAATAATGGTTGGACAGGTGTCACACTTTGGTCTTCGCATGTTATTGTATCTCAAAGCCTGCCGCAGCGCACGCAGTTAAAAACTAATGGGGAATATCAATTGCTACTCATCCGTTTTAATGACCCCACCAAACGATCAGCACACCTGTGCCTATATATAAAATATAATTCTTGTGTTTGTGACTGACTGGCAGACAATGCACAACCGGAACTTCTGGTCACAAACAGCTGAAATTTGTCTTGTGTGTTCTTTGAAAACCTTAGGGGTGCAAGTAAGGTACTGATTTCCTGAAATGCAAACGGGATATGAAAGAAACGATTAGGGTTGAGCTACACCTATCACGATCGATTCCGCGGCGTGCTGACTCGTTCCCTCTCTCTTTCTTGCTCTAGTAAATGACGGTCCTAAGTGACAGAAAAGGATAGAAGCATAGGAAAGTGCGATGCGGTGCTGATAGGTGTAGCTCAACCCTTGAGAAACAGAATGTGCGAACGAAGCTACGAGTATCCCCTAGTTTATATAAAACTGTCTGTTTCCCGCGGTTTTCTTCATAAATATCTCAACGGTGACACCAATAGAAACATCAAAATGAACTCACTCAATTAATTTTTATCAAATAAATTTAATTTTAAACTTTCGAGACTTGTATACATAATACGATATTCATCAACGCGATTGTCGATAATTTCATCAAATTCAAACCCTCCGTTCTCGGTAACTTTAGAGAAATTTTCTTGAATTTAAATACTTGTGCGACTAAATATAACCTTTTTTATGTAGCTTTATTAAAGTTAAACTTCAAATAAAAATCATAAAGTCAATCATTTTAAAAAAGCTTATTCTTTTAAATGTTTGTACCTATTATGTAACTAGACTATGAACTCTTGAGAAAGTGAACCTAGTTACTTATTGTAAAATCACAACATATTATTATAGACGCTAAAATTTATTTTAAGAAATGTTTGTGAAAGCGCGCCGGCTTCCCTTGTATTATAATATTAATTTGAATTTAAGATACATTCAAAACCATGCATGTAGCTATTAAACAAGGTACATCGAATATTGACTAGGCTAGCCTTTCAACAAGTAGTTCAAAGTTAATCAAACTCTGGGAACAACGAGCTTGAACTTTGAGAACCGCTGGAACTGGAGCACGCTTCAGACCAATATGTCCAAGTTAGTGATATTAATGTGATATTTGATTATAGTTCTCATTGGTATGCAACGCGCGCTCAGGCCAGTATATGCTGGCCATTCAGATATGAAATAGTATGATAATATAGATTGCTGTCTGAAATGGTTTTGAACGCGTAGATCTCAATAACGGTTAGACAAAATGGTTTTGTCGTGTATGACTGTATGGGGATTGAACTCTAGATGCTAAGCAATGACGCAACCTCTTAAACCACTGAGCAGTAGGTGCTGTTCTAAAAATAAAAAGTGTCATTTCTGTAATGAATTCATTTTAATACAAAAAGGAAAACGAGTTCATAATTTAATATTTGAATTTCGATGCTTCAGCCATGAAAATGCCGCTGTTCAAAGTATTTTCTTTTCACAGATGTCATTAGAGTAGAAATAAATAGGGGTGGCCGTCCTTTATTTTGTATAGTCACATACTTACATGCGTAACGCACTATAGCTGATCCTACGCTTCTTTGTAATTTAACACTGAGAAGCCGGGGTGACAACAAAATCCACTGCGCCATCCATGCATTTCATATGGTCTATCAGTTTAAAATGCGCAAATGCTAGCTGTGGCACGCTTGGGGCGTATCGCACGACCATTTCACGACTCCAACAACATTCTCGCTTTATGTTACGACCACTTATCTTCAGATTTATCTCCGTTTTGATACGCTCTTGTGATGCACACGTTCGTTCTGCCGCTGAGTAGCTGGGATATGGTTTGTTTGATGGTTAGCGGCTGTTGTGATCTTGATAAAAACAAAAAATATATACTAGAAAGGGTAAAGAGAGGTAATGTCCACATTTCGTCAGCTAGGCTTTTAGTCAATTTAGTTTTAACTTTGGGGATAGTCAAACAACTAAAAGTCATAGTCAGTGTGGCACAGTGTAAATACTTTCTCTATTTGCACACATGCGTATATTTATGTTATGAAGCGGGTCTCCTTCCAGGGCCACGGCTGGTGTAACCCATACTTAAACTTAGGGACAAATAGAAGTTATTGCACAGTGTAAACTGTAAGGTAATTTGATGTTTATAAGAGGAACTAGCCAAATCCTTTTCAAAGTAAACAAGAAACGAACACTTCCTTGTTATATTCCGAGCGAAACTAAAATGCTTGACTTCAAATAATGTTATACTACAGTTTATTAGGCTTTAAACGTTCAATCACAAAAGCG
This sequence comes from Euclidia mi, assembly GCA_944739405.2. Taxonomy (NCBI): domain Eukaryota; kingdom Metazoa; phylum Arthropoda; class Insecta; order Lepidoptera; family Erebidae; genus Euclidia; species Euclidia mi. The sequence goes on along the minus strand of OX123185.2, from coordinate 88,286,067 downwards.
CACACACGTAGGTAATCAATCTAGAAATCGTACGTTAATAAAAGCTAAAAGCCCAAATGTCTCTAAAAAGCTAAATGCTGCTTGCAACAGCACAAATTACGTAAATATTATATAGGGTGTAAAAAGACCCTTAACAAAAACTGAAATCCTATGTTGGACCAATCACTACGAACATTTTTTACTTCGGCACCATACCTGGGAAATTACTGGTTCAGGAGATATTGAGTCTCAAAGTTATCATGAAAATTTTCTAATTAGGTACAAAATCGATGCATTTATCGCCAATATGTTCTTTAGATGCCCTATGACCCCATGGATAAGTAGGTATTTCGAGCATTGCACGCGCGCGCTTTTAATTGCGGTTTAAAACATTTTAAAACTTAAAAAAAATCGTTTCCCAGGTATTATTTTTCAGGTTAGTATGACTTGGCATGATGTCCATAACGAGTAGACTTCGGCTTGGTGATGGGTCTTATTTTATTTTATTTTATAATGTTGTGAAACAAACAGATCTTAATAACAAATAATAATATAACATAAAACTAATAAATTATCCTAAATACTCAAGTCAATAAATACAGGGTGTCTTGTGACACCCTGTATTTATTGACTTGTATATAGATATTGTTTATCTCACAGGGGTAGGTGAAACTTTGTTAAAGTATTACGTAACAGGGATAACATTTTCCCTTCAGCCAGTCATATAGGAATATATGCCGTTACTCCAAGTTTCAGAAAACTGTCAATTTAACAGTCTACTCGAACAGAACATTTCCATCAAAATTTTACTTTCAAGCAGTGTATCGAGTATCTACTGTTCAACATCTACTTCCGTTCCATCTTATTTGCCCTTCATCTGAAGGAAATATTTATTCGTGTGCTTAAAATTTCTCATCTTCACATGCTTCACATCATAAATCTAATTTGCACGTCTCGTTCGCCTCATAAAAACATGCAGCAACGCGTTCAGATATCGCTGGAGGCGTTTTGATAAGCGGCTCGCTCTCACTCAGACCGAAGCTCACTTATCTCAAGACTTATCTCGCGTTTGATACTCGCGCCTACCTCAAGATTTATCTTAGCAGTAAATGTTCGGATTTATACGGCAGTAATGTGTATCAAATGGGAGCAGTTATGTTAGGGTATAGTGCTCGTAATGTAGCAACTGTGATACTGGGTAATGTATTGTTTTAGGTTTAAATTTGTCTATGAGTTTTGATATTTCTGTTGGTATGTTTGGAAGTTAAATGGGAAGATATTTGATTTTTGCAGTAGTAACAATTTATGAGTGCATTATTGTCCATAATGACTGCTCTATATACTCCGTTATAAATAAAAGAATACAGTACAGTGGCTAATAAGTGGCAAATAAATACTAGGTGTTGCCAGCACTCATAGAGCTAGCTTCAAAATAGGCGATTTTCCAACAAACTTTCAATGTCAATTTTTTCCCCTTTATATGATGGAACATTTAAAAATCCTTTCTAAGCTGATGATGCTTATGCCATAAAAGGAGTCTAAGATTATATTTCTAGCAATGGATTTAAAAAATACGTACATATTAATCATATTATGATGATGAGTTTATATAGACGAAAATTTGTACATTTCTTTAAACTATGTACGCCTTCCTTCGCAACCATAGATGATTATACCATAACTAGAGATTCGCAACTTGACAACTTAACCCCTCAATTACGAGCACTTATTCTTACGTATAACTTCGTGAAGTACGTAGATACAAGTAATTTGTAACTGTTCGTGTTTCGCCCCCGTTTTTTGGGTGATCAGAACTGTCCCTAAATTATTCATAGACGCTCCGAAGTTTGTAGAGCCTTCTTGATAAGGGAGGATCGCTTTGAAGCTTATAAATATACATTTTGGATTCTGCGGTTTTCAACTTACAAATTGTATAAGCTATTGTTGCTACTTAGTATTAACTATTAAATCAGTACTATACAAGTCTAAGTTATACAGGGTGTAAAAAGACCCTTAACGAAAACTGAAATCTCATGTTGTACCAATCACTACAAACATTTTTTACTTCGGCACCATAGCTGGGCAATTACTGGTTCAGGAGATATTGAGGCTCAAAGTTAGTATATAATTTTTCTAATTATGTACAAAATCGATGCATTTACCCCGCCTATATGTTCTATAGATATATGCCCCATGGACAAGTAGGTATTTCGAGCATTGCACGGCGGTTTAAAAAATGTCAAAACTAAAAAGAATCGTTTCCCAGGTATTATGGTTGGTTAGTATGACTTGGCATGATGTCCACAACAACAGACTTCGGCTTGGTGATGGGTCTTGTGTAAAAATATAAATACAAGAAAGAAAAAGTAAAACTGAGTGACATGGTTGTTGGCTGCAAAGCTGAGCATGGCAGCTTATAAGCTTGACCTGGGGAGGTATTACCTTCTCATTGCATATATTCAAGTAGATCTGGCGTGAAAAAAGTCTCGTCACGTCAGATGCATGTGCTAATACGCATACTTGACGAAACGTGCTGGTTTCCTCACTATGCTTTTTTTTATTGTTTAACAAGCGATCATTGGTATGGTTTACACGCACTTCTTCGAAAATCAGTGGTGTGCTCAGTTTGTTTGAACTCGAGACGCTCAGCGTAGCAGTCTGTTAGGCCTTAGCCACACTTGACGGAAATTCCGTCGCGGATCTTCCACAGCGGAACACTATGCGGATGATCCGTCGCTCCGATTGCTCTCAGCGTTTACCGTAACGAAAGATCCACGACGGAACTTCCGTCAAGTGTGGTATAGGCCTTATCTCCCCAAGACCATCGCTGTTCTAAAGTAAATAAAATATCGGTTTTCGCATTCCTTGCGTTCCTCTCCTTAGACTTTCTTCTTCGTATTCCTGTACAAACAGTCTGGAATATATTACAATGCGAGACCTTCAATGAGTGTTCGAAGGCTGCGGCTAGATGTTATCGAAATGTGTCGCTGGCGTCGACCGCGGATGCCTTGTATGGCTACACCTGAGACATAAGCGGAGCGATTTTATCATCACTCGGTATATATTAAGTTTTTCCATTACTTAACGACTGCCTGATGGACAACGAACAGTCGCACTATCTGCATTTATGTTCCTTGTAGAGTATCGGTTAATATTAAGAGAGGATTTTTAGAAATCGTGGGGCAATTTCAGGTAAGGCTATCCGAAAACGACAAAGAAGTTAAAAATCCCACATGGGCACAGCCGCAGGCGAATTCCAATTCAATATAGTATGCAGTTAATTAGTTGAACATACGGATGCAGAACTTGAAGTAATAAAAATACAGTAGAAATAAATACCTTGCACTGCGCTCAGTGTTGGCGCAGCATATTGAAAGAAAGGAGAGATACCTATTGGTGGTAAAGAGAAGGAATTTTTGGCATAGAAGGAAGTATTGAATGCCGAAGCATCTCAAAGTATTTATCCTGATAAGTAAGATTTTAACTTTATAAGCCGTGACATCACCGTGTAGCACTAATTCCTTTGACAATCAAGCGTAAGCCGTGTAAATTCCATCAAAGAGGGATTAATGGCTTTACCGTAAAGTTCGGCGTAAGTTAAAGCAATATTAATAGTTTACCTGTGAATAGTTTATCACGACAAACTTTAAGCTTTGTTTGTGATTGTAGATGTAGATACGATATATTTGTGTATAGTAGCAATGGTATATGCGATTTTAAGCTATATAGCATAAGATAATAAAGCGTGTGTGGGCAAGTCGGTTGCGGCAGACCTCGTCGGACATTGGTCGACCATATAGAGGATGTCCCAAGAAACGGAAAGGTCCGAAGTACCCGAAACCGGCGAGCATGAATGAAAAAAAGGTATGAGTGTAGAGGAAGCGCGTGAGGTTTATATGGATATAAGCAAGTGGCGTTCTGTTGTCTCTGCCTACCCCGACGGGTCAAAAAAAGCGTGATTATATCTATGTGTTTGTAATAAAGCGTCTGATGTGTGAATTACAAGACTAGTGTCTGAATTCAGACTCGTGAATACGGCCTTTCACACAATAAGTGAGTTATTCTGTGAAAAATCAACTATATTATTACAATTTTAAATTAATTTTATTTAAAAAAAAAATTAAGAGTAATAGCTTACACAAAAATATTAAAATAATATAATTTAAAAAACAGTTAAGTATATGATAAGTATCCAAGACATCAACGACAATCAACGTAATTTAATTCTTATAATTTCAAAATGCAATCTCATACTTTATCACTTATCACCAAATAACCGCTTCAGCGTCCGCTCCCGCTCCTACTCCGTAGTAGCGTCTAACCCGTTAATATGCAATAGAGGCCTATGGCTCCACAATAGCCCTCCGGGGAGGCATGGATGCACCCGGTTGATTAGTTCACCCGGACGCCGGTGGAATACTGATCACCCTTGCTACAGATAGGAAGCCACCAACGCTTATGAATATTTCAATTAATATGGCGTATGCATAGTGGTACGATGTCGCGACTGTGTGAACAAAACGTAATTAATATTTATGTGGTAATTTATTTATTTTTATTTTTATGGGAATGGTATATGGGTTCTATTCACAAGGTAATGATTTTTATTGGTATTTGGAATTGGATTATCGATCGGTATGTCGTAAACATGCTGTGGTGTGAAAAATTGTATGCAGGAGAGTAGTCTTGCATCTCATATTTCACATATACTACTACTAGAATCCAATTCCAAAGACCAATATCCAAATCATTACCTTGTAAATAGAATCCATACATGACTCCCGTGCGAATAAAAATAAATAAATGTGCTGAGATATTTCGTTACATACATACATACATAACGTCACGCCTTTTATCCCCGAAAGGGTAGGCAGAGGTGTATTTCTACACCCACTTTTCGCCAGATAAACTTTAGTCCCACGTAATAAGGGGCGAGCCTATTGCCGTACCGGGCACATTTCCAGACTCCGTGCGGCTACTGAGAATTTCGTGACAGAAAAACCCAATAACACTGCCCGACCCAGGAATCGAACCCGGGACCTCCCGATCCCACGCGCACATTTATGCCGCGAGACCAACGAGGCAGTCGTATAGGGTTTGATGTCGAGTTTTCCGTCTCTACGCAAAGATGGTATTTGCATCGTGTTATCCCTTAGTCGCCTCTTACGACACCCACGGGAAGATAGGGGGTGGTGACACTTGTATTCTATGCCGTCAACCACACGGATAATATTTCGTTGCATTCACTAATTGTTGTTTTTAGTCTAGGTGTCCTTAGGATCTGTTGATTACCTATGCTTTGTAAATAACTCTGTAATCCAGAATATATCGCACGCAGATATGGTCTTTCAGAAAAAGGACGACATTACACATGCTCAAAAATGAGTTGCGGTTTTCTTAAAATCCGCCAAAACATCAGTATATTAGCAACTTTCGCCATGCACTACATGACACAGAAACTGTCAAATAAATGGCAAAAAAAAATGGCGTATTTTCTTTGGCAATAGTTGCCTTCATTCTCACTACTGTAATAAATTAAGAAATTTCCAGACATGAAACATTTCCTGCTCTTCTCGGAATACCGTGTGTATTCCGAGTGCAATGGAAATGTCTCAGGCCAAATAAAACTGGCTTATACATACATATAAATTACCTCCTTAGCAAAGCCCTAGACAAATAACGAAGAAATAAAATGCTTGGAAAAATAAGCACCACGGCAATGAGGAATAAGGAGGCCTAAATTGTGAACAACCTGTTGCCAGTAACTCGTACAGCAGTAGGTACACCTAAGCACACCGATATAACGTGTTTTCTATTATCAAGTGCAACAAGCAAACGTACTTGTTGCATATACAAAGAATAATAAACCCGACGCTTATTACGACATATTGTGAACCTAACACCGCTCTTCAATTCCCGGTACAGCTACAATGAGCGCGTCTTGTGACACCGCTGGACGACGCTGTTATTGATACCTGAAACACGATGCAATTCTGAAAACGTATAAATTGTTTGTATAAATATAGCTGTCGTAGATGTTCAACTTTGGACTTTATGTTTAACTAGGTAGGTATGGATATCGCATGGAGGTCGAGAATGATTCGGTGTAATTACATACACAGAAAGGCTATAAAGTCGAATCTATTTTCAGAAGCTAATCCAGCACGAATAATTTTAAATACTAGATAGAACATAATAATATTAAATGTTCACGGAAATAGTATTTAAAATTATTTTTATTAAAACTGAATTCATGCATTCCAAATCCAATTTTAGTGTTCATTTATAAACAACCAGATTTAGTAATAAAGAACATCCTCCGCGATTTCCCTCACGTGAAAATGGGTTATCGAGGTAAAAACTAGCGTATGTCACTATCCAGCCTCTTATCTCCTCACACATAAATCATACCATACCTACCGCTCCGCTGCGACGTAAAAAAATACGAAATCAAATACATAAACGAACAAACACATTTTCGCATTTATAATATTTTAGAATGGACGTTGTGTCTAATGCCTTGTGGTATTTCTTAACTAACTCAATGGGATTAAAGGCCTTGCCACACGGCACAATTTTACCACTGATCAAATTTTCAATCGAATTGGCTTTGCCCGTCTACACGACACAATCAAATCACTGATTTGCATTCTGTCCACCTGATTGGTTAAAATCTGGTGGTACCGCCCACCCGATGAACTTGAGTTGGACGACTGGCGTCTACACGTCACGATTTCATCAAGTGATTTAGTCAAGTTGGACGTAAAATTGTGCCGTGTGGCAAGGCCTTTAGATCCCTGCTTACGACCAATCGGGAAATGGAGAGCCGATGCATTACCACAGATAACTAAATAGTTACTTCGTAACAGATACATCACTCCCATACAAAATCGAAAATACCTACGCTATAATCACCTACAAAATCTTAATAATAATAGCCGTTGTTCGCAGTGAAAAGAAATGTACCCTAAGTACTCACACAAAGAGCTGTGCAGATTGTGTGACTGTACGTACAAGCGCTTCATCGAACAAAGGCGCTAGGGTTGTTCTTATGATGATTTTGGTAATTAAACGAATGCTGCGAAATAACCAAATTTTTATTTGCTAAATACTTACCTATATATACACGAGTCAGTTAGTAAAAACATATTGTTAACATAGGTATTTAATAAAATTAACAATAAGTATGCAATATGTTATAAAAATAAATAAAATGTATATTGTACGTAGTAGGGGCCTATTGCTCATTTCCGTTTATCGGACACAATACCAGACAATACAGTAAGTACGTACATAAGATTCTGACATTAAGTAATTTTACTTAATAAAAACAAAATTTATATTTATTTCTAGTAATAACCTAAACTTATCAATTTACGAACATTTACATACCTAGTATTTCCTTTCTTACCTTTGCTCTAAATAAAATAAACGGTGTCAATTTGTAGACGAAATTTTATATAAGTACCCACTTATATCAAATCTTATATCATAACTTACGACATAAATCATTGCTTTTCCTTCGGCAATGAAAAAAAAAACAGTTTTCATTTGTTTTGTGCGTTTAACACCCATCCACTGCACAATAACTTCGTGGTTTTGGTATTTCTAGAAGAAAGCGCGGGAAACGTGCCGTGAGTACACGCTGCCGGGCGTGCGCCGGCCCTCTGTCGTTTGTACCCATATCGGTACACGAAATGGTAGGTATTTATCGCGCGAATTTGAGCCAGTGACGGGGGCCTGGTATTACCGTATACCTAGTTCTGAGTTTCAATTGTCAAACGCTGTCATAATAAACTAACTAGTAAATTTTGATAAAGCTTTAATTAAATTTTGGTTTGTCCTTCTTTGGACCGAAGTTTCGGACCGCATTCCAAAAAATTCCTGATTCGGCCCGAATTCCAAGTACTTTAAAAATCAGACAACAAAAACATAAAGAACACTTTTAAATTTTTCAATTCAATAATCAAGTAATCTGAATTAAAATGTACCAGGGTAGCATCAAGGTGCAGAAGTAAGTCGCCTATAAACAAGCTGGTTAAATATTCTGAAGATTTTTTTCTATAAATTGTTAAATAATCATATAATTAAAAAGTACCAGGGTAACATAAATTAACAGAACTTAGTCACCTGTAAACTAGTTAATTAACATTTTTAGTCATTATATGTACACCGCCAAATAGACAAATGTTCTATTTAGATTAAATATTTTTAGTGACTTAACCATAGGTTTTTTTGCTGATAGTACAAAAAATCAAGTTAAACCTACACCAAAAAAATATGGGCCGTACAAGCAATACAAAATAGGACGAAGCCAGAACAAATTTATTAAAATTATACTTTGGGACGAAAGAAGCATATTGTTCAAGCCGAACCAGGATTTTTTTTATGTGATCCGAAACTCAGTGCGAACGAAGAACAAACCTAAATTTTGTACGTAAGTATCGAATCTGCACAGTACCGTAATTGCAGACATGTTTGCCAAAAAAATATATACAATAAAAAATCAAATGTTTTTCCAATTCACACTCTCAAAACGTAATCAAAACCCATAAAGAGGAAACAGATTTCATTTTTCACTCCCCTAAGTGTCACATACCATAAATAATAAAAATGGTAAATCGATTAGTGGAGCGCACAGAGGGTCGGTTCGTGTCTATGGCGACATAAACTCGCAATACGCCACAACAATGCACACACAAACCACTGAGCTGAACCGTAATGTTGAATAACATTTACAGAGCAGAAAAATATTTTGGCCAAATCTCTTTGAATTCCCGATATATATTTTTAATATAGGTATAAATAGCGAAAAATTTACGTAAACGTTGCAAACTGCATGAGTTAGTGAATACTCTTATTCCGTTAATACGTTACAGTACTTACAGTCCACACAAAGATTTGACATCAGTAGGAGTCGAACGCACGCTCGGTGTAGCTGCTATTTTTCTAATATTATAAATGTGAAAGATTGTGTTTGTGAGGCTGGATGAATAAAATGAAATGATGATGAACGCATACTTTTGCGCAAAAGCTTCTGATATTTTTGAAACTTTGGAATTATTTATGGCTTCAGAATAGCCCAGTGGCTACCATATCACCGGATAATATAACCGAACATCACGCGGGTGCAATCGCTAGCAGAAACTAGAAGTTTTTTAAGAGTAGGGAACTCTAACGTAATTTCCATGGCAGCACAATAGGTTGTTATAGGGACGGTTAGAATACTTAACTCGTATACTTTTTAAAAATAACTTTTTACCTTGACGTACTTGACACGCATTTTATAACATACCTCCAACCTACGCCGATTTAAAGCTAAATATAGCCATGGCATTATCGCTACAAGGAGACCCTTATTCACGAGGGAAAAGTGAAAGGCGATTAAGGGATGAAAAGTAATGGGAAGGTGGGCAGCTGCGTCCACCTGCGTAGCGCATCTTAAAGGTGATTATGGCGATATTCACAGGGGACCGTGAAAGTGCAGCATCTTTAGAGGGCTTTACTTAAGCTTTGGATAATTACTGTTTGAAAGATTTGTGACGTGATACATGAAGTGGAAATATCTTAAAGCCAGATGTCGTAAAAATATTTTGACAAGGAATAAAACTCATAAATGCTATACGGCGGTTTTTAATGTTGTTTATCCCATTAGTACTAAGAAAATAATTAAGGTACTTTATCGCCAGAGATATTATGACTAGAGATCGGATAATATATTTACCTAAAGTTGAGGTGTTGGCTATTATGGAATGCACTTTTGAATCGAAAAATCCCGGGATTACGGAATCGACAAATTTAATTTTTTTATTATACAATCAAATCAGGTGTAGGTAAATTTACTTATTTTAACTTTTGTACCAAAAACAGCTCTAAAAATAATAAAATCCTCTTAATTTTCTTCAATTTTCAAATCATTTATCTCAAACGAATAATAAATAAGAATTACATAGAAAAACCATTCAATCTCATAATTATTATTAACTTAGATACAACAGCACCCACTGCCTACCATTCCTCTTACACTCAACATACTCATAAATTGATGGGGAGCTTAAAATGAACTTCAAGTAAATACACATTAATAATTATGTAATCCCGGAGACCAGTTTCTTTTTAAATAAAAATCACATGTTAAAGACGTCGTTTCCTCACCATTTTATAGAGTAGTTTCACATTCCCGAATTTTCTGGAATCCCGGGATTTTTATTTAAAAAAATATGTTTTAAGAAGCCGCTTCCATAATATCCTAGCCAAAAATGAACTTTAGGTGAATATGCATCCGATTATCCGATCACTAATTATGACTGAATGGGAGAAGTCTTAAAAATGGCATGTGGTGGCAGGTGGCTATTTGTGGTTAGTAAATAGGTACATATAGTGATTTTGTGTGAATTATGTTAAAATAAGATGAATTAAATGAAGAAAATGTGAAGTAAAAAAAATATGAATTATGTTAAAGTATCTACTAGTTGCCTAAACTAAATAAACGAATGTTTTTATAATTCAAACAAACACATATATTGCAACAGGAATGCCGTAAATTGTTTTATCTACCTACCTCAAATGTAGTCGCATTACACGAAGGTGTGCGAGGCATGCTTGTGCATAATATCCCTTAGTAAACAGTATTAGTGTTACGACCCCACACGCTGTCAACACACAGCAATACAGCTCATTTTACTGCCAACGCACGTCTAATTTACTTACACAAACACATTTCAAAACAAAAATAATTTATTTTGGTATAAGTAGTTTATTTTGTCCACAAATTTTGTTTACTGCCTCTGTGGTCCAGTGTATAGCGTATGCGACTGCTGATCGAAGGTCCCGGGTTCGATTCCCGGGTCGGGCAACAGTGTTACTGGGTTTTTCCGAATACTCAGTAGCAGCTCGGAGTCTGGTGATGTGCCCGGTAACGGCAATAGGCTCGCCCCCTATTACGTGGGACCTAAAAATTCATGGCGAAATGTGGGTGTAATATTTACACATCTGCCTACCCCTTCAGGGATACAGGCGTGAGACTATAAATAAAAAAATAATTTTTGTTTACCAAGTGCACTGTGCAGTTTCATTAACTTTAATTGACATGTATAGAGTTTAATGTGTGTTTTTTGGTTTCAAATTGTCTATAAGTAATTGAATCAGCGATAATGAAGTTGGATTGCATTATATTGTAACGTCAATGTCCGGTCGTTAAATAAACAATAATTTTAATGTAGCGAAACTAAATTATAGTATTAATTTAATTAAAATATGAAGGTTCGGCATGCTATCGTTACGGTTCATAACTCTACTTAATTATTTGGAATACTCGTACCTATACTTGAATTTCGTTTCTAAAAAAATTTAAAGGAAATCTTGTATAAATATTTATTGAAATTGATTTTCATTTTAATCGAGGCGTAAGCATCGAATGTTTGCAAATACAGCCTCCTCTTGATTTACTATACTACTCATATGTTTGTGATATTTATGCATTATCTATAATAATACAAGTTTATATTCAAATATGTATTTATATTATCCATACCTATTGCCGAGCGAAAGGACCTGGTCAAGTGCCTGAGATTGCGACGTCAAAGCACGCATTTCGGCAGCCTGGGCCAAATGGCGTGAGGTGAGCGGTGTCATTTGTGACCCCAAAATGCCGGTTAAGCTCAAAGAACAGGTCTATAAATCCATCATTAGACCTGTCCTGGCAGACTATATGGCAGTGAGACGTGGCCTGTGCTTAAGCGACACAAGCAGAGTCTGCGTGTTACGGAGATGAACATGGTGCGCTGGATGTGTGGAGTCACGCGGAAGGACCGCATTAGGAACTCCCGCATCCCGGGGCACCATTCATGTCCGTGACATTGCTGACAAACTGCAAGAGGCAACGCTGGTGTGGCCACGTCTTACGTCAACGGCACGGCATCTTACGAGGGTATCAAATGTCTTGCCATGCTACCTCCGCCGGGTCCCAGTAAACGGGGAAGGCCAAAGACATGCTGGCTTGACGTCGTCAGGGATGATATGCGTGCCAATCGACTAACCACCAGGGATGCTGAAAACCGTGCGAAGTGGAGGAGACATAGCCGGAAAGCGGACCCCGGGCTCCAAGGCGTAGGTTATGGAACGCAACCGAGACAGCGCTAGGCTGATGATTATCCATAACTATTCACATGTTATCTTGATACATCGCTATCTCTAGGTACTTGCGTCCAAAGAGGTACATGTCCTTGGAGACCAATCCGACAAGAAACTAAGAACGTTTTTTAATATTCGGTCTTCGGATTTTAACAACCCAATTAATATAGTAATATTTTACATCGATAAACATTGTTGTAATACTTTATTGAACATATTTTGTCCACATCGTTCCCTAGATACAGCTCACTGTGCAGTTTTATTACTTTAATTGAGACAAATAGTGTGTTCACTGAATTATAGGTTTAATGCACATAATATACGGATGTGGGTAATTGTGACTCGGGTAACGCAAAATGGCGAGAAAACTTGATAAATAATACTAGAACATGTTATTTTATTATTGGATTACACGGCAATTAATTAATCTATATATTAAACGATTAAGTGAGTAATAGGTCTGTTTGTTTATATCGTCAATTTTGTTGTTAAGAAAGCCAGCCTGTAAACACAGGCTGGCTTTCTTAACAACAAAATTGACGTGACATGGATGAAATCTGCCTGCACCTAATGAAGAACGTTACTGTCCATTTTATATTTTAATTACAATTGCAGTTCAAAGCGAAAATCTGTGTCAATACGGTGGCTCTTTCTATGTCGTTTTCCCGTGTAAATATCCTGTAGTAAAAGGCTTTGGTTCCTTATATTTATTATTACTTTTATTATAACCGCGAACGGTAAACAAAACATATGAATAATATATGACTGGTTTAACCATATTTTCAAAGTAATTCTCATTTTAAGACGGTTTTTTTTTAATTCATGTTTTCTTTACACACTGGTGTGCTCTCATAAATCGAATCAAAGAAACGAAACTTTTACATGTCATTACAAAAAGTTTATACTTCAATGAAACAAAATGCAGCAGAGTATTTATTTTCAAGCTTTACTCCACCATTGCCCTTAAAAAAATAACTATCCATCCTCAAATAACCCAATAAATTCGTCCACTGTTTAATGGCGGCTGTTTAGACGAGATTATTCCATTGCACGGGTATCAAACCCGGGCGCGTTCGGGACGTGTTACGGAATAATTTATAACTGCAAACAGACAGCTGAGTAAAGTACAACTTTTAGTTATGTTTGTTAGTGGGTTGTATGTATGGAGATATGTAAGTCGATTCTTGTTGTTTGGTGAATTTTGGGCGGTTTGCGTTTTCTACAAATAAAGGAAATTATTAATAAACATTACGTTTTCAACCCACAATTTTTTTTAATAATTAATTTTTGACTCCACGGCTAAGTCAGTATTAATTAATTTGTGGTAACTATCCGTGTGGTGACGGATTAAGAATACGGAATGTCACCACCCCATATCATCCCATGGGTGTCGTAAGAGCCGACAGAGGGAGCATATTATGCTGAGAACAGCACTGTAAGAAAAGGAAAACTTGATACAAACCCTATACGAACCCGTTTGGCCAGCGTGGTATAGTAGGCCAATTCCTCCTTTCAAAGGAGAGGCCTAGTCCAGCAGTGGACTGTTAAAGGCTGATGATGATGAATGTATGGAGTCATGGTGACTTGAAAGCGGCATATATTTTGGGTAGAGTACAGAAAATATTATATTATAACACTGTCGGAGAAAACGGAACAAGAATTAGGTGGAAGACGGATAATTTTATTCGTCGGTCGAAGGTATGGAAACAGTTGATTACACGTTGATAATGGAAAAAGCCGAATTACGTAAGGTATCGGAATTGGTGTATTTCCATTGTGTATTTTATATTTAAACCAAAAAACATTCTTCTAAATTCAGACTTCAGCTGTATTATTTGTTTGATACCTCCAAACTTCGTTATTTATAAGCCGATTTAATTTTTTTATTTTTTTGTTGGTAAATAGTATATATTTCCAAGTTTGAGTGTAGGTGTATAATCATTGTTTGGATGTTTATGAAGTCCGCCGCGACACAATATTTTACCGTGGTAATTTTCCTAAGTATCTTGACAGGAAAAGCAATAATGGTCTGATCAATACATACCTACTTAAAGTCCGGTGTTTTATTTATTTACTTTTCTGAAGCGGTGATAGCCTAGTGGTGTACGTGACGGACTGCCGAGGCCATAGTCTTAGCTTCGAACGCCAGGTACCTAGGTACTCCGGGTTAAAAATGCTAATTATAGCTCGCTTAAAATGAGCCCAGTAGATGGCAATAACGATGATGGCGAAATATATTTCGGTCCCAATGTAATAGAAGGCAAGCCTACCATCTACTGGGCTCATTTTAAGCCTGCCCCTTTGGGGATAAAGGCGTGAAGTTATGTTATGTTACTTTACTGAAAAAATACCTACCTATAAGAGCCAAATTAATATTCGTACGCTTTGACACAGTTAGGCTCGATGTTCCGACTTTACAGTCCACCGCTTTTCCCACTAGTTCATTATTATTACTCAAAAGAGTGAGAGAGACAATACGTAAGAGTAAGAAAGCAGATTGTTTACATTCCATTACAATAACGTGTACGAGGCAAAGTAAATAATCCTAAAATAAACTAATTACCTAATAAAAGCATTACTTGGTAATCTCAAGTTACAGAATCGTTATGGCACACTTACACATATTCGCAAGCACATGTGCGGAACTAAGTTTTGCAAAGGACGCCTGGTTTAACGCAGTTGTGAGTCTGTGACAAACACTCGCGATCGGAAGCGTCAATGTGTACAAATAAATGCCTTTGAGCAACTTTAGTTTGGAGTTTACACAGGAACGTGTGTTGAATACTATGTAAAGTATTATGTTTTAGAAGTAATATTAGGGAATTATAGTTTGTACGTCGCGGTAATACGCTACGTACATACTACAACAACATACTTATGTATGGTTTAGTTGTGTTTATGTAGAGATATGCCTCTTTGAACATAAAGGAGAAGACAAAATATCCAAAATGTTTACTCGTCAGAACTCGATTGAAAGTTACACTATCTTGGAACATGTATCATATTTAATCAAAGCATATTTTAGGGGTTCAAAAATACAATTCACTTACCTCCTTAGCAAAGTGATCCATAATATAAAGAGGAAATAATATCAGAAGAGATAATTAACACGGACATGGCTTTTAGGGGCACCAATTACCAACTCGAAAGGTTTCGTATACAAGCAGTAGTACCTAGTCATCATCGTCAGCCCTATAAACTGTCCCACTGCTGGCCACGGGCCCCTTCTTACTATGAGAAGGTTGAAGCCTTAGTCCATTACGCTGGCCAAGTGCAGCTTCGGCTTCGCAGACTTCACATGTCTTTCGAGAATATTATGAAGAATTTTTAGACTTGTATATTTTCTAACGATGTTTTCCTTTACCGTATTGTATGCGATGATAATCAAAAATTTAATACGCACATAACTTTGAAAAGTTAGTGCTGTGTGTAGTGGAACCCTCAACCCTTTTTAAGCATAAACCCAAACATTTTACGATCTAACCCCCTCAGGTTAGGCCCCTAAAGGGCTCAGTCCAGGCAGAGTGTGGTAACTCCCCGATGAGAAGCGCCGTGACTACCCACTAAAACCACCATGGTGTTCCTCTATCCGATCCTGTTGAATGGCGGGGTCACGGGAACTGCGTTAGCATTACTACCGCGTCGGAACCCTCAACCCTCGCCACTAGGCTGTTGCTGTCCCAAGCCTTCAAATGGAAGATAAAAAAAGGGTTACAACCTATAACTTTTGAATGATTCATGCCTTCAAAATATCGCACTTAACTTAAAGAAAAGTTACTTGCTTCAAAATTTTGTTCTGTATTGAAATCTTTCGTTATGGCGCTTGTACACGGTAAGAAAATACGCCGGGCCTACGCAAGAATTAGTGTCATAACTAGGAAATAACTGAAATAACACTGCTCGCAGCGGTGCACGAAAACAATCTTGTCTGCGCAAGACACGACGCGGCGAACGTTGTTGCGGAACGATGGGGGGCGGAGTAGTAGGGTTCAGCCTCATTTTTCTCTTGTATAATTGGATGAACTCAGTAAAGTCTCTTGTTTTTGTTTGCTTTTTCATTTTCTTATAATAATAATATGCAATTATCATTCTTTTTTGGTTTGTAGTTAACATTTTTATAAATAAACGAAAATGATTATCAGACTTGTGTGTTTCGATTGGTCTTGTCTGCGGAAGACACGAAAAGTTTTCGTGTGTAGAACAGACAAAATTCTTGTCGTGTACACGAAGAATTTGTTTTGTCTGCCGCAGACACGTTAAATTTTCTTGCCGTGTACAAGAAGCGCCCTTACGGTTTATTGTACATTTGTGAGCAACAATGTATGCAGGTTATTTTATTGAGATCGCATCGACTACGAAGCGCCTGCTCAAAATATACGATTACTGTACTTACTGTACCTACTTCACACTTGACCGGATCGCTGCGATTGATTTCAGACTACGGATGACATATGTATACTGTATAGTCCTTACAAGGTTTCTCAGGGAATATTATATATCATCCACATGTACTTATTTGATTGTAAATACAAGTCTTATATAGCTAAGGACATATTATAGTAATTGCTATGCAAAGAGGGGTCATATCAAAGATTGGTGGATCACACTCGATTTGGTAGGTAAACCCAGTGCCAATTCAAGCTTATACAATTGCAGTACGGATTTAATATTTATTCCCTACGCAATAAGAAAAGTGCAAGCAGAGACTAATTAGCGATACTACGTATGGTACAAAGGTCAAAGTGTCTAAGCTTCACACGTGGCCGTATGTATACATAATACATAGATTTACAATAAATAATAATAATGTCCTTCCGACCGATTTCGGCCAGGGCCGGCGGCGGCTTTTCCATATATGAGACTTGCCAACTGCGCGGGACATAATATAATAGTGCACAAGTGTGTGCGCATACACAAGTGCATTCCTATTCCCTCACTCTCATAGTCCGATGGGATGCACAAGCGAAACGACCGGAGAGAGATTGGGCAAAGGACCAACGGCTTTACGTGCCTTCCGAGGCAAGGGGGTGGAGGTTCTTTTGGATAATTCTACCAGAAACTAACAGAAAAACTTTAAAAAAGTTCGATTTCCGGGTCGAACTCGAGACCCGAGATATTGGTTTTTTTTTCGCATCATTAAACTGTTAAACTGTTTCGCATCATCCGCAGTCGCTAACTCTACCGCAGGACCACAGAGGCAAGGCAAGGTCAAAAAATCAATAAGTCAGTCTCTTAAAATAAATATTACAGCTTTAAATCGTTATCCCAATAAACATTTTAATTAGCTAAAGTTATTTATATAATCTGCAAAAATAAATATAACGATCTTCGCAAATTACGTAACGTTGTAAAAAGAAAAACGAAGAAGATTAATTAAGCGTTACTATTGTTTTCGCACCCTTAACTAGACAGTAGGTAAGTAATTAATTATAATTATATCATAATCTAACAAAGCCACGTTTGACGTGAGAAAAACATAATTAATAGAAGCTTTTAATACGTTTCTTTCTATAATTAACTGCTCCGCTGGGCCTTTGGTATTTGTGTTGAATAAGTTTGCAATTATGTTGTATAGACAATCTTAAATGTGATCACTATTTGGAATTTCAGCAGTTCGAAAACTTGAAAAAGTCTGGATGGGTACAGTCTTAAAGAGGTATTATTTTTTTGTGTAATTTAAGCACAGTCTTCGGACCTACTCTGTTCTCGATATATTCACTTCTACAGAGTTGTTATGCTATAACAACGGCAGGCGACCTGTTTGATAGCTTCATGAAGCTAACGGTAGACCAATTAATGAATCCAGACAATCATAGTCACTTGCTGATAGACATTGCAGTTCCCTTAAATAATGACACGAGCCTTATATTAGATCAGACGCTCTGTACAAAACTGTACAACTAGGAAATAGACCCTGAGCTCCAAACCAAATGTTTTGTATGGCAACTGGGATAGCATTAGGATAACATATATTTCTATATTTGTCTGATACTTGTTTTAAATGTACAATAAACGTTATTATTATCATTATTATCGATCTCTGTACCCTATAACATGTATTATTATATACATGTCTCACAAATTGCTTGATTCAAAGTAGTTTCTCACGATCACGGAAGGGAGATACTTGCGGTTTAATATTTGTATGGAATCTTCATTTGACCACAAAATAACTTTATCTTCTTACAGACCAATTTACACCATATCTCTATCCCATAAGGTTGAAAATCACGCTGCAAAGTGTTTGTCAAGTTGCCTATTATTACGTCAGAAGGATTTATAACCGCCTGTGCTGGGTGCTTCGGAGTTTGGAAGCAGGAGTGAACTTTAAGTATATTATCTGATGACGTGACAATTATGTAGATTGCTCGTTGCTAAGAGGATTGCAGTCTCTTTGTGATTGGATTGCTGGCGAATTAAAGTTTTGTTCATGAGTTTAGTAGTGCAGTTATGGTTGATGAAAGAAACAATTCCGAAGCTATAGATAGCTTCTTTTACACCTACTGTCAGTATGAAAATACTACCTATTCGCCTCTTACTATAAAGAAAGAAACGGCTATTATAACGCGCTTCACTAGAAATTCAAATTCGGCTGCCGACCATGATGTTAATTAGAATCGAGAGCCATATGTAGGACATGTTTGGATTTCGAAGAGGTGATAGCTGGACCTAGCCGACTACGATAGCACTTAAAAAGTGAAACATAATTTAGTCAGTAGAAGTCTAGTAAACCCCTCTGTCATACTTTAATCAGAGGCTGTTTATGAGGATATCATACAAAAAAAACAAAAACATTTAGGATCTAAGCATTCTTCATAGTGACCATAGCCAGAATATCTAGAAATTAATTCTTTTTTTTTTAATAAATGGTTACATTTTATCATTTTTATTTATTTTTATTTATATATAGTCTCACGCCTGTATCCCCGAAGGGGTAGACAGAGATATAAATACTACACCCACATTTCGCCATGAATTTTTCGGTCGCACGTAATAGGGGGCGAACCTATTGTCGTTACCGGACACAATCACCAGGCTCCGGCTTTTTTATTAAAACCCACTAAACTGCACAACAGTTTTTCGGCGGGTTTTGCTAACTCGTAACATGCGTTAAGTATTCAGAACCGCAGTATTCAGGCATAGGAAGAAGTTAAGATGCCTACTTCACTATTACCATTGTCAGAATTCCTAGAAAACTCCATAACTTGCATGCAATATGCGCTATAAAAATATATAAAGCATCGTATAGATGCACACAAATGCAGGAAGATACCGTGGGAAAGCGTCCGGGACTTATTACTGAACAATGATGGGTGCGCGTCAATAAACTGTCTACATATGCGATATTGTGGATGATTCACTCGTCTTTGAGAGATGTTGACGAATTATACATACGTATTGTGTCGCATAAGAACTTGAAAATCTTCTGTATATATAAAATCCTTGCGTTACGACTGACTGACAGTCACGCTACAGCCGAAACTGTTGGGCGCAAGAAACTGAAATTTGGCATGTATGTTCCTTGAAGATCGTAAGGGTGCACTACGAAGAAATTTTCCGAAATACCCACAGGATCGGGCAAAGCGGGTAAATAAAAAAAATTACGGGCGTAGCCCTAGACTTCCTGTAGTGTTTCATAAGGCTTTTTCACGCTGCAATGAAAACCAAGAAACGCCAAGATAAAAGATAATAAAGTTTTTACCATAGCGCATGCTCAGTGGAGTAAGGGGCTGCTAAGAGTGCGTGGCCAACTCTAGTGTGAGAGTTTTTAGACGTCGAAGGAAGGCCTCCGACATGACCTTACTAATCCTGAGACAAGAACCGATATTCGTACTTTTTTTGTGCCCAGCGGAGTCTTTTACCTACGACAAAGACACGCGTATAACTTAATACAAATACAAACTAAACAGTCACATTTCAGATTTTGGTAGAAGATTTTTTTTTATAGGTGCTGTAGTTCTGAGCTAGTTTGGGATATTATCTATTCTATATACAAAACCAGATACAATATTCCAGTGTTCTCAAATCGGAATAGTGTGCTTGTTGCACGCAGTGCCGGATTCAGGGTTTTGGTTTGAGGCTTTATTGGTTTTTGAAGGGCTTGTTGACCCATGTTGAGGTTAGGTTTGATCATGGGCAAGACTACAAATACTTAAATCATGGCAGGATTCCTGCTCAATGAATGGGAGACTGTTTGAGACCCTTAGAAAATATTTAAAATAACGCATTTAAGTAGAATTTAAATTGTTTCGGATTTGTCTCTTCGCCGCCACTCCGTTGGTGAGCGCTGACCCTTAACCTCCCGTTTCTGCATCCTTACCTAGATTCAGGACCAAAACAACTATTAAATTCAATGACGCTATCATGGTTTACTACAAATACTAGAAGCTCGTAAATACATTATCGAAGTCAAAGCGTAACATCGTTGTTATTGTCTGCAAATTTCCATTTCCCATCGGCAGTGAGCCGCGCTCTCCCACGGGAACTAAGTTTTCATCGAACATTCCAGAGTTTTTCTGACACTTTGTTTCACTTCCCATTCGCAGGTAATGGGATGTGAGCCACGTGACATTTGTGTTTCTTTGTTTGTTGTTTTGTGCTAATAAGAATTTAAAATGTGCTATTGAATGACGGAATATTAAGGCAACGATAGCCTAGTGGGCAGATTATACTGTTTGCTGCACAGACTATTACATATTATAGATGAGTCCGCGGTTACACCCGCGTTATTTAGGGCTACGACTCCGGACCCGTTGTTCATAGTTTGATGCTATAGGCTTCCTCAATAAATGGACTATCCAACACAAAAATAGCTACCCAACTGGTTAGATGGTAGGATTATATTAGTAAATACAGGGTGTCACAAGACCCATCACCAAGCCGAAGTCTACTCGTTGTGGACATCATGCCAAGTCTTACTAACCAAACATAATATCTGGGAAACGAATTTTTTTTAAAGCTTTTTCATTTTTAAACCGCGATTAAAAGCGCTCGCGTGCAATGCTCGAAATACCTACTTATCCATGGGGTCATAGCGCATCTAAAGAACATACTGGCGGGGTAAATGCATCGATTTAGAAAAATTCTATACTAACTTTGAGCCTCAATATCTCCTGAACCAGTAATTTCCCAGATATGGTGCCGAAGTAAAAAAATTTCGTAGTAATTATTGATACAACATGGGATTTCAGTTTTCGTTAAGGGTCTTTTTACACTCTGTATATTACACTCGGACACAGTATAAATCGTCGTGCTCATTCATACAAAAAATTAGTCAAGTTCGGAATCGATCACAATACTTCTAGCTTAGCAGTCAGTGTCACTAGCGGTTAGAGCATGGCTCTACCAGCCTTTCTTAATTATAGTTCAGCGAATATAAGCCACGTTTACACAGAACACAACATCGATGGGTATCTAGCTGAGTGCTCGGCCACAGTGAAAGGCGGGCGCGGGTGCGGGTGCGGCGCGGGAAACTCAAACATATGGAACTCTATAGGAGTGTCCGTAGTGGGCGAGCGGGGCGGCGAGCGGTGCAACGCGGGGAGCACGCGGGCAACTCAAACCATAGGACTTTCATACAAGTGTCCGTAGTGAATGCGCGGGCGGCAAGCGGGAAACAATGCGGAGCGTGCGGATCTCAAACTTTTATGAGTAATTATTAAATCAAGTGCGAGTCGACCTCGCTCATCAAGGAAGACTGTTTATAGATATAGGTATATTCGGTATATATGTAGATAATGCCATGGATACTGACCCAATTACTTTGTACTCTATAGAGTTTCTTTAGACTAATCAGGAGTCTCACACAATTTGAGACTGAAAGTAAATTTATGTTACCCCGACTTCAAAGCGCGTGAAGTCGCGGGCAAAAGCTAGTATTATATTATGATGAACTTAAAAATGCAAAGTATCTACTTATATAAATTCAAATTTTTTGATTTATATACATTACCACATATCTCTTTTTAACCCTTCCATTCGTTCTTAAAGTTACTAGAATTTTCCAATTTTTATTCAAAATATTAATTATTTTTAAATGTTTGCCAAATTTTCATAAACATTTCCAAATTTCATAAAAACCGAAATTCTCATAACAGCTATAAATGTGATTTGAACCCACGCCCTCAGACCGTGAGGCGGTTGCATTATCCGCACGGCTATAGCCTTGTTGTCAGTTAGTTGCGAATTTGGCGAACAATTGACAGAGTGTTACTATGGTAAGTGTTAACGTCATCTAACTGAAGACGCATATTAATCTAGCCACGATCCGTCACAATACTAAATTTGACAAACACTGTACACCGCACCCGCAAACGCGCCACTACGGACACATGAAGACGCGCGCGGCGCCGCGCGCGGCCCGCGCGCGGGCTGCCCGCGCTACTATGGCCAAGCGGCCACAGTGAAAGGCGGGCGCGGGTGCGGGCGCGACGCGGGAAACTCAAACATATGGAACTCTATAGGAGTGTCCGTAGTGAGCGAGCGGGGCGGCAAGCGGTGCAACGCGGGGAGCACGCGGGCAACTCAAACCATAGGACTTTCATACAAGTGTCCGTAGTGAATGCGCGGGCGGCAAGCGGGAAACAATGCGGAGCGTGCGGATCTCAAACTTTTATGAGTAATTATGAAATCAAGTGCGAGTCGAACTCGCTCATCAAGGTTAACGTAGTAGAGGGATTCACTTATTATTAATATTTATTAACATTTTATTTATTTACATTACCACATATCTCTTTTTAACCCTTCCACTCGTGCCTGAAGTTACTAGAATTTCCAATTTTTATTCAAATTTTTTTTTTTTAAATATTTTCCAAATATTTATTAACATTTTCCAAATATCATAAAAACCAAAATTATTATAACAGTTTTAAATGTGATTTGAACCCACGCCCTCAGACCGTGAGGCGGTTGTATTATCCGCACGGCTACAGCCTTGTTATCAGTTAGTTGCGAATTTGGTGAACAATTTACATAGTGGTACTATGGTGAGTGTTAACGTCATCTAACTGAAAACTCATATTAATTTAGCCGCGATCCTAAATTTGACAAACACTGTACACCGCACCCGCGAACGCGCTACTACGGACACATGAAGACGCACGCGGCGACGCGCGCGGCCCGCGCGCGGGCCGCCCGCGCTACTATGGCCAAGCACTGAGGCATTTACCTACATAAGAGTGCTTTAGAAGGCACGTAAAGTCGTTGGCACCGGGTCTGGTCTCAGGACATGACTTATTAGACCACATCGAAGGACTTCAGACCGTCTATAAACTCCGACACCAGAGTTGGCCAAACATACGAAAAGAAAGTAGTACCTATCCCTTAAGCTTTTCAGAAGACCAACAGACCAATGTACTTACTTTTATATACGGTATATACCTAATCTAATGTACGACCAACGCATATCATTCCTTCCTGAATACACCTACTATCACTTTGTGCTGGTTTACTTTATAACAATAGGAAGGTATTTATTGACATTCGGTCTTCGGAAACGACCCACACACTCCTCTTTGCATCGTGAACATACCTTTGTACGAGTATAAGATTTAATCTTTCGTTTTCTGCAAACGTATAATAATGAAAACTCTTGTTTGAATAAGGGTAAAGAGAGTAAAGCCATTGAAATGATTATGTTTGAATAAAGTACGCATCCTTAGAATTGTTAGAAATATCGCTTGCACATATGTACATACATACACATGTATGTATGTTTATCCATTGTACTAGTATCTATAGTACTAGCTCTGCTTAGTTTGGGATTAGATGGTGTTGTGTGTATGTTGTAGAATAGGTATTATTAATATTCCTTTCAAGTAATAAAAATTAATGTTCTGCACAGCACTTCACAGTCTGCACATATCGAGCGGCAAGATGAACGTTATCTATGTTTACAAAGGCGACATAATATTTTATTTATGTATTATTTATTGGGTCCCAATTCATAAAAAAAAAATTATTAAACCTAATTAAAAAATATTATGAAATATTTTTTAGAGTCTCTTACGTTCCACTTCAGAGTAAAAGCCTTCTCACTCTTCTTTCGTAAATCGCTATACCTATTTTCCCTCTTGGATCAATCCTTTTTAAGGTGTCTAGCTGAATAATTAATTGGAGATAAATCTGGAGTAGGGAACTTGACATACGCTTCCGCTGTTGGAACACTCTGAACATCAATAGCCAAAAATGTCATGCTCTGTTCCTACTCCTGTGGTTCAACCGTGTACGAGTACGTTACCTATGTACATTAGTTAACAAGTCAGACATCGTTACAAAATACGTCATATTAGTCTGTATTAAGCACAAATCAATATCAACCTAGTTCACAACAAAAACAACGTTCCTCTAGGGTCATTATTGTGGAGCTATTTTCGTCTCCGGTCGCAGTTAGGCGCGAGATTTATTTTCATCCGTGTAAGCCGGCTAAATCAGAAAGGTCAATGCGAAACTATTCCGCCTCTCCTATTTATCAGATGTCACTATTTTTAACGTGCTTATTTGGCTTTTTGCTTTTGCTAGGTTTGTGGTTTTGTAGGTCCCTTTGTGGCTTTGCGACCGGAGGCTTTTCTAAGACCGCGTTCTGATTAAGGATGTGAGTAGAGTTAGAGTGATTGCGACGGATTGTCCAATATGGTATATTTGTATAGAATAGCCGGAAAGGCGGGCAACACAATTGGTTGGACAACAGAGCGCAGGGCGATGTGGTGAAAAATTGTCCTTTTAGTTTAGTCAAGGACGTGGTCCTAATAGGAGATACTCACGGCAAATTCGAAA
The DNA here is from genome assembly GCA_944739405.2 of Euclidia mi. NCBI lineage: Eukaryota > Metazoa > Arthropoda > Insecta > Lepidoptera > Erebidae > Euclidia > Euclidia mi. Next base: position 88,261,182 of record OX123185.2, on the reverse strand, counting down.
TCTTAAAACACGACTATACAAGAGTGTGTTAGCCTACTCGTTCGCTTAATTCCTTGTCTATGCAATAATAATTGGCCAGCGGAGTTATAGATAAAAAAAAATTACGGACTATTTTACTAAGTATATTATGAGACAAATATAAAATAAAACGCAAGTGAAACGAATCTCCCATTTTAATTTTATAAACTATGTACCTATCAATCAAGCAAACCTGTCACCAAATCTTCAGAAAAATGTAGTGTTTCCATTTTCAGAAACTTGAATAAATTAATTTACACCGGCTATGAAGATGACGACATCTGTCAACGACCTACCTTGTCTGTCAGAGACGAGCAAAAACCCACAGCAAATATTAACTTGCAATCAGATGAAAAACTCAACCGCCGGCATCTTGAAATAGTGTCGGCATTTTAACCTTCTCAATATTTTTTTCAAAATACAAGCAAATGCTTTTACTATCTTTGACTGACCAGTATTTAATACTTTTTGTACCGAAGACATCAAACGTCCAGCGCTAAGTAAACAGAATTCCTTCTCTGAAACACGAATCCGAGAATTTTTAATTGCAAGTTCTTGCGAGAGCAAAGCAAGAAATTCGTAAATCATTATCCAAACGAGATTCACGGCATTTTTTTATTGAATTGCATTCGAGAATCAGTCAACTGTAATCTTAAAAAAAAGGCCTAGACTATATAAAACATTGACCTTACTTTTATACTAACAAAATCAAACCCTGTGGTATAGGTACTAAGATATCCTTTTGATTGAAGAGGATGTGCAGACAACTTTGTCGCACTGGTCGCATAGAGCACAGGACATGTTCGGAGATATTATACGACATTAAAAAAAATAGTACGTCTACTTTACAACCTGCGTGTCGTCGCATATTCATCGATAGATTTCAACTTGTTAAGTAAAATTCAACTGTATTTAAATCATTTAAAGTCGATTTTGATGTGATATGTTAAAACTATTTTATAGACCCGCTTTTATTACTAAAGACTAGGGATGCGCGGTATGCGAAAAATCTCGATTCTTTGCATCTTAATCAGAGTTGCCTTTTTCAGACGAGTAGACTCAATATGATCACGTTTTTTGCTTATATGAAGAAATACATAATACGCTTGCATTGGATATTATACTGATTGCAGGAGTATTAATAATTGTTGTATTAATTATACGTCGACATTCAGCCAGCTATACTCAAGAGAGTGCGATAATTGGCGTCTAGACATATAGGTATATACATAGAACCCGTTGACATGGCATAATATGGGAAATAATCCCGTGCTTTTGCGATCGATCAATAATTTAAGCTAAACGATGCTCAACTGAGAAAATACGCAAAAGTCATGGTTCTCATGGGTTAGTGGAACCTAGTAATGATTTTTTTTTATATTATGGCTGGTTGAGCCCGCGGATACACCCATTATTTATAGAGCTACTGCTCGCACCCGTGATGATATACAGCCCAAAGCATTCCTCGTAAATTAGCTATCCAACCCAAAAAAATAATTATTAAAATCGGCCCAGTAGTTCCAGAGATTAGCGCGTTAAACTAAACAAACTAACTCTTCAGCTTTATCATATTAGATTAGAAAAATGACAGAACCCATTAAATTACTATCAGCCATATTTAAGAACTATCTGTTGGCTGGACATCGGGCGCCTTGCACAATAAGAATGGTTTACCTTTAAAACAATAGATTATAATCAAATAGTTGCGCCATTATCCACAATTCCACAATGCTAGAGGCGGTTGTAAGGATTGGTTGATAATGTAGCATATTATCGTCAAGAACTTTGGAGAATACAATATCATTATTTTTGGACTAGTCCCTCTCATATTTCCACTGTCGAGCCATATTCACATAACATAACGTCACGTCTTTTATTCCCGAAGGGGTAGGCAGAGGTGTATTACACATCCAATATGATCATACCTTTGAAGATAACGTGTTATGATGGATATTCGTGAACGACTGAAGTGTCATTATATACAATTCATACAATCATGTACCAGGTAATATTTCCAAAGCAGGTTAGCAAAGCAAAATAAATGTATTTAATAATCATTTGCAGACTGCAGCGCTATCCAAACTTGACCACCCAACAGTGGTAACCAATTTTACCACTGTTGGGCACGAACCTCTTCTCACTATGTGAAGGTTACAGCCATAGTGTAGCACTCTGCTCAAGTGCGGGTTGGCAGCCTTCATGTCTTCCGAGAAGATTATGGAGAACTCGAAGACAAGCAGGAAATCCTTACAATGTTTTCCGTCGTCGCTAAGACGAAACCCTCTGCGTAGCAATCTCTTCATTAGGCTACGGCGGTTGCAATTAACCTGTCAAATGAAAAAAAAATTGATATTATACATAGGTATATACATTATATTTATGGATGTCGAAAGACTGACCAAGCAGATATGTAAGGCAAGTGTGGACGGGACAGGACGAAGGGGAAGACCTAGGCGGACGTTCTCTGTCCAGATTGGAGACATCCTAAAAACAGGACAGGTTAGAAGTACCCTAAACAGAAGAGCATGCATGAGGAATCTGATGGGAGCGAATGAAGCAAGAGAGATATGTCAGGATCGTTGCAAATGGCGTTCCGTAGTCTCTGCCTACCCCTCCGGGAAACAGGCGTGAGTCTATGTATGTATTTATCGGTGAATATGTCCTATCTACAATGCTAGTTTCGATCAAAATCCTATTACTCACACGAGTACCCATAACCACAACTTTTAGCGAGGTTCTGTGTAAAAATAGTCCAATAATGAGCATGTGGTGCAAGTGTTCGAACTATGTTTATGCATAATAAAAATTGGTATAATGACGGAGTTCGTCGATCGATCTAGAAGGGCATAAAAATAAAGAATGTCTGAGAGGTCCGGTTATATTTAGTGGTCCATGTTTCAGGTCTATCATCTTGTCAGCTATGAATATGAATGTGGTATAAAAAGGTCTTTAAAATAATGTGTTGTGTCCTAAAGCTTTAATAAAAAGATGATAATCCACTTTACCTGGAAAACACGCAAGACCGTCGCCTTCGGCTATGATGGGTGATTTTGAAAGTACTGAGGGGTTAATGAGAGCATGTCCTGGTCTCTGGACATTCCATGACGCACATAAAGTTTAAGTACACCGTGTCAAACCAACTTCAAGATGCAGCACACTAAAGCAAAAAAAATATTTCAAAGTATTCACTAGCGGTAACATTGGTCACCCAGACTAATAGCAATAATTGTTGGATCACTCAATATAAACAATTTTACTTACACTAAATGTGTTTCAGTACATAAGGGGATTAGGTCCACAAGTTACACGCTTAAATCACTGAGCCATCCGTGTAGTTATTCAACATTGACTTGAATTAACCGAAGCCTGTCGTGATGATGACCTATCACGTATGTGTGTGTATCATGTATGTTCCTTGAGGAGTGTAGGGGAGCACTAAGAGAGGCTTTTAGGAAATTCCTCCCCGAAGGGGGTGAACTAGGTTGTCAGAGTTTGTATGAAACTTTTTATTCCTTCAATAGATTAACTTCATCATCAGCCTTTAACAGTCCACTGCTGGACTAGGCCTCTCCTTTGAAAGGAGGAATTGGTCTACTATACCACGCTGGCCTAACGGGTTGGTATAGGGTTTGTATCACAGTTATTTCTGTGGTTTGTATCGTCTTTTCCTTCTCTTACAGTGCTGTTTTCTACATAATATGCTCCCTCTGTGGGCTCTTACGCCACCCATGGGATGATATGGGGTGATGACAATCCGTATTCTTAATCCGTCACCACACGGACTTTCTTAATCTAAATGAATTAACTTCAAACTTTGTATATTGGTTGCTGAAATGTTTGTTTCTTGAAAAGTGTAGAGGAGTTTCTACAAAACATTTTATACAAAAGCGAAATTTATGCAAGAGAGGCAGCGGGCAAAAGCTAGTTTTATATTAAACTACTTGATTTTATAATTTTGGCAATTGCACGTGCAGCACAAAACTAAACTGTCAACAAAGCATATTACCTATAGCTTATTGAGGTTTGGACGTGTTGGTTTACTACCTATAGGTATGTATAGTAAACAACCCAAAAACAACCGCCAAATTCTTTGAGAAACCTTGACAACTGCACACGGCTTCAAAGATAGAGGCAGCGGACTGGTCAGTACCAGCTAAATGTATTATAATGTACACTTGTTCAGTGCGTATATTGTTTAGATCTAATAATGCGACCTCGGGAAGCCATGCGACTAATCCGAGGCTACGCGGAAGCCTATACGATGTATACTGACCTATTTACTATGTATGTCTCTATTGAATACAGACAAATCACAGCCGGATGCAATACTTCAAAGTTTACAAGTAGGTACTTTTATTAACAACTAGATGAGCCCGCGAGAATTTTTCAAATCGGACCAGTAGATCCTGAGATTAGCGCGTTCAACCAATCAAACAAACTTTTCAGCTTTATATATTAAAACTAGAGAATGCCCGCGGTTACACCCGCGTTATTTAAGGCTATTGCTCCGCTCCCGTCGCTCATAACGTGATGTTATATAGCTTATAGCCTTCCTCGATAAATGGGCTATCTAACACTGAAAGAATTTTTCAAATCAAGCGCGTTCAACCAAACAAACAAACAATCAAACTCTTCAGCTTTATTTATTAGTATAAGATTAGTATAAGGCAGCGATAGCCTAGTGGAGATACCCACAGACTGCCATGCAGAGGGTATCGGGTTCGAATCCACGGCGCGCACCAATGACTTTTCGGAGTTATGTGCGTATTGAATTGTTAATTATCGCTCGTCACGTGCCTCGGAGAGCACGTTAAGCCGTCGGTCCCGGTTGTCATGAAGATCTTTGACAGTCGTTATAGGGCGTCAGTACCTTCTCAGTAAACCGACACTAGTCTTAACCATGGAATATCGCTATCCCTTTGGGTTGCGGAGGTCAGACAGGCAGTCGCTCTGTGGAAAAGCTAATATTCAGCCAAATCCGGTTAGACTAGAAAGCGGACCCCAGATTTAAACTGGGATAACGCTAGGAAAATGATGATAAGATTAGTATAAGATTTTGTTTATTTAAATTGCACCCTTGTGACTGTGATGTGCATACAATTACGACTAAGTATATCAATATAGTTTCATTGGACAACATTCTACTATCTTATATTCTCATCGATTTTACCTTTCCTATCAACGCCTTAAGAGCTCTGGAAACTTTGACTATCGAATGATCATCACATACGGTTCTGCGGTAATTTATAATGTGCATGTAAAGCGGAATTGTGTTAGTTCGTGAAAATCCAGAATTGAAATTGAAATAGAAGTCCTGCAACACCAAATTCTATTTGGATTTAAAGATGTACCGCAGTACACTGGCACTATAGAGCAGCATTATATGTTGCGTTTAGACTTTATATATATTGTAGTGTATCTAAAAATAACAAAGGACACAAAATCACGTCAAAAGTGCCATTAGATCGCATTAAGCCTGCATCCAACCACGGTGTCCACTCTCAATTCTAAGTGATTATGGTATTAAGATGGTGCACTTCCCTCAATTACTGTCCTACCATGTTTTATTACATCCGCCATTGTACGATATCATTGCGACCATTAAATTATGTACACTAGCTGTTTGCTATACGATATTATTAATGAGGAAGCTCGGGTAATTACTGGTTTAAAAGGCGATCATGTTAAGATTGTGTTGTCGAATTGTTTTATGACCCTGGAGAACTCATGCTAGGTACAGTACGAAGGGGCTGGTACAGCCTTCTCATACAATATAGACAGAAATTAAGCAACAATTGTTTTCAGACATGTCTCGCCCTTCTTGTTTTATCGTGGAGATTTTAAAGTACACGGTAGGTACCTACCTAGACTCGGATAATTTTTCATTGGATTTTTGTAAGCATGTCGATATTTTTTGGATTACACAAAGTGTTGTTTTATGCGCGTGTTGAAACCGCAACACTTCGTTTCGAAATCACTATTTCACTACCACCAGATGGTTACTCGAGAAACTATTATAGGTAATAGTTTCCCCAGTTACCATCTGCCTCTATTTGAACATTTTTGAAAAAATATTTTTGTGCGTAGCCATCTATATTTATTCCCTAAGCATAATAATGGTGTGAAAAGACCTGGTAGACATGTTAACAAATTGTTAATACCAAATTTGAATTGGAATGATAATAATTAACATGATATTATTTGTTTTAAAATACCGATATCTCACTAAAATTAACATTTGTACGCTATATACCTAATAGTAGAATATGTCTAGCACTATAATATGTACAGACCCAGATCTTTTGTAATACCCATATTCTGACAAATAAATATTTTTATTATTTTTTCATTATCTAAGATGACAGCCATATTAAATCTTCAGCACAAAATCTAGCAAAGTATCGAAATAATGCGTTCATCCTCTAATCTCAAGGCCATTTATAACTCGAAGCCTGCGACCTTAAAAGTCAAGCCAATTTAAAACGATAATAAATATAAACTCAGAAGTCAGGAATCAAAGTTAAGTTTCACTTTGTACATTTGAGATGGGTCGGATTGATGACGACGTGAAACATTTTACTTAAGGCAGGCTTTAAATATGATTTATTTTGTCACTTCAGTGCTCGCCTTGCTGAGGAAAAAAATAAAATTCAATTTAGCCGCTACCCTAGCGTATGTACCCACCTACAGAATAACTTTATGAAGATTCAAGTACGACATTTTCAATGGGAATGATTTCGGCACTCCATATGTAACTTTTAGACGGATATTTGTTTTCAGAGTACTCCACCGCGTTGTCGGTTGAAATAGATTTTGAAACTTTAAAACGATCGTATAGGTAACTTGAAAGGCAGAAAATAATTTTATGACATTCTAGACACTGGCTTTTGTTTTCAAATAGTTTATGATTGACATTTTAGATAAGATATTCATCATCATCAGTCCTTTATAATACTGTCCCACTGCTGGGCACGGGCCTCTTCTTTATGAGAAGAGTAAGGCCATAGTCCACCACGCTGGCCGACTTCACAGAATTCGGCAGACTTCATGTCTTTCGAGAACATTATGGAGAACTCTCAGACATGCAGGTTTCCTCACGATGTTTTCCTTCACCGATTAGCAAGCGATAATTAACAATTTAATATGCACTTAACTCCGAAAAGTCATTGGTGCGTGCTGTGGATTCGAACCCGAGACCCTCTGTGTAGCAGTCTTTCGGTCTCTCCACTCAGCTATCCCTGCTCTTAGATAAGATATTATTATTCCTTAATCATGCAACCTGAACAAACAAACTATGCGTGTGACGTATTTCGGGTTATTGTCCTCGTCATCATCTGTATGTATAAAATTCTTGCTTTACTGACTAACAGACAAGCTACAGCAAAAACCATTAGACGCAAAAAGCAAAAATTTGGCGCGTAAGTTCCTTGGGCACCGAAGAGATGCACTAAGAAAGGATTGCCCGAAATTCTCACGAGAACGGCAAAGAAGTGCGGAATAGCTGCGGGCATCCTCTAGTCATTTATAATATATTTTTTATATTTTGTTTATAGATACACGCCAGTATCCCCGAAGGGGTAGGCAGAGGTGTAATATTACACCCACATTTCACCATGAAGGTTCCACGTAATAGAGGGCGAGCCTATTACCGGGTACATCACCAGACTCCGTGCGACCGTGCTGCTACTGAGAATTCGGAAAACCCAGTATCACTTTTGCCCAACCCGCTAATCGAACCCGGGACCTTCAATCAGCAGTCGCATACGTTATCCACTGGACCACGGAGGCATTTATAATATAGTTTAATTTACTACGATACATAAATGACTCGTCCTGACTGACATATTTAATGGCAGAGCCCAAAATACTCAAGATTAAAACTTGATAATTGAACAGTTTTCTTAGGCACTCATGAAGGACTTTTTATCCCACCTCTATTGAGGTTTAATATAATAATAATATAATAATATTCTACCACATTCACACAACACCATCTAGTCCCAAACTAAGCAGAGCTTGTACCATGGGTACTAGATAATGGATAAACATGCATTATATACTTTATTTTTGTAAATACATACATATTATACACAGAAACACCCAGACCAAGACAAACATCCATGTTCAGGCACACACGTTTGACTTGAGCGGGAATCGAACCCGCGACCTTCGACGTAGCAGTCACTTACACTCCCGCTACGCCAACCGGCCGTCAAATTGGGTACAATATGGGTTGAGACTTTGTTGGAAATCCAGTGAAAATGCGGCCAACAGCTAGTAGGATGTATTTTTTTTTTCTGCCGAACAAATTTACTCCATGCTGCCTGATGTTAAGCAGACAGTGAAGTCCCATAGTGATTGCCATCATCCCAGCAGCCAGCATGGCATTATGGCATGATGGCCCTCACCTTGACGGCCTTGAGAAAAGCTTTTTCACGCCCCGCTTTAAGGACCCAGGATCATAAGTGGAGGGAAACACGTGGGCTGGTAAAGAGTTCCACATCTTAATGGTACGGCAGAGATAAGAGGCGCCGAACCGTTTGGTGCGTGACGGTATCTGTTCTACCGTGTAAAAGTGGCACCTCAACCTAGCACGTGTCGTTCGGGATAGGAAAGGAGAGGGTGGGATTAGTTGAAAGAGGTCTTCGGAGCACTCACCGTGATGGATGCGATAGAAGACAGCCATTGAGGCCACGTCTCTGCGTAATTGCAGTGACTCAAGAGTCTTAGTGGCCTCTTGATCCCCAATGATACGGACAGCACGCCGCTGCAACCTATCGAGGGCGTCCAATAAGTACTGAGCGGAGCGATTCCAAAGGTGAGAGCAGTATTCCACGCAGGAGCGAACCTGGGTCTTGTATAACAGACACAACTGCTCCGGCGTATTCGGGTAGTAATATCAATAAATTAATAAATAGCACATTTGTACCATAGCACTAACTCAGTAGGCGCAAAGCTATTACAATTAAGTAGTAACAAGCGCCATTGCAATTGTGATTCTAAAATATGAAGTTTGTACTGGAAATTGTATAAGTATGCATTGTTAATTCACAAGCGTATAGCGATTATCATTCACGAAAACCCAAGACAATACATCATTTAGCTTTATTATTTAAAAATACTGTAACATCACACAGTCAATATGTATGTAGGCCAGTAGGCGTATATACGACATATTATAGTTTTCGCTATAGACGAGGATTGAATTTGCAACGTTCGACGCAGAGTTATAGTGAGGCGAACACTGATGACATGAAACTGTTCGTCAAACAGAAAAATAATGAAATTATAATCATTGCATTCCCATTACTCTAGAAAGTTAAAAAAATCTATATAACATTGCGGGCATATTATTATATTGAAAATGTTATCGTTCTACGTGCCCAAATTTTGCCTATTTGGTACCTACACGGCAAGCTTACCACCAGCCCCTATGTTTTGTATATAGACTCACGTAAACCACAAAATATAATCCTACTCACTACTAATATGGTGTTTAGCGAGCAAATACTTATTTAACTTTGTCGGACGTGGAAAACGGCGCCGAAAAACGTGCTATATTTTACCTTCAGTTCGGACATAGTTTTGTTAACTCTGTATGAGTTATGGAACTAAGTAAAATAAACTTTAAAACTACACGTACACATCATGCTTTAACTGGTTTTATTTACCACATAATTGAAGAGTACATGCATCTTATAAAGATTATATTATTATAAGTATTGTATATCTTTGTGCTAATATCTCATTGTGTAACCAATGGGTGGTATGCTGCGCTTTTCCCGTGAGGCTTGATATATGCGTCTTCACATTAATTTATTTAAATTATAAAAAAAAATGCTGAAGATCTTCCACCTGGACATGGGCTGCCATGGCAGACCTGGAAGACTTTAAATAGACTTAGGACACAGGTTGGCCGAAGCAAAGAAAACTTGCTTAGGTGGGAATTTATAGGTAATTCCAAACTGGAGTGCAAGTGTGGTGCCGTTCCACAAACAATGGGACACTTACTATCTTGTCCTGCGTGCCCTAATACCTGCACGCTACAGGAACTTATGAACGCTACTGAAAATGCCATACCTACTTGTAGCTAAGTTCTGGGCTGACACAATTTAGATTGCCATCGACACGCTAAGAAGAATTTATTTAAGACCGTCAACGACAAAGATCACATGATAAATTCGACTAACAGTCGAATAGCTAGGCTAGGCAGCATAACTATGGTGTTTTCATTTGTAAAAACACAGTAGTAATGCTGCATGCGAATCTCTCTAAATTTAAGATAGCAAACAATGGATACGGTTCGATTAGTCCCAGACCCTATGATTTCTTTAAAGTTTCATATCGTAATACACCAGATCTGTATAAAGACCAACGAAAATAAGATCGTTAAGGATAATAAAATTTCAGACGACTCTTTTAATATGAAATGGCTCTGAGGCTCTTCCATGCTATAATTATTAACTTGTCAATTGCCTTAAGCCTCAATTTCAACTTCAGTATGTACGGTATTTTAAATCGCTAATATTTTATAACTTGCGCGCTTATTGCAGTACAAGATATAGAGTGACAATAAATTTGGATATTATTAATAATTGCCTATTATTATTAATTGGCTAATAATGATCGCCATAGAATGCGGCTATTTTGACATAGAAATGTTAATTTATAATGACAGAGTCTGTATTGAAATTATGAACAATACTTATTATTGCTAATGATTTCAATAATTATTAGTAGAATTCTATTGCAAATATAAATCATTTCTGACTAACAGTTCAGAGGCGTAAGTATGCGGTTACAATTATAGTTCATAATAAGGTTTCTAGTAGATTTTTGGCATTTTCGGCCGTGTGGTTGACGGCATAGAATACAAGTGTCACCACCCCCTATCTTCCCGTGGGTGTCGTAAGAGGCGACTAAAAGATAACACGATGCAAAAACCATCTTTGCGTAGAGACGGAAAACTCGACATCAAACCCTATACGACTGCCTCGTTGGTCTCGCGGCATAAATGTGCGCGTGGGATCGGGAGGTCCCGGGTTCGATGCCTGGGTCGGGCAGTGTTATTGGGATTTTCTGTTACGAGATTCTCAGTAGCAGCACGGAGTCTGGAAATGTGCCCGGTACGGCAATAGGCTCGATCCTTATTACGTGGGACTAAAGTATATCTGGCGAAAAGTGGGTGTAGAAATACACCTCTGCCTACCCCTTCGGGGATAAAAGGCGTGACGATATGTATGTATGTATGTAGTAGATTTTTGGCATTTTTCTTAGCAGCACAGAATCTGGCAACATTGAGAGTCGACTGCGACAAACTAACGGACGTTTATGAAGAACCTTAACAATACTGGTGGCATGAATGGTGTAGCTGTTCAAGCGATCGCCACACCGTAGGTCATTACGCTCAGGGTTCTGGGTTCGATCTTCACGACAGTATATTGTGCAACCTATGAAAGGTTGTTCTGATTTAGACAATACTTAGACAATGCGATTTAATGTTGTCTATAATATTAATTTGATTTCCTATACGAACAGGTTGAACGTATGTAAGTATATGTTGATTTGGACTCGGCCATATCCAGCTTGGACTTTAGTAAAGACTTTTCAAAATATTATATGCTGGAGTAGTTAGACCACAACTATAATAAGAAATTATCGCTATAAGAAGAAAAACAAAGAAGACATAACTTAAAAAACTTCGTTTCAAACTGTTCTCCACGCTACATCACTTTACTCGATTCTGGCACCAAATTTATGAACCTTTTAGATGATTCCTTGAGGCGTCACGGCGCCCATTTTCTCTGTCTCCCCTCAAATGATTTGCAGTGCAAATCCATCTTAATATTTTCCTATCAGTACCTACTGCATTCACCCTCTACATAGGAAGAATGCTATACATCACAACTGCACAATAAAACTGTCCACATTTTTCCATAAACAAATAAATAAATAGGGACAAAACGCTGAACAGCAGGGTGGGTACAAACGCCCCCTTGGGAAGGCTGCTTGTCAAATAATAAATGTCCAAAACTTAATCAAACATGTTAAAGGAAAGGCAACTTTATGACGATTGAAATAAGAGTGACTACCGAGGGAGAATTTTTCTTATGCCGTTTATGCTTGAATGATGTTAAGCGGTTACTGTAGCCTATAGGCGCTGGAAGTATCAGGGGTATTTAAGCATGTTGTCGACTTTACAACACATAAAAAGGCGGAGAAAAATTAGAAGAGAAGATAGTGATGGGAGGTCGACTTTTTTTATTGCTAGCAATAGACAGATAGGTCAATGACCTACCCGATGGTAGGTCATAAGGCCAGCTCATGCCCATGGTTATGTACACCTTTATAAAACACAACCATGCCGCTGCTTACAGGATGGAAAAAAAGGGAGGAGGAATGGAATTGGTCTTTGTACGGTTACATACATTAGAAGATAGTGTGTTGTTGTTATGTGAGTGCGGAGAGAAGAAAAAGATCACAAGTAGCACTAAATTGTTTATCTTAATATATAAAATCCTTGCATTTATGACTGACTGACAGACACGCTACAGCCGAAACTATTTGGCGCAGGAAGCTGAAATTTGGCATGTATGTTCCTTGGGGACCGTAGGGGTGCACTAAGAAGGGATTTCCCGAAATTCCCACGGGATCGGCCAAAACGGGTAAATTAAAAAAAATTGTAGGCGTAGCTGCTGGCGTCCTCTAGTAATTTTTTCCTCTTTTAATTACGCCTAAACGTACGTATACAGGTTAGGCTGTGACAATTCGAGTCTCTAATGACCGTTCGTCGCGACAGTACAGTTCGCACTGGTTGTGTTAATTTATTAAATAAATAATTTGCGACGGCTATGTAAAAGACGCGCATCAGCAAAATGCAATGTACAGTGTATCGAGACTGTACAGTCTGTCCAGCATTATTTACTGGACAAAAAGAAACAGTACAAATACCTACGTAGTGCTGCGGTTTGTTCGGTGAACTGATTTCCAGAGGTCCCATGCGCGGTGGGTCTCGAGTCTCAACCCGAGACCCTCTGCGTAATAGACTTTAGGTCTCTCCACTAGGGTATTGCTGCCTATAATAAGCCTGGATTTATATCACTTTAATTCAGCGATATTTTCTTTGTTTCAGAATCCGGTGTGGTTGGCGCGGTGAGCTGGGAGGATAGAATAGAGGTACTCTTATTTTATAAGTTTACCTAACGTTTAGTAAGCAAAATACACGCCAGAACGTGGACTTGCGGAAACAGCCGGTACTACCAATACACTGCGCAGTGCATCTACACTGGTAGAAAGATAAAAGGAAAGAAAATGATGTATTTTATTGTAATCTGAAGTATGATAAAAAAATGTATAATGCATATATACATAGACTCACGCCTGTTTCGACGAAGGGGTAGGCAGAGGCATATTAAACGCCCACTTTTCGCCAGTGGTTTTGATCCCACGTAATAGGTGGCGAGCCTATTGCCGCTTATCGGGATATTTTGTTTGCCGTCGCCTCGTCCGTTGATCGGCAGGTGCACCACTTGCAGGTGAGGTTGGCTTGGGACCCTAAGTTCTAGGTGGGACGAACCATATGCACCGTACAATGCAACATTATTATTATCCCTTCAGACATGTATACTTAGATATAAACTGTCCAACTTCTGAGCGGCTTTTCACTAGGCCATACTCCACCACACTGGCCAAGTGCGAGTTAACAGACTTTAGATGTCGTTCGAGAACATTAATAATTTACCTGGTTGAGCAAGTCAGCAAGGATATATCTGAACTCCAAATTGTAATCTCTTAATTGAATTAATAAAATCTTATAATGTAGGCATCAAACCCAGGTTCTCACTTACTTAAGTGTTAGTCACCTTTGAGTAATTTTCACCAACCGACTACCCAACCTCGTCAATAACACTTAACACGATCATAGATACTGTGCACTATTAAAATTAATACTTACTGTTACAAAATTACGCCATTACAGAACCAACCCCTATGAAAAGAATGAATAAATTGCTTTGTAAAATGGGAGACATGCCTCTAGAAACCATACAGTACACATTCTCTCATTATAAAGCTACGTCCACATCGTCGTACGTTCGCTTAATTAAGCATGTTCTTAAAAGTCGAAGGACCCATATAAAGAACAGTAAGGGTGCTTATACTTACTTAAAATTCCCTCGAGCCCTATTAACTAAGTATGTAATAAACATAGCCGGCTCGTGGCGCGTTCGGTCAAGTGCACACGTGCTGAGAACATTTCTAGAACGCTTTCAAGAGTTTATTGCATACTTTCAGTAAAATTGCAGGCCTTTTTGCATATCACTACGGCACCAGTTGTTTCTTGTGGGCTGCACATTAAGTATTATTTAAATTAATCGGAAAACAAAAAGTATAATTTTCTCTTAAAACGATGCTAAGGTTATATTATTTATCATTGTGTTAAATTCGTTTGCGTAAATACCAAAACGAAAAATATAAAAGATCCCAAAAAGATTCTTAGTAAATTGGAATAATATTAATTAATTCAAACGTTAGAAACACTAAGTCTAAATGTTTTAATTAACCTAATAACATTCCATGTTACTGAAAATCAGCTACCATTTCCACGAAGACGTAAAGAGCACGTTAAAAATTAAATAAATTGTAACATAAAATTCACAGAATCCTGAGTAGTCAAATAATTTGCCTACAAAGATAAAGGCTGGCATAACACCACTTAATTTAATTATGTAGCCGTGTAGCGTGTAATACAAACAGGGAGTCATAAAACATCAAGATTTATTGAGGAGAGCAATAAATCTTTCCTGTTGTTCAAGGCTTTCAGCCACACTGAAAAAACACGCATAATAAAAATGTACCTATTTCTCAACGCTTAATAGAATATAGGAAAAATAAAAAATAAATACATTATATCAACGTAACATTTCGTGATCCCTCTTAAGGAAAATTATTTCAAATATTTTTCGTAATTCTTGAACTTTCAAATAACAATAGGAAAGTGTCCATATTATATTGATAAAATTAAGATCTCGGTCGTTTACGCTTGTATTTTGATGATCATATATAGAATTAAATGTTAATTGTTTAAAAGTCAAAAATGTTAAGAATAGCACAGAAAATATTATCTTTAGTAAGTGATTATCATTTATTTGCAGCATTTCTAAGCATTTATTTTAAATGGTAACGTCACAAATAATAAGATTAATAAGGACGTTTATATGTTAATCTTGAAAATAATATAAACTAGGCATGTAATAAGCCGTAATTATTTATATAGAACTTGGATATGCTCATATACATAATATGTTTGATACTTTATAGGTAGTTGTTGTGTGTTCAAGAAAAACACTACAAAATACCTTCTTCACTTCGCTTAGAACAAACGTCGCGCACGTATGCACTACGCCTTATTCCCCGCTCGTTTCTACCACTTTAACAGAGTTATGCTGATCCTTATCGCCAACAGTAGGCACTTTGCGGTCCCGTACAAGGTCCGGTATGTCTTTCTCAATGCGAATAACTATAACTTGATATTTTATTCAATACTAGCGAAATACGCAGCTTCGCTCGCCTCTCGGGCTGACTCATAAATTGGTGTTAACTGAAATGAGTTATGGAGGCCTTTTTTTTTTATGGAATAGGGGGCAAACGAGCAGACGGATCGCCTGATGTTAAGCGATTACCGCCGCCCATGGACACCCGCAACACCAGAGGAGTCACAAGTGCGTTGCCGGCCTTTTAAAAAGGAATACGCTCTTTTTTTGAAGGTTTGAAGGTCGTATTGGTTCGGAAAAACCGCAGACGACAGATCATTCCACAGTTTACAGGTGCGAGGCAGAAAGTTTCTAGAAAAGCGCACCGTTGTGGCTTGCCAACCATCTAAATGATGGGGATGGAAATTCTGTCGCGTAGAACGATGGCGGAAAGAGGCGGCAGGGATTAATCCGAACAACTCTTCGGAGCACTCCCCATAGTAATAGCGATAAAAGATGCATAGCGAGGCTACATCTCTACGCAGCGCCAAGGGGTCTAACTGATTGCAAATATCTTGGCAGTCGACAATTCGAGCGGCTCTCCGTTGGATGCGGTCTAGAGGGAGAAGCTGGTACTGGGGTGCTCCTGCCCAAAGATGAGAACAGTATTCCATATGCGGCCGGACCTGCGCCTTATAAAGGAGCAAGCGGTGGGCCGGAGTGAAATACCGTCTCGATCTATTTAGCACGCCAAGCTTCTTCGAGGCTAACTTAGCCTTACCCTCTAAGTGACCGCGGAACTGGACTTTGCTCGATATGTCGACACCAAGTATTCCAATACTGGAGGAGGCAGTCAAGGGGGTGCCCTCAAAACGAGGACATACGACCATTGGCAGTTTTTTTGCGGTGAAAACGCAGACTTGTGTCTTTGTGGGGTTAAATTGGACCAAATTAAGTCTTCCCCAATCTGAGACCATCTCCAAGGAGGTCTCAATTTCAGACACAAGTTTATGTCGGCTCTCGATGACTTTTGCCCGAGAAATGTTGGCGTGGCCGGTATATAAAGCATCACCTGTGCTGTCATCTGCATAACAATGAATGCCGCTATCTAGCAACATATCATTGATATGCAGGAGGAACAGAGTAGGCGATAGCACGCAGCCTTGAGGAACACCAGCATTTACAGACAAGGCGTCAGAGCATTCACCGTCAACTACGACCTTTATGCTTCTGTCTGTAAGAAAGCTGGTGACCCATTCGCATAATTTCTCGGGCAGCCCATAGGAAGGGAGCTTCGAAAGAAGCGCTTTGTGCCAGACCCTATCGAAGGCCTTCGCTATGTCCAAACTGACCGCCAAAGCCTCCCCCTTTGTCTCGATCGCCTGTGCCCAACGATGTGTCAGGTATACTAGAAGATCACCAGCCGACCGACCCTTACGAAAGCCGTATTGCTGGTCACTAAGCAGCTGATTATCCTCTAGAAACCTAAGGAGCTGGCAGTTAATAATGAACTCCATTATCTTCGAGAAGAGGGAGGTTATGGCTATGGGTCTGTAGTTGGACGGATTAGAGCGATCGCCTTTTTTAGGGATCGGGTGGACCAATGCTGTCTTCCACGATGTTGGGACTACGCCAAATGAGTAGAAGAGACGAAAAAGGCGTGTCAAAACTGGTGCCAACTTTGGAGCGCAGATCTTCAACACAATAGGGGGAATTCCATCAGGCCCACTCGACTTATGGATATCGAGGGACAGAAGTGCCATACGGACTGCGCGTTGGTGGAACCGAATATCCGGCATACAACCCTTCAACAGCGGTATAGTAGGCGGTTCCTGTCCCCCGTCATGCAAGGTCGAGTTGGACGCAAAGAGTTTGCCCAGAAGATCGGCTTTCTGCTTTGCGTCGTGGGCCAAGGAGTCATTTCCCATGTGTAGCGGTGGAAAGGATGGCTTACAGAAGTTCCCTTCGGTAGCTTTGGCAAGAGACCAGAATGCGCGAGTTCCCGATGGAAGGCGCTCAAGCCTCTCGCCAACTCTACCGATGTGCTTCGTCTTCGCACTAGCAATGTCTCTTTTGAAGGACCTGGAGGCAAAGTTATACTCCTTTTTTAATGCGCTGGTATTTTCATCCCCCGCCGCCACCGCAACAGCCCAGGCTTGGTAAGCTTCCTGCTTCCTGCGAGAAGCCTTTTTGGAAGATGAACCAAACCAAGGTCGAAATTTGCCACCAATGGGGACCACAGAGGATGGAATGAAAAGTTCCATACCCTGTAGCACCACATCAGCAACTGAATCAGCAGCGGCGTTGGGATCATCCGGCGAGAAGCATATTTGTCCCCAAGGATAGGACGCAAAGAAGTTCCGCATCCCATCCCAATCTGCTGACTTGTAGTGCCACACACGGCGACTGCGTGTAGCCCGCGATTGCAGCGAGCACGTGAGAGGCACCACACTTCGTACAAGGCAGTGGTCTGAGGAGCCAAGTGGGGCGCCTACGGATACCTTGTAGCCGTCCGGATGAGAAGTCAGCAGAAGGTCCAGCAGTGAAGGATTCTGGCTTTCAACGTCTGGGATTCGCGTGGGCGTGGTAACCAGTTGTGTCAGGCCATAAGCCAGTGCGAAGTCGTGAACAGATCTCCCCGCATGATCAGTTTTACTGGAACTGAGCCAGTCGGCGTGATGGGCGTTAAAATCGCCAAGCAAGATGATCTCTGCTGACGGGATCTGCTGCTGCACAAAGTCTGAAGCCATTTGGATGCGCTCAATGAGTCGGTCAGTTTCGGTATCACCGCTATGGGACCTATAAAGGCAAGCATAGACGCGAGGGTGGTCGTCGCTATCTATACGTAGCCATAAGGTGGAAAGGTCCCAACCTTCAAGATTTCTAAGTCGACGAGAACTGATATCGTCTCTAACATACACGCACACTCCGGCCTTGGACAGAAAGGAGTGTTCAAGTCCATACCCAGGGTAAGTAAGGTAGGAAGTGTCTGCTGGAGGCGATATCTGCGTCTCAGTTAAGAAGAGCAAGGCTGGCTTTGTTGTCTCGAGGTGGTGGTGGACAGCATTAAGGTTGGTGTGTAATCCCCTGATATTGCAGAAGTCCACAGCCAGTGTGGCAGGGGGTGCCAGGATATTTTTGCTCCTTTTTAGGGACTTTTCGAGCGCAGTTTTGCCCCCCCCCCCCAGAGTACGAGGGGCGGCCTGGGCGTCCACGCTCAGATGCGTTGTGTCCTGAACGCGGACGTCCAGAGAGGGATTCTCCAACGCTAGCGCAGTTGGTACCCTCCTGGGGTAGCAAAAAGTTTTTCAACTGCACCATCATAGGGGGGGGGGTTGGGGGATTGGGCCTCCGGTATCCTCACTCACTCGGCGAAACACAACGCAAGCGTTGTTTCACGCCGGTATTCTGTGAGGCCGTGGTATCACTCCGGTCGAGCCTGACCCATTCGTGCCGAAGCATGGCTCTCCCACGGTGAAAGGCTGATTTTGTTCATACATAATCTGTTTTGTTAATATATCTCTTTGTAATATTATGTAGAGGGACGAGGCTAGAGAGCTTATACTTCCAAAAGATATACCCTATTTTAATTTATTGACTCGGTCGAAAGAGACGAGGAGCATACATTTAATAATGTGATGACGGTCTAGCATGAAATAGGTAAAATATTTGGAGGCAATTATTTCAATGCGTCAAAGTATAAATTATGTAAATAACAATCTTGGTGACCGATACAACAACTTGAGCTATCTAAAATCTTAGTTAGACATCTAATCAGAATGAAAAATATTTGAAATCGCTTTTATCATAAGAACACGATGCTAATTCCAAACAGATAAATATCGAAAAATTTATCAAATTATTAGGAAACGCAAATTAAATAATTATTTGATCAAATTGATAGGTACTTACTTTAGCGGCTAAGACAACAAAGTGTATTGACTAAAGTTAACAATAATATCATCTGTTTTTTGGGAATTCATATTCAGTATATGTATATATTGGTCAGATATTATAACATAATTTAATTTATCATGAAAAATAATCCACATGTATTAGTACTCGGTAAACGCTATCAGCTGCTAATTTCGCGTATATCATTTTCACTTTCTAGAAGTAGTTTGCTGTCGTATGAAGTCATTTTACGAATACAGAAGAGAACGACACGATCCCTGATATTCATAAAAAAAAAATTTATAGCCTCACGCCTTTTATCCCCGAAGGGGTAGGCAGAGGTGTAATATTACACCCACATTTCGCCATGAATTTTTGGTCCCACGTAATAGGGGGCTAGCCTATTGCCGTTACCGGGCACATCACCAGACTCCGTGCTGCTACTGAGAATTCAGAAAAACCCAGTAACACTTTTGCACGACCCGGGAATCGAACCCGGGACCTCCGATCAGCAGTCGCATACGCTATCCACTGGACCACGGAGGCAGTCTATTTATATTCATTTAACTCGTTGTCTTTTCATTGTTGAGAGTTAGTTAGTTAAAATACAGACACAAAATCTGTTGGCATGAAACACCGAAACCGATCAGTACCATGTCTCGCTGCGTCCTAGATACCGCCATTATCTTCTCTTCACCTTATAATATTTATAATTTACCGCAGACACATTGAAGGGCACAAACCGCACCCTGCACCATTTCACAAAACGTACAAGACCGCCTCTCCCATTCCAAGGGACTAAATAATACATCAAGATGGGCCTAAGTATAGATTGTATTGTAACTTTTTTATTATCAACACAGAATAATCGATGACGTGCAACATTGTTGCAAGATATGATCAACAATATAAAAAGTAACTCAATTATTTATTCCACCATTGGTAATTGAGGTGTAATTATGGATCTGGGAATAAAGCAAACCGCGGCATTGATGCAAAGGTTCGTGGCTTAGTGAAAGATGATAGTATTGTTTTTATTTTTACTATAATAGGTAGGTAGTCGTTCTTAATACAGTGATTAATAGTGAGGTTTATATCACACTCTGCGAGCAGCAAAGGAATGGTTAAGAGAACATGCGCCTTTAATACAATTAGATATACTCATAGACCATGTCGTGAATGATGTGATGCGACGGATGTGGATGGGTGGATTAAGAATATAACATGTGAAGCTCAAAAGAAAAGACAAATTCAAATACTAAAAGATAAATTACTTTTAGTGTTCGGCTCTAAAAAAAAATCCTTGAACCACCACTGTAATGTAAGTTATGGACAATTCGCTCTGTTGGTAAATAAAGTATTAACTGAAACTTGCGTGAGTCAGAGATTGCAACTACTATGTATTCTGCCATCTACCTGAATAGAAGCAACTCTTTTCTTATTAGTAAGAACATTGGCCAGAAGAGGGACAGAAGAACATTGGATAAAAGGGTTATGTTACCTGGATCTGGTGGTACATTCTTAGTATGTACAATCAAACAAGACGGCGGTGGACCAGTTTGAAAAAAATTCCCTTGGCTCGCTCGTAGAGTCGAGGCACACTAGAAACTAGTTTTGTATACATGTGTCAATGTGTGTGTAAAGTAGCACTGGAAGCGACGATGTCTTGCTGAGCGATTCTCGCCCTTAAGGTGGTCTAGCGGGAAGTTGTTCGTCTGTACATTCATAGTATTAAACCGCAGAATGCTTAAAAAAATATAAACATCGGATTGGCAAAACGTTTTCCTTCAATGCAAACAAACAAAATAAACTGTTTACATAAATCACAACATTTAGATTATTCATAAATTTCCAAGAACTATTTACTTTGTCCTCCTCACCGTAATTCAATTTAAATCGATTATTTACTCGAGTTATTCGATTAATCGCATTGGATTCGTTTCCTCGGGTGAGTGGTTGAGCCCGGCAGCGGTCCGTGAGCATCATTAACAGTGATTAAATGTAATTAGTTTGTCTGTAACTGTTCTTCACACTGTTATGCGATAATTTCGAAGAACATTTTTTTGAAGTATTTTTATTCGATCTTATTTGGCATGACAATCGTAGAGATGCGCTTTAAATGGTTAGACTTACTACGTTTACAAATGCAATGAATTTTAATAATAACAGTTCACTGTAAACGCGATTGTTCCCTTCTTTATAAAAAAGATTGCTGCGTAGTACCTACCTAACTAGAATCATTTGTGTTTTTTACTTTATTTTTCTATTTATATACTTAAGATAATTCTTATCTAATAGGCAAGCAGGTATAAGTCGCAGTGCTTTGACTAGTACATAAATCTTTTGGGGCTCAAAACACATTTTTACCAATGCCTCTCTCAGTTACACTACATGAAGTACGATACACTACGCGAGTATCGAAGACGAAACATTCCCGCCTATAACCTAATGCACGATCTCTTAATCCGATGGGAGTGAATGAAGCAAGAGAGATATGTCAGGATCGTTGCAAATGGCGTTCCGTAGTCTCTGCCTACCCCTCCGGGAAACAGGCGTGAGTCTATGTATGTATGTATGTACGATCTCTTTACTCAGATTATCGCTATCCTAGCACTATCCCAGTTGAAGTCGGGGACCGCTTACAACCACAATTGAACGAAAATTGGTTTTCTCCAGTGAGTGACTGCCATCTGACCTCCGCTACTCACAGAGATAGCGATATTTTATGGTTCAAACAAGTGTTAGCTTATTCAGTGTGCTGACAACTCATAACACCTGTCAAAGATCTTCATGACAGACGATAATTTACAATTTACGATTTATTTATTATTTATAGACTCACGCCTGTAATCCCCGATGGGGTAGGCAGAGGTGTTATAGTACACCTACATTTCGCCATGAATTGTTAGGTTCCACGTAAAAGGGGGCGAGCCTATTGCCGTACCGGGCACATTACCTGATTCCGTGCTGCTACTGAGAATTTCCTAACCCAATAACACTTTGCCAGACCCGGGAATCGAACCCGAGACCTCCCAATCCCACGCGCACATTTATGCCGCGAGACCAACGAGGCAGTTTACAATTTAATACACACATAAAAGTCAGTGGATTAGAACCGGATACTCCCTGCATGGCAGTGTAGTCCGTCGGTATGTCCACTACGCTCAATCTCTGTACTATCCTTGCATTTAATAAACTTGCCAAATGAAAATAGTCCTGTCAATAGTAAAAACTTGTGTGTATACCCTCCCATACTCCCATATACAGAGAGTGGTGTGGGACCGTTATTAGTTCGCACCATTATTGGTAACTGCCCCATTTGTTAGCGACGAGCCGGTCACAATTAACCCTACGGCTAATTGTATAGAAAGGGTATTTACTTAACCCTTTACTATTTGTAACTAAAAATTAAATTCTATTTTCGTATGTAAGACTTAACTTAGATAATATTGGTGCGTATATCCTTTGTTATTTTTATTGATGAAGATAGTTTGGGTCATTTCATTCATTTAAGTAGTCCCCTGTCACGCGACGTTTACAAACATTCAATAAACGAGAACAAAGTTTACCAAGACTCGAAACAACGATTTGTGGTGGGTGTTGCCTTGTGCGGGAATTGAAGCCACGACCACCATTGTTTTAGCATTTATAGTCACTGAGCAACAAGCAATTAAAACATTTGACTACACGTATAATACACTAGAGTTCGCCTCGAATGATATATAAACCTTCTCTCGGAATGACACTATCCAATGGTAAAAAACGTGTAAAAATCCGTTCGGTCGTTTTGAGTTTAAGGGCGGTTTCAGATTAGCGTTTTATACGCGCGTATACGCTCGTTTTTTGGGAGCGCATGTAGGCGCGTCCGTTTGGCACACGCGCAACTCGTACGAGCGTTGATGGGACGAGTCTTCACAATCCATGTTGACACCGACAAGATATATATATATTCTACCACATACACACATCACCATCTAGTCCCAAGCTAAGCAGAGCTTGTGTTATGGGTACTAGATAATGGATAAACATACATAAGTATATACTTTTTTTTGTAAATACATACATATTATACATAGAAACACCAAGATGTCACTACTGTTTCGAGCGAACACACCGAAATATGCCCGTGTACGCGAGTCCGATTTTTTGAAGCGCGTTATGTAGCGCGCGTGTAAGCGCGTACGCTGAAACGCCCGTATACGCGCAGAAAAATACGCTAATCTGAAAACGCTCTAACGCGTGCATACACTGTGACTCCTGTGGTGTTGCTTGTGTCCTTGGGCGGCGGTAATTGCTTACCATCAGGCAATCCGTCTGCTAGTTTGCCGCCTATTACCATAAAAAAAAATAAAAAAAAATACAGACAAGAAGCATTGTAATTCCGTATGTAAGTAATACTGGTGTACAATAAAGTGTTAATCTATCTATCTATCAAAAAGCGGAGGCCATTTCATTTTATTATATGTATAGATAGATGTGTATATTAAGGTTGACAAAATTGGCTACTTCATAGTTGCACGCAAATGTGTCACTGCCAATCGAACCTTCTACTTGAGCAATGAAAGGTGACGAAATTATTAACAACTTTGAGAGTCACAAATTATTCCATTAGCCTTTGCAAATGTCGAATCAAATTGCGATGTAGACAATGTCTCGATAAAATCATAAGTCAATAAATTACAATGGCACCTAACTAATTGTGCTGCTGTCTTACTGACAGATATTGTCTTGGCGGAACTGCATTCGTCTAGGTGCTTGAAGCTTATTGCGAATATTGCAAATCATATTTAAGGAAAATGTAGTACACCAGTCGTTTGACATGCAGCAGATACAATTAACCTGGTATTACGACAGTGTGGAATTCATATCTATGCTCGTAAAGTAAATTGAAAACGGTTGGGTTCTGGTTGGATTCGCACACCGATGTCTCTGTTTTAATTAGAACGCAAGGTATGTATATAAACACGTAATAAAACAAGGTTTTAATGTATTTGCATGAACATGGATGTTTGTCTTGGTCTGGGTGTTTCTATGTATAATATGTATGTATTTACAAAAAAAAAAGTATATATGTATGTTTATCCATTATCTAGTACCCATAGTACAAGCTCTGCTTAGTTTGGGACTAGATGGTGTTGTGTGAATGTGGTAGAATATTATTATATTATATATATTTAAGTTCTTTATTTCTCTATTGATAAACTACATAAGTGAAAGATCAAACTTAACTTCATCATCAGCCTTTAACAGTCCACTGCTGGACTAGGCCTCTCCTTTGAAAGGAGGAATTGGCCTACTATACAACGCTGGCCAAACGGGTTGGTATAGGGTTTGTATTAAGTTCTCCTTCTCTTGCAGTGCTGTTCTCTGCATAATATGCTCCCTCTGTCGGCTCTTACGACACCCATGGGATGATATGGGGTGGTGACATTCCGTATTCTTAATCCGTCACCTCACGGACACAACTTAACTTTGCAGTTCGAAATAAGTAGATAATTATTTTTGTTGCGAACATTATTTATCAAAAGTCGGCCGTTGATCTTTGTACTTTTGCGTTCTCACGAACCTAAAATATAGTTCACACGTTTGTCGCAAAAGGGCGTAATATTCTTAAAAGACAGACCAACTGCGCCATTCATAGTTTAGAATAGAATTCCTAACCCAAATACGTCCATTCGACTAGAGTTCCGGCTTCGATGTCCAGTTAACTAAAGTACAAACCAGTGAGTTAAAGACAAGTCACTTCTCTTGGACTTTACATAAATTACCTATTGTTCACATTATGTAGAAGGTTCTGTTGCTTTTAGTTTATGTTTAAGCTGATGTAAGGATTGTTCATAACAACATATTAGGTATGTTGAACACATATCTCTTTACGACTTTAGGCTGACTGAACGGGAATAGTAGTTTTTGAACTGGTCAACTTGCCTTTACGCTTACCATCAAGTTGTAGGCTACCACTGGCTCCAGGGAAGGGATCTTGGAGGCTAAAGATGTCACTTCTTTTAGTTACTTTTTCTGTTCCTTTTCCCATCCAGGTGGCAACGTACTTGTAAAACCTGAATTTTGTATTAAAATAAAAAACTGTAGTAAACACATATGTTTAGTTTGGTTTTGGCAAAATAAAAAACCTCTGGGTTGCGGGAATCCAGGTCGGCGCAACCGCTTACCATCAGGCGATCTGTCTGGTCGTTTGCCTCCTATGCTATAAAAAAATATATATATTATATTATGAGGCCCTTACAGTCTTCTAAATGTTGTACCAATAATGGATCAGATAATTATAGGAACAGCAAATTATATACATATGTACTTATACATATAGGTACATAATATTTTAAATATACGAAAAGCCTCGTTCTACTTTCATCGGAATATATTTAGATTGACATTTACGCCAAATAGACATGTCGCGTCGCAAATAATTCGAACGCCCCGGATAGGAAATTGGATGGAATTTTACTACAGCAGATATCAGTGGCTCATGTTTAATATGTGTAGGTGTCGTTTATGTACTGTTGGCTAGCCGCCAGAGTACGATTTTGCACATATGTCAAGTACCTACTTTAAAATACATAACAATATGTACCCATGCTTTCGCCTTGGGAATTAGATGCTGCTTTCTGTTCTAACCAGATTTGACAGCTCTGTAGAATATTTTAGGATGCTGACTCTTCTTAAAGGTTGTTCTGTGAAACAGATATTTTGTTTTTTATATGACAACTCCCGCATTAGGACTAAATCCTGTGTCGCGGGGGACTAAACAAACATACAACTAACAAGGACAATTAACACCCAGACTCGAAACAACAATTTATGGATTACACAAAGTGTTGTCTCGTGTGAGAATCGAACCCACAACTCTCGGCGCAGTGTCAAGCGGCAAGGCGGCCGCTTAAACCACTACAGTCAAAACTAATTTAAGATGCTTTCCGAAGCACGCAAGGGTTCCACTTTTTGTGACTGGTCATCCAGTGACGAACGAGATTTACCTCGCCAATCGATTGTTTTGTAGGCACCAAGTGCTGACACAACATTTAGCAAAATGTACGGCGTCACCCCCGCGCCGCCGATAGACAGTCGCTTACCAACTGGGCAGTAGGGAACACGCGTTATAATTATTGTATAATAGGTTAACATTGTGAACCGTGAGAATATATCTAACTGTGAGTTCAAATAAAAGTGACTTTCAATTATTCTCCCAAGAAACCCCCACACAGCTGAACACATACTAGACACATTTGAGCATACCTAAATTACTACATACAGTTGCCACTTTGGCCACAAACATAACCCTAATAGAAATTATCCATGTCGCATATTATACGCGTAAGGCTTAAGTCAATGTACCTACTGCTACTCACCGTAGCATTGACTGCAGTAGACTATAGTCGCACCAATACTAGGAAATCGCGGCAAAACGTTCTTCGTTGTTAAATTGAGGGAGAATGTACGTACAGCTGTTTAGAGAACACAAAAGTGCAATTCTATGTATATACAGACCATACATTATTTTAAAATACTCTATTTATTATTAACAAGAATATCTTCAAAAGTAAACCTCTGAACACCATCTAAAAAGCTCCGCAGAACCACATTCAGCTTGTGGAATAAAATAACTTGGGACATAATGAAAGTACTCCCCAGAGAGCTAAGATATTTAATATATTACATCATATTACTCCAGCTGAATACACGATCATAGCCTGTACATATCCGAGAAATATGAAGAGAGAGTTTAATATGTATGAGTGATTCTGCTCTATACCCGAGTTTTATCCGACTAAGTAAGGCTAATGGCAAAATCCGGCTTAGTTATTTAAGTGCTTTTAAGAAGAGTGCTTCTTTATTGTTTGTGTTTTATCTTAATATATAAAATCCTTGCGTTACTGACTGACTGACAGACACGCTACAGCCGAAACTATTGGGCGCAGGAAGCTGAAATTTGGCATGTATATTCCTTGGGGACCGTAGGGGTGCACTAAGAAGAGATTTTCCGAAATTTCCACGGGATCGGCCAAAACGGGTAAATTAAAAAAAAATGCAGGCGTAGCTGCTGGCGTCCTCTATTATATTTATACGTACGGTCGTAACACTTATTTATTTTAATTGATTTTAAACCTTCGCGACATAGACTAATGATTGGTCTCGCTCTAAGCCATACCAATAATTTGACTAAGCTTCGTGATTTGTACACATCATACAAAGTTATATAAGTACCGGGTCCTTATCACGTAAGTGAAACTAATTTAAAGTATAAATACCCACCTATGTTATATCGATGTTTCGGCCGACTTGCACCGGCGGTGGTACGTATTTAGATACGATTCGTTTTTTCGGACCAATGCTGACATTTTCACTACAATGTCGTATTTAAGAATAACGGGCCTAGAGCAGTCACTAAATTTATATTTCTTGTAAGTCGTTAAACAATAAATTAGATGTGATCAGAAGGACTACGACAGAGATACTTACTAGTGAATGAATGAATGTGATGCCTGCATTACCTATTATTTAATGCAATGGCATGTACAATCAAACAAGTCGGCGCTAGACCAGTTTGAAAAATATCCCTTGACTCGCTCATAGAGTCGAAGCACATTAGAAACTGGTTTTGTATACGAGTGTCAATGTGCGTGTAAAGTAGCACTGGAAGTGACGATGTCTTGCTGAGCGATTCTCGCGTTTGTGGTGGTCGAGCGGGAAGTTGTTCGACTGTACAAATATCATTACGTTTGGACATCATGAACTGTTTTTTGGTCTAGAGCCAATCTTATTCACACTACTGTTTCACCTGTGTAGTCGGGTTTAACAGCATGACCATCAAAGACGAACGGCCTTATTACAAAAAACTTAATAAACCTTAGCTTGAGCCAGAACTTTAAAGGCCAAGTCTTATAGCTGAGCAACGGTGTAAACTTGTTCTTATTAGAAAACATATTTGAGCCTCGGCTTTTATGATACCGCGTTATAAACTAAGCTCAAAATATCAACCACAGATAAAAACAATTCTTATTCGTTCATCATTACATCATTCACTCTTTACGTTCCGTATTTTTATAAAAAAAGAAAAAGGTACAAAAGTACTAGAAATTTGTTTTTTCCCAATAAATATTTATTATCACTACTTTCTTGGTGCCAATTTCTTTTTCGAGGCTTATATTTTGTAATGTCACCTGAACAACAGCTATGAGCGTGTAACGAAACGGAGTGCACTCTCGCGCTTTAGAGCGAAAGTACTTGTGAAGTGACGCTACATCAAAGTTTTGTTTACAAAGACGTGAAACTTCTATTTAATCTTAATATATAAAATCCTTGCGTTACTGACTGACTGACAGACACGCTACAACCGAAACTATTGGGCGCAGGAAGCTGAAATTTGGCATGTATGTTCCTTGGGGACCGTAGGTAGGGGTGCACTAAGAAGGGATTTCCCGAAATTCCCAAGGGATCGGCCAAAACGAGTAAATTTAAAAAAAATGCAGGCGTAGCTGCTGGCGTCCTCTAGTTATCTATAAAATTATTTGTTGAAGTAAGTACTGCTACGATGGAAGAACAAAAACGAAAATGGGCAGGTTCAGACATGTCGAAAATTTTCATTGCAAAAGTTTTTGTGAATTTGTACTTTTGCCTAAATAGCTTCAAATCTTCAATATCTTTGATACCGACTGAGTCAATAATATTTATGTTGATTTTAGCAAGCTTTTTCACTAAAAACAGTTACAATATACACAAAATATTTGTCATTAGTGATAGTAGCAACATTGGTTTATCGTAATAAACTAGGGGTCGGGATGGTTTAGGTTTTTACTTATCGTGTAGTGATCCATAGTTTTGCGATAAACTTTATTTTGTAATAACACTGTGTTTTGTGGAATAACTATAGTTTTTGCTGCTTTAAGCTTGGTATTAGCCTTAAACCGTCTTTTGTAATAAGGCCGAATAAATTTTGACACTAACGAAGTCGAGAGAAAACCGGCAACAAAATCAATCACAAGTGTATTGAAGGTGATCTGATGTGTTATATTTTTAACCGACTCCAAAAAGAGGACGAGGCTCTCCATTCGGTTGTATATCAAATTTATCTTTAATATTTTTTGTCGTACTAACACCAACATTATGAAGGAACATTGAAAAATTATACGCAACATCTTCGTTCTCAAAATGTGGTGTATTTTGAGAACGAAGATGTTGTTACATGCTCAAAACGACATAGCTATCTTAGCTATATCGCCAGTACGGCAGTATTATGTTAAATCGATCCCGATGTGTATTCAGCAAAACGCCAATAATATGGTAATGTGGCCAATATTGAGGTGTTCTTGGGTTCGGCTCCCGGGGGAACTAATTTAGGGACTTGCCTTTTGTTCGAAAGGTTACGTTTACTTAGTCACCTGTAAGTCCCACAGCAAATACAGCTTGTTTATTGTTTACAACTATGTATTTTAGCTTTAAAGTTATACTGGGGATTATTGGGTTTATATTTGACTTTGAATATAACATGTTCACTTCATGTCCTCTTTGTGTAAATTTATATGTGTGAAGCATTTTATTTTGTCTTACCGTCAAAATTACTGAATTAGATTTTAGGGTAAATTGGGCAATTATTGACGCGCAAGTTTAGATTTGTGTTCAGAAACAATTTCAATTGCAAACAACAGTTATTAAAATAGTTCTACCCTGCTGAGCGTGGCATAGCAAACTCGACATCCAACCCTATGGTTGGATGTAGGGCTTCTATATCTTCACAAAGATATTAGTTGCTTTCTACTTCCTTAATCACATTGGGGTAGTTTTGATCCGTCACTACACTGATATTGATTTTCCTCACACTTTTATATCACTTCGTACGTCACTCACACTTCACGTGCCGTTACGATATTTCGCGTATTAACAGGTAATCTTCCCCAAGCGCTGATCAGCCGGTAGTTCCCGTGAAGTATGTGGTAATGGCTGGCAACCGCGCGCTGGGATCGACGCGCAAACGCAAATTGCGCGGTCTGACTTCCGCGTACGGAATACTTTTATGTACTGCTAGCCTATTATTTTAGCTGCCAGCGAATTAGCTTAATGTTGCCGGATGAGGAACCAACTTGAACACTTTAAAGGATTAAGGCTTTTTTGAGGCATAGTTCATTGTATTTTTGTATCATGCGAGCGAGTTTAAAAAAGTTTTTTCGGGAGCTATGGCTATGAAATACATCTTCTGATCTTCTATGAAAACAATTTGTACTGATAAATATTAATAGCACCGCCTTACATCAAAGTGTCCTCCGTAAAATCTATTATGCCTGTTCTGCACTTCTTTCTAAATCTCGATTGAAAAGGGGCATATATCTTGTGTATACGACGACAAGTGAACAGTTCACAAACCTTCTCTTCCAAAACTATTGAAGAAAAAGATCTTTGTTATAAATATTAACTGAATGTTTATTGGTTATCTGGTTTAAATAGTACAACCTCTAGGTACTATGTTTGGGATTGGAAGTCATTTTATGATCCTGAGATATTATCATTACGCTTACCTTTTGTTGTTCTTCAAGTAGGATTCTAAACATGTAGGTCAGTAGAAGATGACTCTAGCACAATCGCAAATAAATTGCAGTTTCACATGGTCACACATCGATCAAGTGTGGCATTCTACTTGCATCAGTGCACTAATGTTCTCAAATTATCCCTTGGTCAATACACGCGGGCTTTAAATTAAATTCTTCGTCATTATCGTAAGTTAAGCTGTGTTGAAATCGGCGTGTTGCGGATTAATAAACAGCTGTTGTGTGCGTTTTCATTTGTGGCTATGACGCAAATCAAGAAATCAGCTGAATCCAAGTGAATGCTTAAAGGGTTTTCTTAATTATGATTACTTTACTAAAGATGATTGTGCAAAGTTTAAGATTCGAGACAGTAATTTATAGTTCACCTATAGCATAGTTAGCGCATAAAGTGCCTAAGATTAAAAACCGATTTTGATGAGTACTTAAATTGTTGTAAGATTTGAATGACATACTAACAATCTTTAGCCCCCAGATTTGCATGAAATATTACTCTATAACTAGTATTTCACTAATCTGCTACATTTCTAAATCTGTAAACTATCGACCCGGATAGCCGACTGGCACATTTTAACCCATACGCGCGCGCCTCACGATTTAAGGCTTAAGACTAATAAACCTTTATAAATGTTAATACCTCGGTCAATAGAATGCTTCAGTAATTAATCAGTGGCACTAATTAGGTCGCGCAGTGAGCCGGTATGTCGCGGCTCGGTGTCAGCTGTCAGTGGATCGCTTGCACATCACTGACTCGACTTCACGGGGTGAAATATTGACAACTACGTTCGTTTAACTGTCAATAGCAGCTATAGGATTCTATAGAACACTCGGATCATCTATCGGTAGACTGGTTTGCTGTGGCTCTCGTTTTTAGTTTTATTATCTTTAAGTAGTGAATTTTATTGTACTTGCAACGAAAAGTCATTGTCTTAAGTTTAAAAGCGTCCTGACTAGGTGCAAATTCTGTTTCGCGATGGGCCTAAGGAAAAATAAACACCAGTGTAATCTCAAGACTAGTTCTAACGAACCCGTAAATAGTATGGCGAAAGTACATTTATTTCATTTTCGTACATCTTTGTCTTGAAGCTAGTTCAATATGGTTTTGTACCATTATGATACCGTGGTCTTACTCGTATATTGATTTTTGTTACGTAATTTGATCACTGATTAGATATATGCTCAGTAAGTAAATTACGTTTTACACTGACTACAAAGTTATTTATACTTTTGAGTAAATCCATTAGTTTGCTTTAGGTACCATGTTAGTATATCCAAGTTACTGACCTCTAAGGACTCATTATTTTATACTTCACATTCACGCAAAGTCATCTCACCAAACAATATATTGTACTTCTAAATTCCGTTACACTTTCCCGCCACTCCATCAAGTTACAGTTATTAAGAGTGAACATGAGTAGTTACGTAACCAGTTAATAACGGACTCTGACGAAACCCGCAGTTAAATAACTTGAGATAACATCTCTGCATCGGAACAATCGGGCTTCTGTCCCAAGTACCGGTGTCTTGAGGACAGGGCCACGACTTGAAGCAAAGCGGGGAAAAACGCGACGTGTAACGAGCGAAACGGTTTTGAAGGCGCTTTTTGCTCTAACTAGACGCCTTAGTTAAAGAGCTAGATTCTGCAACTAAGGCTAATTGATCACATTTGATGCGATTTCCCACTCATTTTGTAAAATCGCCAGATCACGAGTGTGTCCTCGACGAGTCAGCTGCTATTTCAATGTTGCCATCCGTACATGTCCTTCCGCCTGATCCTACATAATAACCGACAAAAATAAATAAAGATTTATTGAAACGTATCTAAAGAAGTAAAAATCTATCGGTCAAAATCTGAATATATCAACTGTCTGTCTCTCAAATTGAGAATAACGCAATTAAGTCTCTCCAACTATTCTTCTAAAATAGGCCTTACCACCTCGATGGTGGCGTCCTATAATGAGCATTGCATATCTTAGCTAAAATTCGGTCTTATGAGTAAACGTTGTTTTGAAAATCGGTACTTTTGTCGCTGCTGCGAGTCGCGTCGCTCGTTGGAAACGTGGCCGGTCCGTACAGCACGAGCCAACGGCTGACCATCACGACAAATAGTTTCACGAATTGCTGTAATGAATATCCAGCATATCCACACAATTGGAGTGCTTGTTTTAAAACAGGTTTTCCTCAGGATTATACTTTTATGCGCCATGCCGGCTGTGTTTATTGTAACTTAGTGTTGGAGAGACGGTCGTAAAGTTTTGGGTCGATTACGATGTATTTATTATATTCTCAGAACGACCACAGAGCCCGGCACTGTATCCGAGTAGCACTGAGATTTATTAGAAGCCCTATTTTACATAAGAAATAAAAAACGATGCAGTCAATTTCTACGTCCGTGTGGTGACGGATTAAGAATACGTATTGTCACCGCCCCATATCATCCCATGGGTGTCGTAAGAGCCGACAGAGGGAGCATATTATGCATAGAACAGCACTGTAAGAGAAGGAAAACTTGATACAAACCCTATACCAACCCGTTTGGCCAGCGTGGTATAGTAGGCCAATTCCTCCTTTCAAAGGAGAGGCCTAGTCCAGCAGTGGACTGTTAAAGGCTGATGATGATGAGTCAATTTCTAAATCATGCGATCAACCACCGTTACGACATTGAAGATGATGTAACTAAGAGTAGGATAGATTTGCCATGATAATCACATCATACAGACAAAATCCAGATCCTAAATGATAATACTTCCTGAAACCGAAGCCAGCATAAATGTGACATTCAACTAAGCCACAAATACCTGGACTCGAAACTACAATTTGTGGCACGTGTTGAGAGAACGTGTGAGTTGTTTCGTGTAGGGATCGAACCTACAATACTCAGCTAAGGGGCTAGGGGACCACTGAAATTGCTACGTCACCTGGGCAGTCATAATTTAGCAGCATTACTTACAACATATTTATTGATGTCACAGTAGTGTTCAGCCGTTGTTTTTTAGATAGTGGCGCCTAGATCCTTGTACAGATAATCTGATAGCGATTGAACGATAAAGATAATTAGTGTAGTTAGTAGGTAATTAACATTGCTCTATTGACGCTTCTAAGAAATTGCCACCGAATCTAAAACATTAACCATGGTTATCAAAGAAATAAAGATATCGATATCGTGTGTTGAAGGCCACAAAACTATTATGATTCATTAATCGACATTTTGTATAAATAATGTCTTTTTTCTCATAATCACATCAGCCTGTTGCAGTCCACTGCTGGACGAAGGCCTCCACCAGGGTACGCCACATGACCCGATCGCCCGATTTCGCCATCAGGTCACTACCAGCCACCCTCCTCAAGTCGGCGGTCCTTCTGCCGAGGGGTCATCCAACACTACGCTTGCAGATATGCCCTCCACACGAGACTCATTGCACTCTTGCATATTTTTTATAGACTAGGCTTCAGCCGCGGCTCGCACTTCTAAACCGTCCTCGGGTAAGTATCACGCTATCTATGTACTTATTTGCGAAAACTGCGTAAAAATCCGTTCAATCGTTTTTGAGTTTCACGCGTTCTCACAGAGAGACAAGATGCGGCGGAGAGTTCTTTTTATAATATGTAGGTATAGTTCACATGTTTTGGCTATAAATTCTACTGAAAACAATGATTTCAACTTAAATCTCAGGTCAACTGACGACCCTATATTATCTCCTATTGTTGTATCAACTCTCTACTACGTCTATATACAGAACAGCAATTACAGTCAGTGTTACGGGAAAGCAATAATTCCGTGTTATTGCTGTTATTATTTACAACAGGCATTATTTGCAGTTAGTAGAGCGACAATGATTAAAATCAGTCATAGATTATCGCTGTCTATGATTGGGTTGCTTGACATTTGAGTGAATCGTAAATATTTGCAATTAAACTTTGAATGGTACCTGCCATGTGGTTCAAGCGCTTCGTAGTGCCGGTTTTGAAGTGTGAAGTTCGTGCAACCAGATTAGTTTATCATGTCCAGACCGCGGCACAAATGTATTACCTTATATTGCTTTGAGAAGTATATCTAATTTTCCTTCAGCACCTAAGGGACATCTTCTATACTGTATAGTACTACAACTAGGTGACCTAATAGCGTTTTGCAAGTTATTCAGGGTTATTCATGGTATTCTACAAACATTTAAGGGGTGATTTTATGTTTTAATTCAACTCAAAACCTGATTAAGTGGTGATTAGTATTTGTTATTACAAACAGCTTTTGTTCAGGAATTAGCCGAAATCGCAAAAAAAAGTATCAACTGTTCCATACATTTTGTCGAGTTCCATGTGCAATTTTGTATGGAACAGCTGACATATTTATTAATTGTAATAATCTATGAAGTACTGAACATTTTTGTTAATTACCTGATTAAGTACCCACAGTAAGTAATCAAAACATCGACAGTAGGTAAAACCATTAAATAAAACTAAGCCTATTAAAAAACTAAACCTAATTAGAAATTTTGCGTAATTAAAAACTGAAACACAAACTTCTTCACTGCATGTATAGACAACCACAGTTTCAATACACCGAAGCAACTCACAAACGAATCAAACAAGAACCCACATCGGCACCCCGACTTGTTGATAAATCAGCTGCGAACATTAAACTCATACTCGTATATCTCAGTGTAAACCCGCAAACACTTAGAAGCTATAATATTAAATTTTCAAAACCCAGAGGCATTTTCAAATAATTCAAACAAGTGGAGCCCATTAATTTTGATTGCATTGCAAATCTATTTCGCATGTGTTTATATAGTGTCTTGTAGCAGTAACGACAAGCACTGTTGTCTGTTTATGAGGTAGGTCGTGAAATGTAGTTTGAGACAAAAATGTGTTGTTATAGGTTGACCTAAGTTCTAGGTTCTTTAGACTATGACATCTAAGTTTGTTTCAGATGTTTCTTCTCAACGAAATCAGTTGGAAACACCAGCCTTATCTAGCTATAAAGATTAGTTTGTTTAAGTGATTTTGAAAAGCTATGAACAAATAAATAATTTGACTTTTACTTAGGGGTTAGTGTTCTGACTGCTAGTCGTGGTTTCTATTCCAAATCAGGACAAATCTTTGTTTAATGAATGAGTATTATGATTAATTATTTTTCCTTAGTGTAATCTTTAAAATCCTTGCGTTACTGACTGACTGACAGACACGCTACAGCCGTAACTATTAGACGCAGGAAGCTGAAATTTGGCATGCATGTTCCTTGGGGGCCGTAGGAGTGCACTAAGAAGGGATTTCCCGAAATTCCCACGGGATCGGCCAAAACGGGTAAATGTAAAAAAATTGCAGGCGTAGCTGCTGGCGTCCTCTAGTTTATCTATAAAAATTGTATTTACGAACATATCAGTTTGTCAGTAATCTAGTTAGCATTGTACAGGTTCTGCATAGTTGGTATCACATGCCCGTGTGTGATTTATCCTAGGATTATTATTATCTGTGAAAAATCAAGCAAACGCAGAGTCAGTGCATAGCATGCCTAATACATACAGTAGGTTTACATGCGGCTCTTGCCAGCTTATTTCGGCTATCGCAACAATATTTGTTAATTCTGTATGTAAGCTATATTACCGAAAAATTTCATAAACTTCCGTTCAGCAGTTTTCGCGTGAAATGGTAACAAACATCCTTCTAAGTATAATAATAAATAAAAATAAATATTCTACCACATTCACACAACACCATCTAGTCCCATACTAAGCAGAGCTTGTACTATGGGTACTAGACAATGGATAAACATACATATATACTTTTTTTTGTTGTAAATACATACATATTATACATAGAAACACCCAGACCAAGACAAACATCCATGTTCATGCACACAAATGTTTGACTAGAGCGGGAATCGAACCCGCGACCTTCGGCGTAGCAGTCGCTTACACTCTCGCGGCGCCAACCGGTCGTCAAGTATCCTCACAAAACTTTATAATAGCTATAGTTGCAGGCTAGGTTAGGTCGTTTAAATATGACTACAGACCTTCACGATGTATGCCCTGGAGTGCTAACACGTGAGTCGTGACACGCTCGCCCGAGGCACAGCCCGTGCCTCGCCCGAGGCAGCCTGTTGCGAGTGTTGTGAATGCCTGGCTGTTTGCGAGTCCACGGAATGCGGAGCTTAAACACGAGCCGTTTCTCTTCGTATGTTTGTTTTGTTTCTAGTCTGAGCCCTAAGGTATTTTATGTTTGTTTAAAATACAAAATAATTCAGAAATAAGAACTAGGTATTCGTGTTTTCATGAAAAAATAAAACATTATATTAATGAAGTAGAGTGGAACGGAAACTAAATATTATTTTATTAATAAAGGATTATCAAATGCAAAAATATTATCGAATCCGATTAGAACCTTATTTCCTGAGATTAGCTCATTCCAACAAACGAATTATTTTCAGCTTTAAAGAGTGTTAATGATTTTCAGTATCAAATGTACTTAGCTGACGTATTCTATATAAAAGCAACGTAATTAGATTAATTTAATTATTTAGCTTTGTGACTGCAGATGTGTTATGCAATTTATCATTATTTGACTAGTTAATTAAATAAACAAATACCTACATTGCTATCAATTAGGTATTATAGTTGATAATGTTGACATTTTGTGAAACAAGTTAATGGATAATCTTTCATTTATATTAAGGATAAATCAATATTACAAAGATCGCAACATTTTCAACTGTCACGTTATACCTGCCTCCAAATCTCGAGTTCGATTCCCAGATCCAAATAATGCACTTGAAGTGATCAAAATGTTCCGTACACTTTTTATACCACTGTCTGGAGATGAAGTAAAAGTCTGCGAAAATTCCTTGCATGAGACACATCAGATAAACTGTAAGTAGTAGTTAGGTTAGGCATAGGTATCAGCAATTCGTCTAGACGAACCGATATCGACCTCAAGGGGTCGATATCGACCACTTTGGGGATCCCTGGTCTAGACTCTTGTGAAAACTTGTGTTAATTTAATAGGGGTCGATTTTCAGACCTCGTCGACCCCTAAAATCAGTTTTCGTTTATGTCGACCGACGACCGACCGACCGGCTCGACCACTTTGGGAATCCCTGGTCTAGAACTGACCGCCTATCGACCCATATTTAGTAAATCCTAGAAATACGTTATTGTGTAACCTATATATATATATATATATAGCACAGAATAATTTACGTAACATCCCAAATGTTACGAAAAATTAAAACCAGCTAATGTTTCCATGCTGCAACCGAGTACCTTACAGGTGAAAGCTTCCTACAGATAATCTATTAGACCTACACGGGCAATGACGACACATACTGATTCACACATTAGTCGATATATTCAATGTACATTTTCTCAGCATCAATGGATTCCACACTTAGTATTTCGTAATAATACTATAAGTAAGCGCTTAGGTAATCGACATCTTATGCTTAGTAGACACTGGAAATTTTGCCGGTCATCAAGGTCAGATTTGACTCTAACTGGTCAATGTTAACCGATAGGTAAGCGACATTTACTTCACGTTTTAACTATAATTTACAGATTTGAAACACATATTTATTCTGACATTTATTGCTATTTTCGTAAGCAGTATAAACACAAAAGACGTACCGGGACACGTCCTTTTTCTTAAAGTCAATTTAGGTCTTAACACCTCCATTGTTTAGACCTGAATTCACTTTGAGGTAAACTTTACAAACGTTAAAAAAGAAGCGAAAATAGGAAATTTCATGACTACCACAGGTATAAGTGTAATAGAGAATAGTCTAAACTTTTACACCAGTCCACGTAGCTGTAATTCTAAGGCATAAGTGTAGACTCTAAGACTATGGTATAAATTAATCACTGACAGCCGGTTTCAATATTCGATTCATACATGGATTTTGAGATTCGAGATTCGTGTTTGACATATTTTGTATGGAGCTTATGTCAAAAACGAAACTAAAATCTCAAAAAAATGGATAGATCGAATATTGCATTCCGTAGTAAAAGGTTTTTAAAGCGAACCTTGGTCACATTTTATCAACTAGATATCTTTATTCATTAAAAGGTTAGCTTTTATGAATAAAGAAAATTTATCTCAATATATAAAATCTTTGCGTTACTGACTGACTGACAGACACGCTACAGCCGAAACGATTGGGCGCAGGAAGCTGAAATTTGGCATGTATGTTCCTTGGGGACTGTAGGGGTGCACTAAGAAGGGATTTCCCAAAATTCCCACGGGATCGGCCAAAACGAATAAATAAAAAAAGAAATGCAGGCGTAGCTGCTGGCGTCCTCTAGTTTGAAATAAAAATATATTATTCTGCACTTTTATTCATTTATTTATTTCTTTTCATAGATTTCTTGTAAACGGTTGTAATGAGATAAAATTAATATAATGCGCAAATAATTTCAATGCGTATTTCATTAACATCTTCAAAACATCGTACAAGTATATTATACTAATGTATACAAATCACATAAGCTTAAAATTGATTATTTTAGAAACATAAAATTCGCCACGTATAAAGTAGTATAATCATACAGTATTTTACAGTCCACTGCTGGACAAAGGCCTTTTCCAATTTGTGTCACTATAGCATTGTGAGTAAAACAATGCCTAAATACAAAAATCAGAAATAATTTTCTGTGTAGGTTTAGTTTAAGCATGAAATTTAAAATTTCATTCACCACCATTCAATTTTCCATACACCCTATCTAATACACCACCCAGTTCACACAATAGTTTGTTAACTATAAGTATTGACCATCTACCGGATTAAAATCGCATGCCTACGCTAGCTTTATTCACGTAAACAACGCACCGGCAGTAGGGTGACCACGGTGCCGCACTTGAGCCGGGCTCGTCACGTCGAGACCACGAATCAAAACGTGCGATCTGTAATGGCGGGTGGCACTTGCATTCTAACTAGGGCGACCACGTTTTCAGTATAAAATTGAAGGACATTTTCTAAAGAATAAAAACCGAAAATGGAAGGAAAATAATAATATCTTTGAAAGAATGAATGCGAAATGTTAACATTATTGAGCTGAAAGAAAGGGCTATTGGATAATGTAGGCCATACTAATAAATTGGCATAATAAATTTATGTCTAACGACTGTTATGTAGTCATGTGGTATAATTATGTACCGCTCTTTCAGCCGGAATGTTTACCACACCAGACAGACATAAATTCTACACACTCTAAAAGATGTCTTATTCGTAAGGATTATTACATTTCATCAAGATTGATTGAAAAAGATTGTGCTAGGTATGGCCTAGCCAGAATAATAGATGCTTATCAAAGATTTGCATATTTAGATTAGGTATTCATATTTTGCCATTAATATTCCGAAAGTTTAATTAGTTCGAACTTTATCCATCTATTCCATTTATTATAGTAGTTATCTGAACTCGAATCGGCTCGAAGATTTTTTAAATTAAAGGTTGTTATAAAGTAAGACATTAATACAATTAGCGTTTATAAAACAAATATTCGCCCCTCAATGTGATTAACATGCAAAAATTTGCATGTATTTTTGCAATTCTATGTGATATTTAGCAGATTTCTTGCATAACAAATCTAAGCAAATACCCATATTTCTTCCCTGAAATACATAATCATACTCGTAAGTATTTACAAAACATTCCAAGCCGAAATAAAAATCCTAGCACTTCAAACATCCCTTTATCCTCTCAAGGCACGGATACCCTTGCCCGCACCCTGCCACCCTTGAGGGAGTTGAGAGCCTTCGGTAGAGGGGAGGGGGGAAACCCTTTGTCTGCGCTCCGTCATTACTTTGTCAAAGGTCCTTGGCAAGGCGCGATTCTAAGCCACATACGTGTTATCCTGCCTAAGAACCACTGTACAATGAACTACTCTGCACTAGTGTTTCTGTGGGCTGAAAAACATTTTTATTTTACATTCTACCTGTGTATCAGCTAATTATTCCGCTGAAGCGGTTTTTGTGTAATCTAATTGTGGTAGTTAACTCCATTATGTTTTAATCCTTTCTTTCTCTCCGTTTTGAAGATAATTATTCATAAAATCTAGGTATACTGAATGGTTAATTTTCGAGTTGTATGGGCGAACATTAGTTAAATGATGATTTCTGCTGGTAAGGGAGCTATTTAGCATAATAATCTTAATTCTAAGTTAATATTTGTTGCCAAAGCAAACGGCCATTATTTACAAGTTAGATGCTCTAGGGTCTGGACTAACTTTAGTCTATTACTGAATTTGCTTTTCAT
Source organism: Euclidia mi (assembly GCA_944739405.2). NCBI lineage: Eukaryota > Metazoa > Arthropoda > Insecta > Lepidoptera > Erebidae > Euclidia > Euclidia mi. The sequence goes on along the minus strand of OX123185.2, from coordinate 88,220,005 downwards.
GAATCCTCACCACATGTCTTTGAGCGATGTGTCTACCCGACTGTCATTTCAGCATATTTGCCACGGATTAAATCCTTCTAACAAAACCTGAGCATAGCTCTCTTCATTGTTCACTTCATCATCATCAACTCTGTAGGTACATAAACTGTCCTACTAATGAACACGGGTTTCTTCTCCTTATGAGAACGGTAAGGTCATAATCCACAACTGGCCAAGGCCGATTGGTAGACTGCACATTTCTTTCGAGAACATTATAGAGTGGAGAAATCGCAGACATACAGGTTTTCTTTACGTTTAGCAATTGATAATTAACAAATTAATACTTATCTTTGAAAAGTCAATGGTGCACGGCGCTCTGCTTATCGGTCTGTTAGTCTTCATCATGCTATCGCAGCTTAATGGTTCGCTAAACTACTTACTTTTAATTTATGAACTAGTCCCACCGTGACTGTCTATGTCCATGTTCGTGGATCATGAGTAAGTACAGCAGCCGCTACAAGGACATAAATCTATGCGTAATCAATTCTTTTATTTCATTTTTTGTATTTCCCCTGAGATTGAACCAGGTCATTAAAGAAACGATTTGCTCTCACTAACTCTCACTTAATGGGACTTGGATTAAAGTTGGACTAGTGTGCGCAAATAAATCAAACTTTTCTAATTTAAACCCATTTGGAGTTGTTCAAATAGAATATGTGTATGATTTTGTTATTAAAGGGATAATATATAATCGTTATATGTATTCGTGATTTATTTTATCTATTCGAAGTGAATTCATCCAATAAAAAGGTGGACGTGATAGATACCGAAAACCTACATAAGATAATAAAATTTTATTTTACAAAAAAATCTCTCTCTCTATTTGGAAACTCTAGATGTGAAAACTTTAATTGGTGTTAAGAAGTAGATTGAACTCATCATCAGTACTTGATTGTTTTATATAATTTTTCTTATGATAAATAAAAAACACATCGTCATTAAAATCAACTCAAATTTGGACTAATGAAATCGAGCAAATTGTGTACTAAAATCGTAACGATACAATCGATACCGTGTGAATCTAGTGTGTTTAATAAGTTAAACACACTAGATTCACACGGTATTGAACAACAAACATGTATGCTCACGACATCTCGCTAATGCCAACAAGACTAAAATACTCCTTCAAATAAATTGGGCAAAATATCCAAACAATACCAAATGATCTTCATCAATCCCACTTAAGTACTTCTTATACTTGATCTACTAAAGCTAACAAAATTAATCCAAGCAAATAATCTGTGAGGTATAATTAGTCACTCAAATAGAACAGACCGAATCAGCGGCAGGTATTCAATCAAAGCCACAAGGAGGACGGTACATTAACAGTTGGTTCCCAGTGACCGCTAAGCGCGGAGGCTTCAATCAATGAAGTCACAGGCATAACTGAATTACCGTACACGGCGACAGCTCGCAAAAACTTGCGCCGTAATGACATTTGCTTCAAGGGATAAGCGAAAAGCGTGCATATTAACACTTTTTGAACTAAATGTATCGTAATATTATTATAAATAATTTATAATATTATAAATTATTATCTGTATATATAAAATCCTTGCGTTACTGACTGACTGACAGACACGCTACAGCCTAAACTACTGGGCGCAAGAAGCTGAAATTTAGCATGTATGTTCCTTGGGGACCGTAGGGGTGTACTAAGACGGGATTTCCCGAAATTCCCACGGGATCGGGCAAAACGGGAAATTCGTAAATATGTGCGTGCGAAGCCGCTGGCGTCGACTAGTAATGGTATAAAAAGGTTTCCTGTGCCCTATTAAGAATCATCCTATAACAAAATTTTGTATTACGGGTACAGTTGATAAAGTATCTGATTTGTATTACGTCACTTATGTATAACTATCATCTCATTATCATTTAGCGAATGTTGATCAAGAAAAAAGCTAATACAAAGTAGTGTAGTCATATTAATTGATCCAATAGCAAATTTAATATTTTCAGTAAATAAAGTCTAAACCGAAATATGATGCCGGAATATCATACCAAAACTTTTCCGATGTAAACTATCGCTCACTTATTAACTGCTTATCATACACCACCGTCCACCACACTTCCATCTCCCCTCAGACAGAGAAAACTTAAAATTGATATTTAGTCTAGCGAGACAAGTTAGGTAACTCACAAATTTACTAACTACATTTTAACTATCTCTTCACAAAAACATCCTACCACCCATATCAGCTTGTGACTTGAGCCACAATCTGTCGCTCGCAAGAAACGCCCGACATGGCGAGTATCGGTCAAGGGGCCAGGCGACAGTTAGCGCTCATAAGTGCACTTTGTGTCCAGCTGACACGTTGTTATTACCAAGGAAGCGGTGCTTGATGGTGGTGACCTTCATGATATGAGGTCAAGGCTGGGGACAAAGTCCTTTGTGTAAAAGTACCCACGTCGCCTTGCCTAAAATGATACTAAAGCAGTTTTGTAATGGATCGGGTCCCTTAACTTGATGAACTTTACGATTGAATTGAGGGAGAATCGGCAGTACCGAAAGCCAAATTTGTCATTTGTTGTTTGCTTTAAGACGATTATCATCACGGGTCCTATGCCTATCACATTTACAGAAATATCGCAGCAGACTTTATATGATGATGATAGTGAAGATGACGTTATACAAGGAATACTATTGCAGCGCTGCTGATTCAAAAACTTTGACACAAAAAATTTCTCTATCTGCAAAGCTGATCCCACTCCAAAAACTGATTAGAAAAAGAGTTTCAAGAAGGTGATAAATGAAGTGATAATGAAACTGTCGACGAATAAAAGACATTAAAAACTAGTCCACTTGCCATTAGTCAGTGTAAGAATTCTGCAAGCTAGCATCTCTTAGCACACAAAGAAATTACTTCAATCAGTAATGAATGAAATTCAAAAAGCTACTGAAGGCTTAAAGTACGGAATGAATCTCCGTTTCCAAGAAAAATGAAACGTCGCTATGAAAGAAACATTTTTAAATTACTTTGGTCAAGAAAATAATGGAATTCATGGTTTCAATAAAATGCGTTTTACTTTATTATTACTCGGAAAATAACGTACTTTTTACATAGCCATATAATTATTGTGTATCTTATGGGAATTATGGGTTTCGTGGTTAATACCTTAGAGTAGGTAAATAAAAGAAATAAATATTTTAATACCAAGCTTGACTTTATGACTTTATCCATGCACATGATGATTATATGAATTGATCTGCAAAAACTATTTGCGCCCACAATCTTTTTTGTTGCCGCGTTCAACAGTAAATCACAAATAAGGCGACGTTTGAGAACGACAAGCCAATTAAAATCTCCAATTAAAGAGTAAGAAACACAAAACATTTTTTGTTTTACTTTTTACGCTTTCTGTTTTATAACTGGTCCGGATATATTGGCATACAAATATGGTTACCCTACTTATTGATATCAGATCATGTCTGTACTTTTGTATACTTTAAATATACAAACATAGAATATTAATTAAATACTTGATAACTACCAGCAAGTAGTACAATAAAATAACCTCTGAATTAAGAAATCAATGAAAAATAACCTCTGAAATAAGCCATATGATGGAAAGCAATAAAGAATTGAGAATAAAATAATTATGCATAACAGTAGGTAGGGTAAATGATATTAGTTCGTTGAATTGGTAACGATAGCAATAGATGTGATTTTTTCATCAAAATTTGGAGAAGCATCTTGGCAGAGTAAATAAAAATAATCTATGTGTAAAACAATACAAAGTGAAAGAACCAACCTTTTTAGGAGTTAGTTCATTAGAAAATAAATAGGTAGTAGGTGTAAGTAATTATAAAAGACTAGATGAGCCCGCGGTTACACCCGAGTTATTTAAGGCTACTGCTCCCCTCCCGTGGCTCATAGCGTGATGTTACATAGCCTATAGCCTTCCTCGATAAATGGGCTATCTAACACTGAAATATTTTTGAAATCGGTCTAGTAGTTCCTGAGATTAGCGCGTTCAACCAAACAAACAAACAAACTCTTCAGCTTCAGCAGCTACGCCTGCAATTTTTTTTAATTTACCAGTTCTGGCCGATCCCGTGACAATTTCGGGAAATCCCTTCTTAGTGCACCCCTACGGTCCCCAAGGAACATACATGCCAAATTTCAGCTTCCTGCGCCCAATAGTTTCGGCTGTAGCGTTTCTGTCAGTCAGTCAGTAACGCAAGGATTTTATATATTAAGATAAGATGTAGATTAAAAAGTAGGTATGCTTAACTTTTTGGTTTCCGGTTGCCATGCTGTTTAGTTTGGGAAAAGTTTTCCTAGGATGTCAGTACAGCTGACTCACTCATACTGGAACCAGGAAAGCGTCATCGCATCCCTATCTTTGAATGTAATCTTCATTAAACGAATCTCGATTATAATCACCGGCTCATGGAGAGACGAGGAAACGTCGATACACAGGTGAGCGATCACTAAACATTACTTAGCTGCGCAGCGAGCAATTAATACTATTTGCAAAACAACCACGCTATGCCTGTGACTACGCTTCGGCTAATCCAAGTCAACATAGCAGTTCTTCACAGAAGGATAAGTATTTTTTCAGCAGATTAAAGTCTATATACGGCAGATTAAACTGAAATGACGTTACGATTAAAGTCATTTGATAAATGTTTAATCTGACAGCTTTCATTATGAAGGAAATGAAATGAAAATGTAACTTGAATTACCTAGTCAATTTAATAGTCATCTAACAAATACCAGCGTACTTTATAGAGAATGTAAAAAAAAGTAAATGAACAAGAATACGAGGGTCAAACTGAAAGTTCTTAGAAAATCAAAAACTGATTACATTAGCCAGTTATTAGTTTTATTATATCTTTTCAAAATATTGTCCATTGACGTCAATACACCGCTGCATGCGATGGAACCACTGGGAAAAGCACTTTGCCCACTCGTCCTTAGGGGTCTCTTCAATGGCATCGCGATACGCAGCCACCGCTTCTTCAGCATTCATAAACCGCTTTCCTTTAAGTTTTTCTTTAATTTTTGGAAATAAATAAAAATCACAAGGCGCGAGGTCGGGGCTATACGGCGGGTGACCCAGTAATTCAACGTTTGATGTCGCCAAATAGTCGATCGTTCGCTTGGCGGTGTGCGACGAGGCGTTGTCGTGGTGAAGGAGGATCCTACTGCGAGGTCGTTTCTCTCGAACTTTTTCCAAGACAAGTGGCAAACAATTGGTAGTGTACCATTCTGCAGAAACTGTTTTTTGATCCTCTAACACAATTGTTGCGAAATGACCTATCCTTCCAAAGAACGAGGCCACCATTTTTTTTCCCGCACTTCGATCTCTCTTCACTTTAGTTGGCAACTCCTCGAAAGGAAACACCCACTGAGCAGATTGTCTTTTGGTTTCAGGATCATAACAGTAAATCCAGCTTTCGTCACCTGTTAGTATGTCAAACACAGCATTTGAGTCACCTCCGTTAAATCTTTCAATCATTTTACGGCACCAATCCACACGATGGAGTTTTAGAGCCTTAGTCAAATTATGAGGTATCCACCGGGCGCAAAGCTTCCTGACCGCTAAATGTTCGTGGAGGATTTTGTGCACTTGACTCATACCGATGCCTAAGCTTGTCCGAATCTGCTGATAGGTCACTCTTTAGTCAGTCTCTATCATACGCCGCACAACACAGATGTTATTTTCAGTCGTCGCCGTAGAAGGCCGTCCCTCACGTTACATCATCAGTGAGATTAGTGCGACCACGTTTAAACTCATTAAACCAGTTGTAAATAGTCGCACGAGATAGGGCTTCATCGTGAAAGGCCAATCGTAGTCTATCATAACTTTCTTGTTGACTTAAATGACATCGAAAGTCATAAAAAATCATTGCACGAAAATTTTCTCGTGTTAAATTCATGTTGACGTGACAAATGACAAATGAATGAAATATATACTCAGTAATATTGGCAAAGAGTTCTATTTTCAAATTTTAGAATATTTTTTTTATTATATTGTTTATAAGTGGCCAGTTCTAAGAACTTTCAGTTTGACCCTCGTAGTAGGTAAATACACTTTATACAATTTAAAATATTTATTATTCTTCATCATCAAATAGTTTGTAGCTTTTACATATATAGTTATAACGCCTTGTAAGAAAAATAACAAAACACAGAAAATACAGATATCTGGTTAAAATTATACTTCTGCCATAAGCTTTTCTAGTTCATTTACATGGTATACTTTAGTATGGCATGGGCATGACTGATTGAAGATTAAATAATTATCCGCGTAGCGCGGTAGGAGATGACTGCGGGTAATTTATCCACGCTCCACTAGTGCGCTCCCGCGGCGATGCCCGCCTCTCACCGACAACTACGCCTGCTGGTATAACTTCCATGGCTTTCAAAGCTGTCTATTGTTACATGAAAGGTTTAAATTTAATATGCAAATATAAATTGTTGTGATTGAAAATATGTTTGCGGGGGTGACGCAGTGATATATTTGGTTAGGCTTACCAAGTGTTGCAAGTTGGGTCTCTGTACAGGATAATAAATCATGTGATTCTGATAATCCACGCGGCTAAGTGCACCTACCTTGTTTTGCTATGTGTCTGCGCCACTTAAAGATTGATGGGCAAAGAATGTCCTTGGCACTAAGTCCACCTTTGTATATTTTTTAAGTTGTGTGCAAGCTTCATGTTGTTTTAAATAAATTAATAATATTTACTTAGGTATGCCGTAATTGGTAATCAAGTAACCATCGATTACCCCATTTCCAGCGACTAAAACCTAAGTTGCATTGTAACATGCTCCACAATAATTCAAGAAAATTCAAATCTTCACAATACGATAAATCTTAACTTCACAAAAGCACTTCAAGTTTTAGACAGAACAGTATCAATGAATGTATAATTGTATACCAACTAAAAGTACCGTGCTTTGCCCCTAATACAAAATGAAGAAGCTTCTTAATGTGCCTATTCATACATGATTCATGTAATATTTTTCAATGAAGCATGAAGGCGGCACTAGTGCGGCTAAAGACCCGCGTACATTAGCTTATGACATTCAACTACGGTTATACAAGGCGGTTTATAAAAAGCTAAAACTACTGAAATGCCAATTGGTAACTTCTTATAAAAGTATACATCTGTAGGCTTATATAATAAGCCATGAATGTGACCTTGCCCCATGTCGTCGCCATGGAACCTGTAGTTCGAATTATATATCACTAAGTTTGATATTGTGCAAATGAGTTAAATTCTGTGGTTTTGAATTTTGATGTTGCAGGATACTACCTATGCGAGGCGAGGTCAGATGACCTTTATGACTATGCATTGGTTCTTTCAGTGGCAATCTTATTTGCCCTGAATGATTTTATCGTCACTGATTTACTTGCCTCTTAACAGATTAACTAATATATTAACCGGTAATAGTACTAGAAACTCACAAACAAGAAACTAATTGGATATGTCAGCAGTCCAATATTTTTAAAACAGAACCTCCACAACTAATTTCTATAGCAATTTTCATCAGAAGATCGAGGATTAGATTGAACTTATCTCTTAACCAGGCTTAATCTGTAGCCCGTATAGATCCGTACGCGATGGGTCTGTGAGTAGGGGCTCTTAGGCGGCGCGTCTAATAAAAGCGGAACTCGACGATTATGGTGAGGTCGGGCGCTCAGCTTTTTATAAAGCTTCGAGGAAAATATCTTAATACATATGTACGTAATCGTTCTATCAGCTGATGCTGTCTGATGGTTGTACTGGAATGGGGTTATACAACTTATTGTTACGGTGTAATACGTTATGATGTCTTGTTGGAAGGGTGGACAGTGATTTCCATGTGCTAGGATTGGTTTTAACGGATACTTTAAAATAATAACTTTGATGGTTGATGTTGTAGTTATTTGTATTGGTCTACACTAGCACGACTGTCTCTACCAATAATGGAAATCCAGGCAGGTGCGCCTCGCCTGTGAGCAAACGCTCATATTTCGACAAAATTTGATTGACCGGTCAACAATCGCGCTCATATTGCGACAGCGTACGAAGCTCCGCGAAAAACAAAAATTATGCCATCTTGCACTGTTATAACGTGTAGAAAATGAAGCCAGGCATGTAATATGGCTTGAGAAGGGATTTTTTTTCACCGGTAAGTCCAAAAACCTTAAAATACAAATGATATTTGTATTTATTACAATAGTATTATGTAGTTTGTAGACAAAATGATACTATCGCAAGCAAATTAAAAAATATATACATTGCTGGCAATACGTGGGTACCATCTAGTACTACGTAGGCGACTGCGCAATGTATTTCGTTCACTGCGAACGTCGCGTGCGACTAGTCGATGAATACATCGCGTAGACCGGCCACTACTACTCGACGCGGCCGGTCGACGCGTGTGAGCGATTTAGTGATGTGCTTGTGCAGATCTACTAACGTGGTCTATCGACAGCATTACAATGAATTAATTGCTTTTGGTTTACATATTTTTCAATTTGTCAACCGTTTCAACACATTCGGAAGATTGATGTGAATTTATGTTTTTACTTATTTTTATCTTTTAACAGCCTTTTTTTTTTTTTTTTTTTTGGTTTCGGGTTGGAAAATCCTCATGGAGTCCCTCCGCCCTGGGGGATGGGCGAAGGGGACTGTCAGACTCTTACTGACTAAAAACCAACCCGTGTGCCTCATGTACCCGTGTGTCGGAGGGTCGGGTTTCGCCCAGGCATACGTCGCAACCCCCCGACGGGTATCGGCCCGCCTGATGGTCAGGTGGGCCCCAAAACCCCCTTGGCGGCGGATTAAGGCGTTGGGCTCCGCCGCCAAAACACCCAGCGGCCGCAGAGGATAGGGAGGACGGCAACGCAACACCGCATCTCCTCTTCCTCTGCGGCCCCACCGCGACGCATCGAATGGTGCGCCCCCATTTGGTCGCGGGAGATAGGGCGCGCGGCAACACAACACCGACACGCCTCTCCTCCCGCGACCGCACCCGACTGCGAGGGACAGACAGAACTGTCCCCCGCACCCGCACCGTTGGACGCATCCTGCGCAGGCCCCGTCAAGCCCACGCGGAGCGTCCCCTCCTGGGGATCCCTCTTAGCTTCACCGCGGGTCACCAATCCACGGTTACTGAGCCCCCCACCACGACAAGGTGGAGATCCCACGGGGGGATCTTTTAACAGCCTAGTATAAAATAGAAATGCGTAACCAACTTTTGTAAAGTAAGTATGTAAATTAAATTTAGGTTGATATACGGTGGTGTGTTTTTGTGTTTGAATTATTATAATATTATGATACGCCTTATCCTCGTGCTTATACTATGGTTTTGTATTTTACTTCCGGTAAAGCTTGGAATGCGTTATGGTCATCAGCATGTTTCAGATGATTTGCCTAACATACGTCAACTTTATATTATTTATGCTTTTTATTTTTCATTCAAGGATGTATTTCTTTTAATATATTTAACTATTCTATTTTTACTAAGATGTTTATATAACAAATTCCTATTAGATGTGGGGTATTGCGTAACACACTTACAGCAGGAATCGGATTATGACTGTTAAAAAAAATCCTTACGTTCAGCAGACCAATTTTTTTACCAGGCCTCCTATAAAGTAGCCGAATCATCGGATTAAAATATATAGTGTAGTTTCTAGATCATCCGGTTTTTGATAATATTATAATATTCTACCATATACGCACATCACCATCAAGTCCTAAACTAAGGATAGCTTGTACTATGGGTACTAGACAATGGATAAACATACATATTATGTATTTACTTTTTTTGTAAATACTTACATATTATACATAGAAACACCCAGACTACGATAAACATCCATGTTCATGCACAAGCATATTTGACTTGAACGGGAATCTCGTTTAATTTTGTGATTAACTAAATAATATTTTTAGCTTCATTTTGTTTATATTATTTTCTGAAAATTCCCTTCTTTTATATCTTTAATTTACAGGGTACCCAAAAATGTTTTGTACAATTATAAATTGAAGAATCGATAACTTTTCAATTTAGTCAATCACTAGTGTAAATGAGAGATAAATTGCTTTTGCACAGCACAACGATAGCGTTCAATGTTCTTGTGTGAGTAAGTTTGACGGCGCATGGTAAATAAACTTTATGTTTGACAGGATAAAGTCTTTAATTGATTTTTTTGCACGTTCTGATTTAAAAAATACGAGTGTGTGCGCGACTGCGTTTCTATTGATTTTACTAAAGTGTATGTGTAGTAGTAGCCGTGTGGTAGGGGCAAACTGGCGTCACAGGTTTCCGATACATTTTCGTCTAGAGGGCATATCTACTATAATTAATATATCTATGGTCGAGGCCGTCCTCTTCCTCTTTTCCCTTCTATTTTGCCTTCCAGTATTAATTCTTCATAGGCCTTAAAATACCTTTATGTAAGCATAAAAAATTACTTATGACAGTTTATTTTTCCTCCACTTTTTATTTTAGTTTTGGAAAATAAACAGTTCTAGGGACTAACCAGAATATTAGTTTTTAAACAGACCGTGTGCCGTCTGACCTCTGCAACCAAAAAACATAGCTTTGTTCTATGGTTGGACCGTAACGGCGCTTGTACACGGTAAGAAAATACGCCGGGCCTATGCAAGAATTCGTGTAGTAACTAGAAAATAACTGTGAACACTGCTCGCAGCGGTGCCCGAAAAAAATCTTGTCTGCGCAAGACAAGACGCGGCAAACGTTGTTGCGGAGCGGTGGGGGGCGGAGTAGTAGGGTTCACACAGCCAGGTAAGTAGTGATCTGTGGGTAGTTTTCGTTGTGCATTTCGTGTGGACGTGTATTGCAGCGTAGAGTACAAAATGGCTGATGAGTTACTTATAACTTTAGTAGAGGGACAACCGGTATTGTGGGACAAAACTTTAGAGATATAGTATAAAGATAAAAGACTCACATTCGAAGCATGGAGAGAAATATTTATTATCTTATACAAAGACTTCGACGACATGACAAATGTCAAAAAATAAACGAAAATGATTATCAGACTTGTTATTACTTGCGCACCCTACGCCCGACTGACGACTGCACGAAAAAAATCTTGTCGTGTACACGTTCCGATTGGTCTTGTCTGCGCAAGACACGAAAAGTTTTCGTGGGTAGAACAGACAAAATTCTTGTCGTGTACACGAAGAATTTGTCTTGTCTGCCGCAGACACTGTTAATTTTCTTAACGTGTACAAGCGCTCTAAGGACTATGAAAGATCTTCATAATAGCTAACCCTGATTGTTATAGAACTTTTTGTAGCGAAGTGAATTTTCTAAATTGATAGTTTAATACGCACATAAATTCGCAAGTCTACGTACGACGTAAGTATACTTATAATTATCATACAATCTAATAAATTGCTGAACTCCATTATCCGCAAAGCAAAGGCGATTAATTGTTGATCCTTTAAGTAATTGTTTAATCTCTCTACTGCGAATGAATATACATTTAGTCTGATAGTGTTTTGATGAATTAAATGTTAGTACTATCCGATATTCGTTTTTAATTTATTATACTAACTGCGCCCGCGATTTCACCCGTGTAGACTTCAGTTTAATAAACACGCATGTATTGAACGCTTTGACTATATACATTAGAACGTTATTAAACTTACAGGAAACCATAGGTTCCTGTAAGTTCTGGGCTTTTGACGCAAGCACGAAAATAACAACTGTTCCATACAAATGATGTAAGTAGATGTTAAAGTTATAATTCTGAAATGGACAGTTGTTACTATTTTCTTTTTTATACGTTAATGATTAAAAACTAACACAGGATTTGTACAACTATTAAAGACTGATATTGAACAGATAAGCAACCATTACTTCTACGATCTACCTCTACAAACACCAGTAGCAAGAAACAGTTCGGGTCTAGAACTGGTAACCTACTGTGTGGCGACACAGATTTCGGTTGATAGATTGCGACAAGAAAATGTGGCACTTGACATGCACTTTGCCTGATGATAAGAGACTAAATCTAGTCGTAAAGTCGTTTCAGTAACATTTCCACTGCCTAGCTATAGAAATAGCAATTACAATGTTATCATCACCTTCTACGAAACCTACTTGCCCTTTTGGATACCTAAAGATGACCTGGCACCACAAAATCTTAGGCTTCGATACAAACAAGCCTATCTAGAACTATATTGTACTTAAAGTTAGAAGAAAACAGGAAATAGTTCTAATGGAATTGAGGAAACGGCTTAATTGCTCGTAAAACGCACTACTAAATCGTTGTGTTCTAAAGTTGTGACCGCAGCATTCAGGTGGCGGTCACTGGTAGAGTGCGTAGACACTGGAGTTATTTCATTAATGAGTTTACTCTGGAGACTCGTAGATTAAATATACCTAAACAAACCGCCAAGACTTCAATGAACATAAAAAATGCCCAAACTGCAATTTTGAAATTTTTAACCTAACCTAAGCTTTACGCCCATTTACTAACTGTTTATCATTTCTGAACAGCCTTACGTGCAAAAAATACATACACTACCACTCTTCAATATCCCCTTCAGACGGCGGCGAAAAACTTATAATGGCTATTCAGTCCAGCGAAACAAGTTAGGTAACCCACAACTTTACTAACTACGTTTTGGCTATCACCTCACAAAAACCTCCTGTAACACCCGCGTCAGCTCGTGACTTGAACCACAATCTGTCGCTTGCAAGAAACGCCCGACATGGTGAGTATCGGTCAAGGGGCCAGGCGACAGTTAGCGCTCATAAGTGCGCTTTGTGTCCAGCTGACACGTTGTTATTACCAAGGAAGCGGTGCTTGATGGTAGTGACCTTCGTGATATGAGGTCAAGGCTGGGGACAAAGCCCTTTGAGTAAAAGTGCTCACGTTGCCTTAAATGATACTAAAGCATTTTTGTAGTGGATCAGGTTCCTTAACTTGATGAACTTTACGATTGAATTGAGGGAGAATCGGCAGAATCGAAAGCCAGATTTGTCATTTGTTGTTTGCTTTAAGACGACTATCATCACGAGTCCTATGCCTATCACATTTGCAGAAATATCGCAGCAGACTTTATATTATGATGATGATAATGAAGATGACGTTATACAAGAAATACTATTGCAGCGCTGCTGATTCAAAAACTTAGACACAAAAGATTTCTCTATCTGCAAAGCTGATCCCCAAAAACAGATTAGAAAAAGAGTTTCAAGAAGGTGATAAATGAAGTGATAATGAAACTGTCGACGAATAAAAGACATTAAAAACTATTCCACTTGCCATTAGTCAGTGTAAGAATTCTGCAAGCTAACATCTCTTACCACACAAAGGAATTACTTCAATCAGTAATGAATGAAATTCACAAAGCTACTGAAGGCTTAAAGTATGGAATGAATCTCCGTTTCCAAGAAAAATTAAAGCCACGTCGCGATGAAAGGAACATTTTTAAATTACTTTGGTCAAGAAAATAATGGAATTCATTTAATTAAGATATTATTACGATGTTCAACAATGTGCCTGGTTTCAATAAAATGCGTTATTATTACTTTATTATTCCTCGGAAAATAACGTACTTTTTACATAGCCATATAATTATTGTGTATCTTATGGGAATTATGGGTTTCGTGGTTAATAACTTAGAGTACGTAAATAAAATAAATAAATAATTTAATACCAAGCTTGACTTTATGACTTTATCCATGCACATGATCATTTTATGAATTGATCTGCAAAAACTATTTGCGCCCACAATCTTTTTTGTTGCCACGTTCAACAGTAAATCACAAATAAGGCGACGTTTGAGAACGACAAGCCAATTAAAATCCCCAATTAAAGAGTAAGAAACACAAAAAGAAATTTGTTCTACTTTTTACGGTTCCTGTTTTATAAGTGGTCCGGAGATATTGACATACAAATATGGTTACCCTACTTATTGATATCAGATCATGTCTGTACTTTAAATATACAAACGTAGAATATTAATTAAATACGTGATAACTACCAGCAAGTAGTACAATAAAATAACCTCTGAATTAAGCAATGAATGAATGAAAAATAACCTCGGAATTAAGCCATATTATGGAAAGCAATAAAGAATTGAGAATAAAATAATTATGCATACAGTAGCCAGTAGGGTAAATGATATTAGTTCTTTGAATTGATAAAGATAGCAATCGATGTGATTTTCCATCAAAATTTGGAGAAGCATCTTGCTAGAGAAAATTAAAATTATCTACGTGTAAAACAATACAAACTGAAAGAACCAACCTTTTTAGGAGTTAGGTCATAAGAAAATAAATAGGTAGTAGGTATATGTAATTATAAAAGATGTAGATTAAAAAGTATACTTAACTTTTTGGTTTCCGGTTGCCATGCTGTTTAGTTTGGGATAAGTTTTCCTAGGATGTCAGTACAGCTGACTCACTCAAACTGGAACCAGGAAAGCCTCATCGCATCCCTATCTTTCAATGTAATCTTCACTAAACATGTCTCGATGGCAATCAGCGGCTTATGGAGAGACGAGGAAACGTCGATACACAGGTGAGCGATCATTGAACATTACTTAGCTGCGCGGCGAGCAATTAATTCTATTTGCAAAACAACCACGCCAGTGACTACGCTTTTGGCTAATCCAAGTCAGTATAGCAGTACTGGACAGAAGGTTAAGTAACTTATAAGTTAAGTAAATTATTAATTTAGATTAAAGTAAATTTACGTTACGATAAAAAAAATGTTTTGGAAGAAAATAAAAAACGTCATTAAAAGTAAAAACCAATTTGCGTTGTACGTTCTGATTGTTAGATCAGTTCATAACCAAAAATGTGATTATCATTCAGCCTTTTGCAGTCCACTGCCGGGCCTAGGCGTCTCCAATTTGAGCTACAGTAGTTTCCCTCTCTACAAAGATATTTGCTCTTTGTATTTTCCGGAGTCGTATGTACCTACGACACCTCCAGAATGATATGGGTGTGACACTTTGCATTCTTAAAATTAAATGTACATTGGCAACATTTAGCAAACAGCGAGCAGCTGTCTGCTAAATGTACATGTCTAAAGAATACCTAAAGAGCAATACTTAATTTTGTTGAGTGGGAGCAGTCGTGTAAGTGAGCTAAGACCTTTATCCTTCAAACGGTTGCCCTCAGTTACCAGCTTACCAGTAATCTAATATATAAAATTCTCGTGTCACAGTTTTCGTTCCCATACTCCTCCGAAACGGCTTGACCGATTTTGATGAAATTTTTTGCGCTTATCCGGTATCTATGAGAATCGGCCAACATCTATTTTTCAAAAAAAAAAAAACAAAAGAAAATTTTTGCAAAACAACGTTTGCCGGGTCAGCTAGTATAAATATAGATCTCTGGTCAAAGTTAAACTTCTGCCATTTGATTTTCTAGTACATTTACATGGTATACTTAAGTATGGCATGGCTGATTGAAGATTAAATAATTATCCGCGTAGCGCGGTAGGAGATGACTGCGGGTAATTTATCCACGCTCCACTAGTGCGCTCCCGCGGCTTTGCCCGCCTCTCACCGACAACCACGCCTGCTGGTATTACTTCCATGGCTTTCAATGCCGTCTATTGTTACATGAAAGGTTTGAATTTAATATGCAAATATAAATTGTTGTGATTGTAAATATGTTTGCAGGGATGACGTAGTGATATATTTGGTTAGGCTTACACCAAGTGTTGCAGGTTGGATCTCTGTACAGGATAATAAATCATGTGATTCTGATAATCCACGCGGCTTAGTACACCTACCTTGTTTTGTTATGTGTCTGCGCCACTTAAAGATTGATTGGCAAAGAATGTCCTTGGCACTAAGTTCACCTTTGTATGTTTTCATGTTGTGTGCAAGCGTTTTTATGTTGTTTTAAATAAATTAATAATATTTACTTAGGTATGCCGTTATTGGTAATCAACTAACCATTGATTATCCCAGCGACTAAAACCTAAGTTGCATTGTAACATGCTCCACAATAATTCAAGAAAATTCAAATCTTCACAATACGATAAATCTTAACATCACAAAAGCACTTCAAGTTTTAGACAGAACAATATCAACTAATGATAATTGTATACCAACTAAAAGTACCGTGCTTTGCCCCTAATACAAAATAAAGAAGTTTCTTATTGTGCCTATTCATACATGATTCATGTAATATTTTTCAATGAAGCATGAAGGCGGCACTAGTGCGGTTAAAGACCCGAGTACATTAGCTTATGACATGCAGCTACGGTTATACAAGGCGGTTTATAAAAAGCTAAAACTACTGAAATGCCAATTGGTAACTTCTTATAAAAGTATACATCTTGAGGCTTATATAATAAGCCATGTATGTGACCTTGCCCCATGTCGTCGCCATGGAACCTGTAGTTCGAATTTTATTTCACCAAGTTTGATATTCTGCAAATGAGTTAGGTAAATTCTGTGGTTTTGATGTAGCAGGATATTACCTATGCGAGGCGAGGTCAGATGTCCTTTATGGCTATAAAATAGGTTCTGGCAGTGGCAATCTTATTTGCCCTGAATTATTTTATCGTCACTGATTTACTTGCCCTCTTAACAGACTAACTAATATATTAATCGGTAATAGTACTAGAAACTCACAAACAAAAAACTAATTGGATATGTCGGCAGTCCAATATCTTTAATACAGAACCTCCACAACTAACTTCTATAGCAATTTTCATCAGAAGATCGAGGATTAGATTGAACTTATCTCTTAACCAGGCTTAATCTGTAGCCCGTATAGATCCGTACGCGATGGGTCTGTGAGTAGGGGCTCTTAGGCGGCGCGTCTAATAAAAGCGGAACTCGACGATTATGGTGCTGAGGTCGGGCGCTCAGCTTTTTATAAAGCTTCGAGGAAAATCTCTTAATACATGTGTACGTAATCGTTCTAAGATCAGCTGATGCTGTCTGATGGTTGTACTGGAATGGGGTTATACAACTTATTGTTACGGTGTAATACGTTATGATGTCTTGTTGGAAGGGTGGACAGTGATTTCCATCTGCTAGGATTTGTTTTAACGGATACTTTAAAATAATGACTTTGATGGTTGATGTTGTAGTTATTTGTATTGGTCTACACTAGTAGTCTCTACCAATAATGGAAAACCCCTGCTACGTATTATACCGGCATTAAGTAGTCAATTTTTTAAAGTAATTCTTCTTCTTCCATTTAAGAGCTACTCGTAGGTAGCTCTTGTCGGTGGAGCAATTGCCATTGGCTTCGGTTTTTTGCCTTTTCTTTGACCTCTTGATACGACCCGCCCCAACTTTTTCCTTCAGCTGTGTCACATAGGTACGTCGAGGCCGTCCTCTTCCACTTCTCCCTTCTATTTTGCCTTCCAGTATTAAATTCTTCATAGACCTTCAAATACCTTTAATGTAAGCATAAAAAATTACTTATAACAGTTTATTTTTCCTCCTCTTTTTATTTTAATTTTGGAAAATAAACAATTCTAGAGACTAACCAGATATTAATTTTTTAACAGACCGTGTGCCGTCTGACCGCTGCAACCAAAAACCATAGCTTTATTCTATAGTTGGACCGTAAGGACTATGAAAGATCTTCATAATAGCTAACACTGACGGTTATAGAGCTTTCTGTGGCCCAAGCCAAAATTTTAATTCGCACATAAATTCGCAAGTCGAGGTACGACGTAAGTAGGTATATTTATTTCATACAATCTAATAAATTGCTAAACTTCATTATCCGCTAAGCAAAGGCGATTAATTGTTGATCCCTTAAGTAATTGTTTAATCTCTCTACAGGGAATGAAAATACATTTAGTCTGACAGTGTTTTATATGAATTAAATGTTAGCACTGTCCGATATTTTTTTTTAATTTATTATACTAACTGAGCCCCCGATTTCGCCCGTGCAGACTTCAAGCATGTATAGAACGCTTTGATTAAATACATTAGAATCTTATTAACCTACCTGTGGTTTCCTGTAAGTTCTGGGCTTTGGCGCAAGCGCGAAAATAACAACTGTTCCAAAAAGGCGGCTCGTGAAATATATTGGGTGTTCACTAAAAAAAAGGTGAATGTGCTTAGCATTTATTTTGTGAATGCTTTTTTATTTAATAGTAAATTGTGCTAAATCATCGATACCTGAACCGTCCACGCAGTATCAACTCCGGCGCCACTAAACAAAATACACGGAAAACAAAACAGCATCTTACTTCCTTCGCAACCACATAACCAAGGCGTTTTATCATATTGGTAGTATTTTAAACTGCGATTGTGTATGTTTTTGTTTTAGTAACACATTGTTGCGTAATTTTAATTTGTGGCCGAAGTGGTCCCTTGCTTTTTATTTCAACTCTCATTTCCAAAGTTTTTTCACAGTCTTTCTTAAACATTTACACACAATCACACATACAATTAACATTAACTATATTTTAAACACCAAACCTTTTCTAATTACCAACGCACATGCAGATAAATCTTTTTACTTTTGTTTACATTCAAATGATACCGGCAAAATAGTATTAAAAAAAAACGGCGTACACGTTTTAATTTTTCTTCGTGACAAATGCTCATATCATTTAGTCGGGTAATATATTCGCGCATGCGTACCTCGTCAAGCTAGCCAGGAGCGCCACTCCGTATTTGGCTTAATTCTCATACAAATCTTTTGTCTCACGCGCCCATCGAACGCTCTCTCTTTCGCACTCATTACATTTCAGTATTAAGCGTTGTACTTAGCTTTCGTCTACCAAGAGCGCTGTTATGAGCGCTCCACTCAACAAAAATACCTATGTATGTTTCAAGAGTGTTGACAAAATTATGATAAACAGCTTAGTAGTCAAATACTTATTGTGGATATGCATTATAGAAAAGAGAATAGGTGTTTATTAAAGTATTGAGTATGTTTATAGAAAAAGTTTATTTGAGTTGTATAGGTAAGTACATAAGTATATTTTATAATTTTGGGAGTTCACTGCACCAGCGCTCCTTTGAACGAGCCGCCACTCTGTTCCATACTAATTATGTAGAGGTTAAAGTTTTAATTCTGAATTGGACAGTTGTTACTATTTTCTTTTTTTATACGTTAATGATTAAAAAACTAACACAGGATTTGTACAACTAAGCTGTTTTAACTATTTTTTAATAAGAAACAGGAAAACCCAATATATGTATATCTCGAAAGATAATTAACAGATAAGCAACCATTAGGTACTTCTGCGATCTATCTCTACAAACACCAGTAGCAAGAAACGGTTCGGGTCTAGAACTGGTAACCTACTGCGTGGCGACACAGATCTCGGTTGATAGATTGCGACGTAGACGCTTTGCGACAACGTGTCGGCAACTCGGCACTACTCCAGATCACAGATAGCACTCAACCATCGCGTACAGATAAGCTTTTGCTGATAAGAGTTAATGCTGTAAAGAAAACGCGTTAGATCCATGGTTTCAATTAGATAAATACTAAAATATCTCATCTGTAGTAAAGATATTGAACACCTCTTATTTAATTTCTGAACATGATTTTCAAGAGATTAGTACCAGAATGAAAAGTGATTATACCTACAGAATTTGTTTAAAAGAAAGTGTGGTAATTGACATGCACTTTGCCTGATGATAAGAGACTAAATGTAGCCGTAGAAGTCGTATCAGTAACATTTCCACCGCCTAGCTATAGAAATAGCAAAATACAAAGTTATCATCGCCCTCTTCTAGCAAACCTCCTTGCCCTGTCGGATACCTTAAGATGACCTAGCACCTTCGATACAAACAAGCCTATCTAGAACTATATTGTACTTAAAGTAAGAAGAAAACAGGAAATAGTTCTAATGGAATTGAGGAAATGGCTTAATTGCTCGTAAAACGCACGTCGTACAGTCTGTTGGCGAAGATAAATGATTTCATTTATTGACTGTAACTTTTATATACCTACTATAAAATAGGACTCTGCTATTGGTAGAAATATCCAGACGCGGTTTATACACTATTATAAAGTGGCTCTGCCATTGGATAAAATCTCCTCATTGTATATAAAGTAACCGGAAGGTTGCCTTACACAATCACTATCTGATGATAGTGATGATGATGATTCACTACATAGTATAAAACAAAGTGGGGCAAAGGGTTCCCGGCAAGGGGTGCATAGGGTTCCCGCCAAGAACTTAGGGTCCCAAGCCAACCTCACCTGCAAGTGGTGCACCTGCCGATCAACGGACGAGGCTCTGGCTAACAAAATATCCCGATAAGCGGCAATAGGCTCGCCACCTATTACGTGGGATCAAAACACTGGCGAAAAGTGGGCGTTTAATATGCCTCTGCCTACCCCTTCGGGGAAACAGGCGTGAGTGTATGTATGTGTATGTGTGTGTATAAAACAAAGTCTGTCTTCTGTCTGTCTGTCCCTGTGTATGCTTAAATCTTAAAAACTACGCAACGAATTTTAATGCGGTTTTTTTAATAGATGGAATGATTCAGGAGGAAGGTTTATATGTATAATGGACGCGGGCGAAGCCTGGCGACGTTTAGTATACTATAAAATAGGACTCTGTTACGGGTAGAAACCTCCAGCCGCGGTTTTGTACAGTATCATAAAGGGCTCTGCCATTGGATCAAATTTCGGCTAATACCTTCTTAGTGTACGGTCTCCAAGACATCCCACATTTCAGCTTCTTTCGCCCAATAGTTTTGGCTTTACATTGACTGTCAGGCAGCTAGTAAACAAGAAATTATATACCTACGTATACAGATACCTAATTACTAGGTTTATTTTAAGCACATTTCATACAATTTCAGACTTTAAGTTTTATAGTTAACTTATCTAAGTTTAGTTTAAGTACTAATAAATAATTAATAATTTAAGTATCGGCTTAAATCTCCAACCGATTATAAGCAAACAACATTGTAAGGATAGTTTGACCGAACAGGCGAACACCAAACAACTAAGTATTGCGATAATTGAATGTTTTCCACGCTATCGTTGATGCAAATGAAGTGCAATTCATGTAGTAATATGCCTCTGCCTACCCCTTCGGGGAAACAGGCGTGAGTGTATGTATGTGTATGTGTGTGTATAAAACAAAGTCTGTCTTCTGTCTGTCTGTCCCTGTGTATGCTTAAATCTTAAAAACTAAGCAACGAATTTTAATGCGGTTTTTTTAATAGATGGAATGATTCAGGAGGAAGGTTTATATGTATAATGGACGCGGGCGAAGCCTGGCGACGTTTAGTATACTATAAAATAGGACTCTGTTACGGGTAGAAACCTCCAGCCGCGGTTTTGTACAGTATCATAAAGGGCTCTGCCATTGGATCAAATTTCGGCTAATACCTTCTTAGTGTACGGTCTCCAAGACATCCCACATTTCAGCTTCTTTCGCCCAATAGTTTTGGCTTTACATTGACTGTCAGGCAGCTAGTAAACAAGAAATTATATACCTACGTATACAGATACCTAATTACTAGGTTTATTTTAAGCACATTTCATACAATTTCAGACTTTAAGTTTTATAGTTAACTTATCTAAGTTTAGTTTAAGTACTAATAAATAATTAATAATTTAAGTATCGGCTTAAATCTCCAACCGATTATAAGCAAACAACATTGTAAGGATAGTTTGACCGAACAGGCGAACACCAAACAACTAAGTATTGCAATATGCTGGCGCTGCTGCTGCAACTGCGGAAACCCTCAAACGGCGCAAATACAGTAATTTAGTGAGTAATTACGTGTTTGAGCCGTTTGGGGTTGAAACGCTAGGCTCATGGGGTCCGAGCCAAGGGCGGATCCAGGGGGGGGGTCATGGGGGTCATGACCCCCCCCTGAGCTGGTTCCACTAATTAAACATAAAGATTTTATTTAAGTATTTAATTTGTCACCATACAGATTTTATGTAACTACATACCTTCAATATTTAATTCGTTTATAATATTACTAGCTTTTGCCCGCCGCTTCGCGCGCGTTAAATTCGGGGTAACACAAATCTACGTTCAGTCTCAAGTTATGTGAAGACACTCCTGATTATTTTAAAGACTTCAGAAACTCTATAGGGTAGGGTACAAAGTAACTCGGTCAGTACCCATGTCATTATCTAGCGTTTTCTACCGAAAGCACTCGAAAGGTCATAAAGGAGGAATAACATCACCTTGCATACAGTCAAATGGCAAAGCCATGTTCTAATATATGTTCAATATATCTCTATAAACATTTTCGCATTTTTATTATTAGTAGGGAATATCGTTTCAGCCGTTTAAGCTTATTGTATAATTATTAGTTTACATATGCGAACAATTTAATCAACGTGTACAATATGTCATTATGTATGACGTGACAGTACTGACAGATATGTGTTAGCACATGCGCAGCACTTAATTATTAGCGTATGCGTTCTTACTTCCTAGAGGAAAATTTGTGCCGTACAAACTTCTACCCTCCCTACAATCCCTCCCAGTTTAAGTTTTGCAACTTATGGTAGCCTATGTCCGTCTCCATAGTCCAATATATCTCTATATTAAATTTCAACAAAATCGGTTCAGCCGTTTTGGCGTGAAAACGGAACATACATACATACATACACACTTTCGAATTTATAATATTAGTAGGGATTAGTAGGGATAACTTTGTATGATGGCAAAAGTTTTAGACCAGGGTAGATAATTTTTGAAACGATAGAAAATTATAGTAGGATGAAACCCATTGGAAAAGAAAGAGAATATAGCAAAAATTTAAGGAAAAATAAATTACGGGCGATCTGAGGTCGGGAAGTGGGGTCAGGAAGGTAAAAGTTCTCAGAAAATGCAACGAAATGAAACAACCTCGAGACCAATTTTTTCAACCGTAATGTACAATTTTGAGATATTTATTAAAATTAACACTTTAATTACTCGAAAAACGTAAGATTCCATGCTACATTGATAAATAAGAACTTAAAAATCGATATATACAACTAAAGTCAGCAACCAAATAAGTTAATAATTAATAAGACATCTACAATATTTTAAGAAAGTTATAGAATCTTCTTTAAATGAGGTATAGCGTAGACTTCTATTTATTGCTATTTTAAGATAATGTATGTAGGTACCTGAGTGACCCACAGAAAATTTTAGCCCATCATTAGTTCTTTTATAGAGAAAAGGGGAAGGGCTAGGTGGATCTGAATATGAGTTTACGCTATAATTTAAAGAAGATTCTATAACTTTCTCAAAATATTGTAGATGTCTTATTAATTATTAACTTATTTGGTTGCTAATTTTAGTTGTACCTATATATCGATCTTTAAGTTCTTATTTATCAATGTAGCATGGAATCTTACGTTTTTTGAGTAACTAAAGTGTTAATTTTAATAAATATCTCAAAATTGTACATTATGATTAAAAAATCGGTCTCGAGGTTATTTCATTTTGTTGCATTTTCTGAGAACGTTTACCTTAGTAATGTATATTTTATTCACACCATCAGAAAGTAGAGATTTCAACGAACAAAACGCCGAACAAATAAAAAAAAAGCTGATATATTGACGTCAGAATTTTCAATTGAAAATTGGGGTTTTATTTCGATATTAAGTCAAAATAAGGCGTAAAAATAAATACTTTAAATAAAAAACAAACAGTGTGTTTGGAACATAAAAAGGCAAGTTTTCACCAAATTTCGTGTAAAAGAAAAAACTATTGTAAACATATTGTAAAAGTTAAAATAACAAACCAAAAACTTGGTTATTTGAACTTTTCACATAAATTATGACGTTGTGTAAATAAAATGTAAATACGAAAGTTGTAGATCTTTTTATTACCTACAACTTTGCCATTGACGTTTTTTCCGTAGGACTTGTACCTAGTTTTGCTGGCCATCGAGATAAACCCTTTTTTACCCTTAAAATCGCAACCCCATTCACTTCCCGACCTCAGATCGCCCGTAATATATTTTTCCTTTAATGATCGCTATATTCTCTTCCTTCTCCAATGAGTCTCATCCTACTTTTTTTAATTTTATTTTACTTTTTACCGTTTTCTAACGTATCTGCACTGGTCTATTACGTACATTAATTAAATACCTACTTTTTACTTGTATCTATTGTTATCAAAATTAAATTACATATATAAATTCTTGACTTGACCACGACTATGTGACCCCCTCCTGGCGCCAAAGCTGGATCCGCCCTTGATGTCAGGTATAGTACAACCTTACTTATGTCAGGTATAGTACAAGATCGACATCACTATACAGGACGCCTTGCGCCGCTCGCACCAGTGCGCCACTATACAGCTCGACTTCCAACTGCCCGAGAGATTCAACCTTACT